>JAKSZT010053820.1:4752131-5087438 GCA_026826555.1 Tolypeutes matacus
ACTGGGATTCCCATGTTGCCCACCTCCCACACCTCCCACCTTTTTTTAAAGTGTCCAGCTCATATACGCTATTGGCCACTGAGACTTTGGCCTGATGCAGAAGAAGAGGCTCCCAGACAGAGAGGTGATTCAAGGAGTCATTATCACGTGTCCCCTGACATGGGGTGGCTTCTGCTCCCCAAGCCTCATTTGCTGCCCTGAACATTCCTCAAAGAATCACTTTCCAACTGGCATTGTGGTTACTCTAAGGAAAAACATGTCTTTGTGCCTTGAGGTTTCAAATGAGGGCTGAGAGGTGAGTAAACACCCTGATTGTCCAAGGATGACACCAGAATCAATGACCCTTTTGACACTCTTCATCCATCACCTCTTTGCCTCCATAAAATTTCACTAGCACTTTAAATATCGCAGATTGACTTAGCGGTTACACAGTCTGCTGTGTGTGTAATGGGCCCATCGTTCTACTATAATCAGACTGTTTTTTCCTGAGAGACGTGTTTGTGAGACCCCTCTTCTGAGTCTGATGGGTGATACCGGGGGCTAGATAACTGGACATGATGGAATCTGAGCATACATTCCCCTCCCAACAGAGTCACAATCATTACTCTACGGTGGGACCCATATGCTCTGCTGATGGGTATGTGCTCTTGGCTTGCACAGCCAAGAGGAAAACCTCTGTGGGAGGGGGAGATTTCCCTCCCAACGCCTTATTTGGACGCCATGCAATGGAGGGAGTCTTGAATCATCTGATTTCCCTCCTCATTAGTATTTCTCCTCTGTGCTCTCTGACCACACTTTCCTCCTTGGTGCATGGAAAGCTATTAAGAATGCATGCACGTGGCACAGCTGTGGAGCCATTATTGCCGCTGGAGAGCTGTGTTTGTGCAAAATATTGAACACCCTCTGAAGATTTAAAATGGGTTCCCACCTTGTCCCTTAAGCCCCCCTCCCTTTTCTCAATTTAAAGATACATTAACATCTCTGGTTCTACCTGGAAGAAAAACTTTTTGAAGTGAAACCACATGACGATAAACCACGCTTCTTTGAAAGTCTCCCGCTAGAATGAAGCATGGGCCCTTCTAAGGAGAGGTCTGCTGGGACAGCCAGGGGCTGCCCGAGGTGCAGGAGGGCCCCTCTGCGGGCAGGCTGAGCCCCCCACTCTTCCCTGGTCAGCTCTCCCGAGCAGGGCTGGGCAGGTCTGCGGCCGCCCGGTTGTCCAGCCCTAGGCTGCCTTGCTGATGTCGTTCCCAAGACCCAGGTGGGGCCTTGTCCTTAAACTGGAACAACCTGGGTAATGCCTTGGTCATGGGATCTCTGATTACCTTGAATACTGGTCCCTGCACTTCTGCTTTGTCAGTGGGGAGGTGAGTGGCGTCATTTAGTCCAGGGTAGGGGTGAGCCAGGGTTTGAGGCAGGGGGTGGAGAAACTGATGTCCTCGCCCAGTGCAGAGCTGGCAGGGGTCTGGTTAAAGAGGTTTTACAGACCACTGAGCTCACCAGCAAGCTAACCTGGTGGCTGTGAGGGTGATTTAGGGCTTAAATTCTTCTAAGGTTGCTGAAGTTGCTCATCACCCCTTCTGAACCCCCTTGCCACCCCAACCCCAGGCAAAAGGGCATGTGGAATACTGCATTCTTGTGATGCTGCAGCTCCTGTGATGCTATCCCATGTGTGCATGGTATAGGAGAGCCCAGAGAGAAGAGGCTGCTGGTGCCTGTGGCTCTGATGACCAGCTTGCTTCTTCCACCGCCTCCCCCGTGCTGCCCCACCCAGAGCAGGCCCACAGCACACAGCGCAGCGTGCTCCAGGAGCAGAGAGTGGCATGAGGCAATGTCTGTGGCAAAGGGGAGAACGCGCGCTGAGCCTCGGGAGGTGCCGATTGGCTGGCAGTGAGGTAATGCAATGCAGTCTAAATGTGGAAGCAGCAGAACCAGCACCGAGGGCGTGCCTCCGCGGCAAGGCTGAGTTGCCTGGCAGCCCTCTGAAGGGCAAGGGCTCTGAGGGGTTCTGCAGACCTTGTGCAGCTTGCAGGCTCCCAGGGCAGGAGCTGCGGGCTGTGACCAGATGGCAGGATCTGTGACTGTTCCCTGCCCCTAAACCCACTGAATGCCCCCATGGTTCTGACCTCTGCTTAAATGGAGGCCTCTTAGTGGGGAGGGCAAAGGAGCTTGAAAATGAGGGCTAGGACCCCAGGACCACCTGTCTAGGTAATGATGAGCCACAGTCAATACTACTGCTGAGGACCAGGATGATTTCCAGGGTAACCAATAGTTTAATTCCTTTAATGATGTGGACCTTCCCTGGGGTTCCTTCCTAATTGCAATCTTAAGTTCACAACTGGGCCTGGAGTGCAACGTCCAACCTCCCCATTCCAGCCTGCTTCCTACTACTTACTTTTGGTGGTAGTTTTAGCCTTGAAGGATTGAAGAATTTAAGAGGACACGCTTTCTTCCCTTTAATAAGACACTCTTTCAAGGACAGATTTGGTCACTTAGGAGAACTCTTCGGAGGGCTGGCAGCTTCTGGGATCATAGTTGGTGCTCAGTGAGTACTTCAGGTCAATTTAGAGAGTAGTAATTGAGTACCTACTGTCTGCCAATGTCAGAGGCTGTGGGAGTTACAGCACATGAGACTCACCCTTGAGGAGGTCATTTATGCATTTATTCAGTGAATATTTCTGGATTATTTTCTAAGGTCTGACACTATTCTAAGTGTTCTGGCTACAGTGGTAAACAGAACAGAGTCTCTGGTCTCTTGGAACTAGTATTTTAAAGGGAGGTCCAGACAAAGAGCAGGTAAACATGTAAAAACCTTCAGAGAGCTAAGAAGAAAATGAAAGAGGATACTGTGATAGAGCATGACTAGAGGTTGAGGCTACTTTGGTTCGGTGGTCAGGGATGAACTCTCAACGAGATGACGTTTAAGAAGAGGTCATGAGAAGTTCTAAGAATAAAGAACTGTTCCAAATAGAGGAAACTGTAGGGGCAAAGGCCATGAGTCAAGACAAGCTTGGCCATTGCAGGATCAGAAAGAACAGTAAACAAGGCAGAAAGAAAGTGGAATGTCATAAGGCTAGCAAAAGGGGCAGTGGACAGATCCCATAGGGCTTGTAGGTCATGGGAAGTAATTAAAATGTTAAGCTTTAGGGTTGACTCTCCAAAGATAAATTTCCCAGCATTTAATGACAACTTCTCCTCTGCCCTCCAAGCAGAAGCAGAACTTGCTAATGGGCCACCAAAATCCTGTGTACTCATAGAAGTGAAGTTATTCCCCAGCACACGGTTGCTCTGCTGGGGTGCTGAGTAGGGCTCCTGGCGATGCTGGGTGAGCAGGTGGCCTGAAAGGGCAGCTGGAACCAACTCCCCAGAAGAGGGTGCTCATCCCCAGTTATCTACCATTAGCCCAAAGCCTTTCTTTCCTCCAAAATAATACTGCCTCTGCATTACTGGATGCTTGCTTTGACCCAGCCATGATACTCATTCTATAGATACATCATCTCATTTAATCCTCATAAAAACTCTAGAGGTGGGTGGCATAATCCATATTTGACAAATGAGGAAACTGAGGCTCAGAGGGAAACATAACTCTCTACAAACTGCTTATCTAGGAATAGGGAGAACCAAGGTTCATACTCATAGGAAGGATGGACTTTTGGTGTTCAACTCCTATGTGTGGAAAGGGAAATGAAAGAGAGAGAGGTTAAATATTATAATCCCCTTGGTTAAACAAAGGCAGTTTTGCCCTCCAGGCTATCAGTAGAGACTAACTGGGGAGTGGGTTGGGAGTGCTCCCGGCATCTAATGGGTAGAGGCCAAAGATGCAGCTGAACATCCTACAAAGAACAGGGCAGCCCCACAATAAAGAGTTATCCGCTCCAAATGCTAATTGTGCCTAGGTTGAGAAACTCTGGGTTAAAGTCTTACAGTTTTAACTGCTCTCTGCTTACTTCTCTCCACTTACATTGCTGCCCTGGGGGTTACTGCCACACTCTGTCTCTAGACACAGAACTAGAAGGAAAAGGGAAATGTGAGATTTGCTGGCGTATTGCTTCTTTCCCAGCTCTGTGCAGGTTAAGCTGGTGGCCTTGCTAGGCAATGAAGAGTTGGTCTCGGGTGACTCGGTCCTGGGGGTAGAGCCCTGGTACTGCACTGCTTCAGCCCTGCGGCCTGGGGGCGGGGGGTGGGGGTGGGGACTTCGGTTAACTCTGTGCTGTGACTACCCCGCTGATGCAATGTTGGTGATAATACCCACTCTAGTCACTTCTCAGGTTTGTTGTGAGAATTCTGTGAGACAATAGATGTGAAAGCACTTTCATAAAAGTCCATGTAAATGTGTTATTACTAATCCTTATACCACTAATAAAACTAAACCATCCTTATTCTGGCCTTGACAACACTAATTTGCTGAACCATTAGAGTTCTGTACATTATAATCTCAAAGAGCCTTCGAGAGAGCTAGAAGAGACCTTAAGAGATCACAGAGAAGAAAGCGGCCAGTGCTGCATCTGGGGATTTATTAAAGTGGGTGGAGGAACATGTGGCTTCTTATTCAGTTACCCGATATACTTTATTCACTTCCTTGCATCCTTATTAATTTTAGAAGTAATAGAATAATATAATAACATCATTAATAAAATTGCCACCCTCTTCCCACTTCTGCCAAAGCTCTGAAGATAGTCTAAACAGAATAATTAATTAATGGAAATGAAGAGAAAATAGCTCAAGTGATGGGTACAGAAGATCAAAGAGCAATGAGAAAGATACAGAAAATTTTACTATTGTTTGACATTGGGCAGTACAAAAGAGGCTGGGAAAACTCAGGATTTTAGATCAATAGGTAGAATATCTTAAAGATGTCCTCTTATGTTATTTTTTTTTCACCCTGAAAAGTATAGAAAAGAAACTGAGAGCAAAATCTTGAACTCCAGCTGATACAGGCCAGTGATACTGAGGGATGCCTTGTGGGTGGGGTGTGTGGAGGTCTGTGACCCTGTAGCATAGGCAGGATCAGCCTTATAGAGAGCGCAAAGGAAAAACAGCTTAGTAGGCTCACTTCAGAAATATATAGACGCTCCCCTACGTAAAATGTCTCTCCAAACTGTTCACTGACATCTGAAATTCCTTTAAGAGGAAATAATTTTTTTTCTTTCTATAATTAACAATAAGATGCTATTTCTTCCAGGGAGTGAGAAGCAATATTGTATTAAATTTATGCTAAAGCACTAGCATGTGGTTTAAAAAAATGAAGAAACTCTTTCCCTAACTCCATGGTTTGGATATGGGGCTTTAAATTGAAGTCACCTTGCTTTGCCTGAGTATCTATATTTATTGGATAACGGGGATATTGCCACAAATGTTCGTTCCCCTGATGTCACTGGTTAACATCTTTCTCATAACCCCAAAGCCCTTTGCTATTTCTTTTTGGGCATCTGAATCTGATTGCAAAGGACTTGGTAATAACAGTTTTTCCTCTGTCTACTTCCACCCCCCATTTTGTGTTCCATGAAGAGTCCCTTAGAGGCTCTGAGGGATATCAGAAAAAATACACGTGACTTAGGAGACCTCGACCTAGGCCTGGCTCTGCCATTAAATGTCTGCAACCTTGGACAAGCCATCGCAACTCTCTGGACCTCAGTTTCTCTGCCTGTGAAGGGGGTGAATTGGCCCTCCAAGGGCTTCTGCAAATATAAAATGATGGATCGGGGATGGCTTTTCTCCCTTCCATTTTGCTTAGGGTTGCTTTTCTTCACAACCACTGCCCTACCTCAACTCTGTATTTTCTCCTCTAAGTCCTTTTAAGGGGATGCAAGGGATGGCTATGGCTCAAGGTGATGCAGTGGGATGGCTGTGGTTCAAGAAGATGCAAGTAGTGGCTGTGGCTCAAGCAGATGCAAGGGTGACCACAGATGATTTCTCTTGGCAATTTGTTTCCATCTCAGAGAGACCTGAGCTGTGAATTACTGCTGTCTGCTTCAGTAGTATTAGGAGCAGGAGGACCTTAAAACTCACCTTGAAAATGCAGAACTCAAAAGGTCGCTGGCCCACAGCTGTGGGCTAGCTTGAATGGACAAGTTGACAAGATAAAGCGGAGCCTAGACAACCTTACAAAGTATGAGACCTTGCATTCCTTATTTTCATGGATAATTACCATAGCCTTCAATTTTAGGAACATGGCAGTGTATTTGTGTACAATTCACTCCTCTTTCAGGTGATGGAAATAGGGCCGGCAGAGTGCGCGTGACTCTGTTGCCCTCTAGTGGCGGGAATAGAGCAGACTGCGCAGGAACTCCCCACACTTAGACCTGTTGGTTTGGTGATGCAGCCGAAACGTAAGCCACAGCTCCTGGAACTTGGAGCATTGCAGGCTGAGGGACTCTTATCGACACACCTGACCTGAGATGAATGCAGAGGGTACGTTATCCCTGTTATTTTTGGGGATCAGATCTGCAGCTCAGAGAGGTCCTGTTTTGCCCAGAGTCACACAGTACCTAGCTGCAGAACTGGGATGTGCCTGCTTCTTCTGAGGCCAGGGGCCTGGGATTTGGGATAGCTAAGGCACCTGGACTCTGCTCTCATAGTCACATGTCTGCTGTGTCACTTCTGCCTCGGTGGAAGATATTGTCTCTAGCAAACAGATAGATATCGTTATGTGGTTTTCCAATTAACACTTCCCAAGGGGAGCTGGTTAATATGGATGAGGCTTTTTAACATTTGGCTTTGAAGAGAGATTTATATGCAATTGTGGTGGAAGAAGCCAACATCTTCGTAATAGGCTAATGTTTCTAGAGGAGCAAGGCAGTCTTAAGGTACTTGTCATCTCTGGGGCTCAGAGCCTTTGCAGAATGTCTTATTGTAGTGCAGGCTTTACATGAATTTTCAGGTAAATTTGGAGTTTAGTTTAGGTGGAAATTATTCCAAGTAGGCTAGAATCCTAGGCTCTAGTTGCAACAAAATGGCTGGATTGCTGAAGGGCACATGCAAGTCATTGATCTTGGGTTCAGGCAGAGAGTCTCAGTAGAGTTTCCCTTACTCTGACTTTTGTCCTTTGTAGCAGACAATTATAGAAGATGATTAATTTATGGAGAGGCTGAAGAGGGATGAGGAGATATGTAGCATGCCCTCCACTGCCAGGAGAGAGTTCAAAGTCTCTGAAGCAGGGACAAGACTAAATTTGGTGTGGCAGCTCCCTTACTCAATGGGGCAAGGATTTTCCAGTTTGCTCAGCAATATCACCCTCATTCTACTTCCCCTTTGACAGTTTAACCTGTGGAAAGGTAATAGGAGAAGTCAGACATTTCATAGTATTGAAGAGTTCAGTGAAGAGTGGCTTCCATCTATAAATGTTTGGAATGTATCCTATGCTGGTGAAACATGTTCAAACGATTCCCTTTTATAGCATGCAGCATTTTTTCCTTTTAAAATGAGATTAAATCACCTTCCTTATTACAGAAGAGAAATGTAGTTTTATTTCTTACTCCCACTCTGCCAAGTATATAGTTAACATATAATAATCTGGTGCCTTCTAGTGACAGTTCTCCTAAAAGTAAACTGTAGGTGGTTCTATAAGACCAAGCCTCCCATGCTTCAGAATCACCACTGATTCTTTTACATTCTGTACCTCTTTAGCACTCATCCATTTACTCTACATCACCAACCTCCATTTACCCAATCCTGCTGACTTTTGATCCCTACAACCTTATATTGTTACATAGTCTTTTAAAACCAAATCACTCTATACTCACTCCATGCAGAATTATCTTTAGTCTTGGGAGGCCCTTGTGAGCTAAAGTGCCAGGGATGCCTATGGCAACTCTGAGGTATTTGCTCAGACAGGGTTAAGTGGGTAGGAAAGAGATGGAGAACAAGGAGGAGGGAATGGGGTCCCAAGAGGAGAAAAGGCTCTCTAGATGGTGGTGAGGAAGACTGACTGCCACAGGCTATAACTACAAGTCAGGCCAGGAAGAGGACAGAATGAGGTGATGGATGAGATTTCTGGAAGCACTTCACTGTACTGCAAGCCACAACATTTCTCCTCGGCTCGCGTGTGGCTGAATTACCACTTTAAACTGGATTCAGTCAAGTATTTCATGAATTATTTAGGGATAAGAAAGAGAGTGCCACACAGGGAGGAGTGGTGTAGCAGGGGATCTGAAGGACAAGTTCTCTTGTTACCCAGTGTTGTCCTGAGTGGCTGACAGTGGAGCCACTCTAGTCTTTGACCCACTTGCTTTTGGCCCAGTTTTCTCAATCCCAATCTGGTTGTTACACAGCAGCATAAACAGGGGAAGATGACTGGGACTTGGAGAACAGGTGGTTCCTACCAACTGGTGCTAAAAAAGCCTCAACTTTAGATATTTATACTTTACTCATAACAACCTTCGCTATCACATATACTGTAAAAAAGTCAGAAATGCATAATGTCTACTTGTCCTTTTGGACTCCTCCCTCCCCCATTTAATACTGCTCTCAATGTTCAGACATGATTACAGAGTTGAGAAGCCTTGGAACCACATCCTCTTAGAAATAGTTCTACTTTCTTTTCCTCTGGCTTCTGTGATGTCAGATTGTCCTCTTCCTTCATTTACCTTTAGAGCTTTACTTCCTTTGGTTGCTTATAAAGTTCTTGCGTTCCTGAAGGCTCTGTCCCCCTTTTTTCTCCTAACATTCTCTTCCTGGATCTCAGCTCTCACCTCAATGTTAATGAGCCTCAAACCCAATCTGCCGAACCAGATCACTCTCCTGGGCTCCAGACCTGTGTTCTCAACTTCCTATTAGACATTTCCACCAATTTATTCCACAAGAACCTCAAGCAATACAAAGATGAACCTGGATTCATTTTCTAGTCCACCAAATTTGCTTTTCTAATATTTCTTCTTAGAAGAGTGGAAACAAATGGACAGGATGAAAGACTCCCATTCACTCAATCACCTAGGAATTGCCTAGACTACTTCAGTTTGCTCATCCTCTCTCTCCCTATGACTTTTACATCTAATCCGTCACTATGTTTTGTCATTTCTATTTCCCAAATATCTCTCCAGACTGACTTTCCCCCTCTCTATTTATTCTACCACCCTCATTCAGGATTTCATCAGATTTATCTTTGCTTCCATGTGTCAAGAAGCTGAATGTTAATCTTTTATGAAAAGAAATCTGGACACAGCTTTTAAAATCAAATTTTGTTTTAATGGAAATTCATTCTGGAATCTGCATTCTACAGAAAGTCTTCAAATGCACTATTACAGTGACATTGATAAGTAGAGGAAAGGCCAACAAACATCTTTGGTGGGTTCCTAGGTTAAACAAATCCATCTGAGAGACAATCAATCTCACTTCTCGAAGTCCTCAAACAATGCCCAGGGTCCTTCTTTTTGGTCACATAACTCTTTTGTGAGTGAAATATAGAACTTCTTTACAGCAATCAGTTTTCTATAAAAGTTAACTATTGAGGGTGGTTCTTCATGAATGTTTATCTTTTTATAGCCAGAAGAGTGTTGATACTTTGAAAATAGACTCCTTTTGGCACCCTCCTTTTCTGCCATCTTGGTCCTTTTTACCAATCAGTGTAGCTACATCTGAGAAAAAGTTTTATTCTATTTCTTCTCCTTACCATCTGAATTCCAAAAATGCTCAGTTGAATTCTTCCATGCTTGGGTTTCTCCTCAGGGATAAAGATCATGCCACAGAAAGCCTGGTCATTCAGAAGGCTGGGTAAAACACTCACGGTTACTTTGGAGTTACTTTTGCCTACCACAGGGTTTGCATTTCTTGGATGTGCACAGGTTTAAGATTTGCTGTCCTGTACGAATCACAACGAAGTCCTCTGTGATGTGCTGCTGACCTGAGAAGACTTCCTGAGAAGTTCCAAGTTCCCTGTCATCCTTTCAAACATTCATGGTGATTAATTCTGCAGACATCACTCCTGGTGCTATCACCTTCAGAAAACAATTTTCTTTTTGGATACATATAGAGTATAAAAGCTATTCTTCCTTGCAGAAAGTTTGGTTTGCTTTCCATATTAGCTTTTTTTTTTTAATTCCAAGGAAATCTGTCTCCAAATGCAAGCAAAGCTTCCTTCTCCCAGGTGACCCATGCCCTGGTTTTAGAGCCTGACTCATTGTTTCATCACTCCTACTCTCCTCTGTTTTTGGCTTTCTATCCAGGTCACCTGGGTTCTTTCCTCATTACTGGTCATCAGAGTGAGTAGGGGTGACCTACAGAAGAAAATGAACTGAGTATTTTGACTCTTCATGACTGACATTGTACTCTGGATCAGTACAGCTTTAGTTGAAAGAGTAATAAACTGAGGAGCAACCATGGGGTCTCTAGACTGACTCTCAGGCATCCTTAGTCTCAGGGAGATCAGTTTCTGATCTCAGAGTAATGGTCCTATTTCCAGGGGGTTGGGACCAAGACAGAATCAAACACCTAGTCTGATGTCTCATGACTCTGAACCACCATCAAGGTCTTGGAGAATTTGTTGACATTCTTGGGGTCCTTGACCAGAGGTAACCGGGGGCAAGTCATGTCTCATAAACCCTATTTGGTACTACACCTGGAAAGACTCTTGCAGGATGACCTTGGCTGAGGAAGGATGGGATGGCTGCTTCTCTGAATCCATGGCTCTTCAGTTGGGGAACCAGGGTCTAGGGGTATCAGGAGCCTGCAGGCCTTTCCATGCTCAGCATGGGGTGCCAAGGCAGCAAATTGGCACTTACCTTTTCCAATTCCAAATTCATCCATTTGTTTGGATTTTTTTAAAGAGGTACTAGAAGTAGAATTTAAAAAAAAAAATCTCCAAAACAAAATAGTTAGAAGCAGCATGCATACCTGCCAAGGTCTGCAATTTCTTTAGATCCTTTGCTTTTCCCCAGGATGTCCAAAGGTTTTCTCCATTGCCCCTGTTGCTCTCCCTTCTGCCCTGCTTGTTCTTATGGCAAAGTGCCTGCATGCTTAATTCATAAGTCCTTTGTTTTCCTTATCCACAATGTTTTGATTTTTTTTTTTTCAACCTCAAGGTTTGAAATCTAGAGCCCTTTAACTGAAATCCTGTGCTGCCTGCAGCAGCTGTGAGTGTTCCCAGACAACTGCCTTGTCCTCTGAGGAATAAATTCCCTTTGACAGTGCCTGTTGTGGGAAAAAACAGAGCAAGTATAGAAGATCTTACAGATAATTCAGGAAGTGAGAGGAGTTATTGGCGGGTGGTAAGGGAGGACAGAAAACAGATTAATATTTTCTTCTTTATCATTTGGTATGTTAAACTTAATTATATTTCTTGAGAGACCTCTAAACAGTCATAATGAGGAATTATGATAATAGCCTCTGTGCCTTACACATGTTCATTTTACTGCCTGCTGCTTTGTGGATGTGGGTTGTGATTCACACCAATCGGCGCCACTAGGGCAAGACCTCCCCTTGCCTGCTGGGACCTTTTTGACTTGGACAGCCAGATTCAAGGGTGCAGAGCTCCTAGGCTAGCTCCATGAACTTAAGAGAGTGGCCTTCCTAGATGGAAGGCGTGGAATCATAGAAAATGAAGTTGTTGGTAGTGTCAGTCATAGCTATGAATTTGGTCGCCAGGTTTTTTGCTCCCTCTTCTCCTGTCTTTGCCTTTTATTTCTTTATTTTTTGGACTGAAAAACACCATTCAACTATTTATTTCTGTGCTGAGAGAAAAGAGAACCAAAGGACTATCCCCACATGCTTATGAAATGGCAACACAGAGGAATAATCCCATGAAGAGAGGACAGAAGACACCCCCTAACCAAAAGCTATAGCTCAGTAACTGCTGTGCGATGCCCTTTGAAAAGAATAAATTTAGTTCTAGGTTAAGGCAAAACCCTCTCACCTTTCTGAGATCATTTTCCTTTTGATTGTAAATGGGGATGTGTGAGAACCAACTTATTTCTGACACCGATGCAGTTTCAGCTCTGAAAAGGATCTTAGAGATCCCCATTGAATGTTTATTTTGTTGGAGAGAAATCTGAATCTGGATAAGTTAGGCATTGAGTAGGGCAAGGAAACAGCGCTCAAGCTGAGATCTGCATCCGGCTGTCTCCATGTGAAATCCCTTCCCCCTCTGGGCTGCTCTGACTTTCACACTCCTAAGAACCCCTTTATTAATCCAGTTTTGAATGAGAACTGTGGAGATCAATGCTCAACACCAGCGCTGTTTTCAGAGCATCCTTGCAAGTGGAGGCTACGACCGTCCAGAAACTTAAATGCTGAGTCCTAACTCTCAAGACAGCCTCAAAAGATATTCAAGACTAAAGTTAGGCAGCTGGGGTGGGGGTAGGGAGGCTCACACTAAAGATTTTTCTTAGGGCATTTTCATAGAGGCGTGTTTCCTAAGAGAAATAGTTCAAGGCAAAGAATTTTTATTTTTCTTTCCATTATCTCCTTACTCTCCACCCCTCAAGTTGACTAGGAGTTGCCTTTAGTCCTTCTGAGTTTTCAGTCATAATCTTCTCTTAGGCTCAAGAAGTCTGTCATATTTTGATGAGACAAGTCACCTTTGATTTTACAGTCCTCACTTTCCAAGAATAAGGTGTCATTAGTATCTTGACATTTAATTGTATAAGTTAAAGCACTTCCTTTGAGCCTGCTTGGAGGGAAAAGCTAAACTCTAATACACATAGATTTCTGGATGTAAATGATCGTACCCTACAAAAGGAGGAGAAAGAAATTCCACTTGCGTGATGCCATTGGAATGTTAAAAGAAATTCATAGAGAAAAAATCCCAGTGAATATTATATATTGGGTCTCTGGCCTGTAATTTGACATCCAGGTCAGATCAAAACTATCCCTGTGAGATCTTGGCATTTAATGTCATATAAAAATGCTTCAGGGCAAGGAGCTTTATTACACATGGTCATGAAAAATATGGGAGGCTCCATCTCTAGATATTTTTATATCAAATCCTTATTTCACACCCCTTACAAACATAAGCGAAAAGTACTATATTTAAGCATCTACATTTGTTGGTATTTCTTTAAAAAACACCAAACAAACAGAAGAATTACATTTCACACGTGTTAAGTGGTGTAACGGTAAACCATATTTAACAAGTTGGAAAAGGTTTCAGTTTTCATTGGTGTACAAAATGTCTGCATGTAAATATTGGAACAGCTTTTCAAACGAAAGGTGCTGCTGTTAAATAATAGTCACAGAGTTTAACATATGGAGTCTTCATGTGACTGTGTGTGAGAGTGTGTCTGCATGTGTGTCTCCATGTTTTTAATTCCTGAGGATTAGCGGAATGGCAAAATGTGGGAAGGAAGCTAGCTGAAGGCTATTTTAAGCAGTAAGAAAATGTGAGGAGGAGGTAGAGATTGAAAAAGAGAGAAAAAAGATCAAGCAGGAAGAGAAACACAGGCATAAGAGTAGAAGAAAAGAATTTCTTTAAACCAGAAAAATCAAAGGAATGTGTTTGCCCCTTAAGGCAATAACCACATTTTTCTGGAGCTTTACACATTAACACCTAAAAAATAGATTTGTGCTATAAATACAAGCTGCTTTCAATGCATAGTTCCTGAAGTATTTTCCCCTATGATTCCTTGGCAGTCAGATGACAAGGCCATGCCCTCGTCTGACATTTTTAGTTAGGAAATGGCAATTTAGGTTTTCTTTTATTGTGCTAGTTCCTTTGCCTGGAAACTCCTCTGCCTTTTCCCCCCTAGCAAACTCCAGTTTATTCCTCTAGACTTAGTTCAGCTGTTTCACCACCCAGAAAACCTTGCCTATTTTTGCCCCCCTTCTTTAGTGTTGCTAAATTTCTTTGCTCTGTGCTCTGGGAACACATTATAAATTAACACCTACTGTCTATCCCACTAGGCCATGTGCTTCTTAAATCTATATTGCTGAACCCCAGCACCGTGTCCTAGGCATGCACAGATGTTCCTTGAAATAAATGCACTACCACGTGAATGTCCCAATCCTCTATGGAACCAGGACTGTCTTCCACAGGTGGCAGTCAACTCAGGGTGCATTTCTTATTTAGGATAAGACAATATATTGACCAACACCATTCAATCTCTGTTGCAAAGCCAAAATATATCTTAGAAACAATAGAGTAAGACTTTATTGGGGGGAATAAGACAGAACTGTCTAAACAAAAACAACTCCTTATTTGTTGAAGAAACATTCTCCTTAACATTGTGTTCCGCAGTCTTCCTCATTTTCCTGCTCCCCATCCTTGCCAGGATAAACTCCCTGAGATTCTGGGCTTGCCTAGAATTTAATGGACACAGCCCCGTTGTTTGTAGGATCTCAGGCTATTGAAAGCTTTTGTGAGAAGCCTTTGAAAGGTTTTAGAAGTGTGAAGAGAGAGCTCCATCTCAACCCTGGGAGAGGACTTCTCTTTCTATACCTCTGAGTGCCCAACGATATCCCTATTAAATGTGAAGATTCACTCCAGTGGCATCATTTTATTACAAGATGATCAGTGGTTTGAGGACTCAGAGATATACTCTAGAATATGGACTATTTTCTAGAATATGTTTCCATGAGAAGCATCCTCTTCAGCCTGCCTCTTTCGAAGGGACCAAGGTCTAAGAACTCACACAGGGTAACTACCTCTTTAGGCAAAGCTGAGCTCTGACCCACTGTCCTGAGACAGTGGTCTTACCTCCTCCTTCTCAGCCCCCTCCTTCATCAAAGTCCAGCTCAGAGGAGTCTGTAAGTTCCCACAACTCCTTCTTTATTTCAGTTCTATTACCATGTACATGCTATGTGCCTGGCACTGTGCTAGAGACAGAAGGTACACAAGTGTGGAGGACAGAGGGCTTGTTCTTAATGACTTTATCATGGAGATTCCAAATAAGACTTATTCCTATCAAATTTATTATTTGAGTCAAATTGGATTGTTCCATTCTGATAAATAATGGAAGATCCAGGCATGATATTTTGCTATTTTCTAATTAAAATAGCAAAATGATTCGTGTTGACATTTCTGTGAATATATGTGTTTATTTAAGGAGAAGTTAATCTTTCCCTCTTACATCCTTAAATATTTGCAGAGCCCCTTTGTCACGAGGGTTCATTTTTGACCTAGAGTTTTAAGATGCTAGAGAATGAAGAGCTGGCTGGCAAACATTCCCATGTGCTTTTCTGGGTACCATGAAGCAAGGGGTATGTGGCTATTAGGAAGCGCTTGAGAAGTTGGTTAGTGTGTAAATGATGTGGGCAAATTCTGTTTCCAACCCTTTGCTATGAAAAATGGAGACAGGAGAGAAATGACCCTTTGCCAAGAGAAAAACATTGAGGCATAAAGGGAACCAGAGACATGAAACAGAAATTGGACCATGAGGATGTTGGTGGAGATCCTAGCCTGAATAGGTCTGGATAGGAGTCAACTACTATCCACTGGCATTTCAGAGGTCACACTAGAGTCCTTGGTGTGGGTCTGAAATGTCACAACTTCCCATGTGTTTTTAGACACTTAACCTAGAATACACCTTCATTCAGAAGAGAGATGTTATTATTGTTGTTCCTCAAAGCCAAACTGTGGAACCAATATATCTCAGATATGACTGTGCATTAAACATTTCTATTTACTGTTTTAAAATAGATCCACTAATTTACATATGTATATATTTGTGTGCACACATTTGTGCATACATATGTATGTACTGCACTAAATCCCCACCGGGTGAGGCATGATGATTGTCAGGAAAGCATTATTATAGTGTAGTGCAGGCAAGAAACTCTTTTTATTGATCCCTTTGTCACTTGATCAGTTGTATTAGTGTCAGGGTGTTATGTGTATAGAAATTTAACAATAGCCTTATTTCTTTGTCAATTGAAATGGGTAATGCATTCAATAATCATTGAATGGAAACCCATAATTTGCCAGGATACAGAGCCAAGTGACTCAGGGCTCCTGGACTCAAAGTAGGTTACAGTGTGTTATGGTGATTACTACCAAAGAGGTATCCCAGGGTCAGAGGGCACTCAGGTGGGGTGTCTGGCTTAGGCAAGGGGATCACAAAGGCTGTCTGATGATGCCTGAACCTTGTTGCAGAGGGTGACAAATCACAGCTAGACAAGAGGAGGTCATTCCAGGAAGAGGGATCAGCATGTGGAGGCATGTAGTGAATGGCAGTATTGGGAAAACTGTGGGTAGGTCAGGACCACAGGCATTGAGAATGCTTTGGGAGAAGTGAATGGGGAATGGGGCTGCAAGGAAGAGTGTGGACCTCACAAAGGAAGCCAAATCCTGAAGAGCTTTGAATGCCACAGTTAGGAGTGGAGATTCATCCTGAAAGCAACTGATAGAGACTTTGACTGATTTAAGAAAGGGGTAGTTGGAGAATGACATGATCATTTTTACCCATGGAAAGATCAGTCTGGCTGTAATCTAGAGGAGGAATTGGTTAAGGACAAGCATGGAAGCAGAGAGATGTCAGTGGATAACCTTAATGAGAAGAGGTGAGATGGCATGCGTATAAGTAAACTGTAAGTCAGGATTCCAGTGAGAGATTTTATTAACCAAACTTACAGCTTATGAGGATGATACTGTACTAAGTCATTACACAACTTTGACATTTGGCATCAAAAAAGAAATTAGGATATCCTAAAACTAGACTCTGAGACATTCCCATTTTTTGTGTAGGGAGGTGATATAACTCAGTGGTTAAACACTTGAGCTTTAAGGCCAGAGAGACATGGGTTTGACTCCTGGCCTGACCTTTTACTGGTTGTTAAAGGTCCTTGGACATTTTAATCTTTTTCAACCTCAGTTTCCCCATCTGTTGAATGGAGATAATAATAGTATATGACTCAAAGAGTTTTTCTAAGAATTCCATCAGAAAGTATATCTTAAACATTTCTGTTTAAGTATGTTTGAGAGTAAATATTTGGCATATCGTCACCCTTATTGTTTTTGTAATTGGTCATTAATGGCCGGAAGAGGGATGATTATCATGGAAAAAGCATGGCACAGGTGCTAATGGGGCTTGGGCTGACAGGAAACCAGTTTGTGTTCTCCTTCTGACAACTGGCACACAATTTTCAGGGCCCTTGGAAAACATTTATCTGATAAGAAAATTCATGCATGGTACCTGAAAAACTGGGGATCCCTGAAAAAGTGACTTCATGGTCCTTTTCCCCTTCCACTATATAAAATGCTGAGAGAGTGAGAGAGAAAGCTCACAAGCACAACAGAGGGACGGAGGGAGAGAGAGAGATTGGATCATGGGAAGGAGCGTTATATTTGGCAAGGTAGAGAGAAGATGGAGGTTGGATGCATTCGGAGAAAGAGGAAGAAAGTAATGTTGCAAGAAATCAAGAAATTGGTCAAGTTTCTTAGCCTTTCTGAACCTCGTTTTTAAATGATGTTGGACTAAATTCAATTTCAAACTGGCAGCCCTTATAATTAGCATGTAGACATATTTTTAAAAAGTTGAGCCAACATTTAAAAGTTGGGGATTTTACCCCAAAATAGAGATAAGTTGAAAACTCAGCAGATCTGGCCAGCAGAGTCTGTGTTCTACAAGGGCACCAGAGCGCTGCCCCTTTTGGACAGGGAACCAGTTGGCCACTTCCCTCGAAGCCTAACACTCCATGGTCTGTGCCAGTCACTCATGTCATGCCCATTTCTCTTATAGGTAACCCAGCTGGCTCTATTTGGCATTAGAATCTGTCATTTGTGACACTACATGGTGTCCAAAGCCCTATATAAATAAGAAACTCCATGATTCTGTTAAAAATATGTTCTAGAAAAAAATACATGGGTTGAGCAAAGTCTGGGTACTATGTCCTTTGTGAGATGGGTAGTTCTAGAGAAATGGGCACTCCGTGATCCAAGATGGTTTTCTGAGCTGGCTGTAGGGTAGGGGTGAGGCCATGGGAACATGGGAAGAATTGGATGGAGGAGAAATCCAAATCCACTAAGCTCCTATAGAATTAGAGTCGAGAGTCCGCGTGGAGGAGAATCTGCTGTGGAGGGCCACTGGAATATAGATTGTGTTTTTGAAATGGGTGATTTATCAAGTGCAGGCAGAGCATGACAAACCAGCTCCGTGCTGTTCTTTCCTCCGTCACATTCCCCTGCCCCTGCCCCCTGGCCTTCCTCTGGCTCTCCACCCCAGCACCCCAACCCCTTGCAACATTTATTCCCCCTCCACCTGACTCCCCCCTCACTCTCCTGGCAGGTTCACCAAGAAACAACCGGGTCTCCATGGCAACATGGAGACAGCTGAAAAATGGCAGCTAAATGCAGCTGCCCCTCATTTAATATCGACTCTAGCACTGACAGAACAGATAATGGGCAATAACACACCATTATGTTGCAGGAAAATGAAATGCTTCAGCAGAAGGCTGTCATGCTGGGGGGATTTATTTGTTACTGTACCAGGACCAATTGTTTTCTATTTCCCTTTTTTTCTTTTTATTCCTTCCTTTCCATGGCATGGTCTCTCTCTCTCTCCTCATTTCTTTCCCATTCCTCCCTTCTACAGCTTCTCTTTTTGCACTTCCTCCTTCCATTTTCCCTCCATCTTTTGTCCCTCTCTCTGAATCTCGTATATATGTGAAAGCATACATATATAATAATAGCAGTTATTTGCATAATGACTTACAAGTTACAACGCACTTTCAAATACATTTTTCTTTTCCGTTTGGATGGTAAAACCACCCTGTGAGATAAGTAGGGCCTGGAGGCTGAGATTTATTTTACATATTTTGAAAAGGGCTTGGAGAAGTTGAACAATTTGCCCACGGTCACACAAGCAAGCATCAGAACCTTCATTGCAACCCAGATTTTCTGACCCTTAAACAGGACTCTTTCCTCTCTACTAAATGGAAACCTCAGAGCCACTAATTCTTACTTGCTTTATCAGGGCCCTGTTTCTTACTGAATAATATTTAGCTTCAGACCAAATCTCCCAGGCTTAGGGACTTCAGAAGGTCTTTAGATCTTTACTTATCTTGACAGCCTCTTATACACTCTCCAGCTGACTGGCCTTGGGTTTTTTATAAGATTGGGTGTTTGTTTTTGTTTTCTTTTTTCTTTCTTTTTTTTTTTTTTTTTTTACCTCAAAACATCTCTCTGCTCATTACCTTCCATTGTATCATTATATAATCAAGTAATCTTGGCATGCAGATGGGTCACAGTGTACTCTTTGACTTGAAAGTGGGGACATTTTGGTGTATGACAGGTTTTCCTTTTGCCAAAAGACCAAGGTACCTTGAGATGGCAGAGGCATTGCCCATGGACATTGGGTGAGGGGAGCCCCTCTCTAAGCTGTTGCCATTGTTTAAGCTTTTTTTCTTAGATCTTCTTGGTTGGGTCTCCATAGAATTTCCTTTTTCCCTTGAAATATTTAGTGAACTCTCTAATGTCTGGAGAGATCTAGGATCAAGTTCTCCAGTTCTTTGGTCTTGGAAGGTATATAAATGGAGTAAGAATGAATATTCCAATTGTGCTTTCATTTCCGGTTGTGGCTGACGAGGAGAGAACAGAATAACAAAAGTAGGGGTAGAGTGTGTGTTACGAATAGAATGTACTTTTTTATTCACAAGAAAGAGTAATGTGGACTGATAAAGAGGATAATGCTTTTATTTTTATGAACCCCTTGAAAATGTATGCAAAACTTTTTCTGGACAAGGCAATGAAATAGTGATCCAACCCCCTGGCTCTGGACATGCTTCCATTTGCCAGGGCTGTAGTATTGGAAATTTTACCTACCATCTTGAAGTCTCCCAGTTTTGAACTACTGTGTAACATACACAAAAATCACTACTCTCTATTGTTCCTCCTCTGTCTATAATGCTTTCTTCTAATTCCTACACACTGGACCTCTTCCTGCAGATTTTCCTCTCAGGAAGGCATACCCAGTTTTAGCTTTGGAATGTCAAGTTGGCTTCTAGCAAGATCCTCTCCTGGTGGGGAGGAGGCTGCTAAAATTACGGACAGTCTCTGGTCACTGTTGCTGGATTTTAGCCCTTGTGTGTTTATTTCCTATGGATGATTCCTCAGAGTGAAATGAACCTTAGTGTCATACCATACAATCACAGAATGTTAAAATGAGCAGGAAAGAGAAATAATTCCACTTCTACAGTCCATCAATCCAAGCCCTTGCTGCATGGAAAGAAACTGGGGCCAAAGGCCTGCTGTGCTAACCAACTCCCTTGCTATCCTGCCTCTCTGCTCCCTTTAAGTTGTCTGATTGCTTGGTTGCTTTAAGTTATATTCTTAAGTGGATTTACTGCCACCCCCACCCAGATCTAACTGAGGGTGGTATAATAAAAAGATAGAAAACTAATGTTTATTCAGTATTTACACTCTTTTAGTAGTTATATTTTATTCTTAAAAGGCGTAAGTGGCTGGCTTATGAGATGAATGCTCCAAGGATTGAGAATTATTTTTAAATGTGTTATTTCAATAAATTTTTAAATTACATTTTAATATTGTTCAGAAATTGCCCCACTATCTTGTTTTTGTTCATTTTTCAAGGAACTATAAGAATAATAAGTCCTTTATCTGGCTATTAGAATTTTAGAACTTCCAAGGCAACTGTCTATTGAGAGTTAGCCAGAAATAAGGGGGCACAGATTTTAAACTGAAGGGCAAGATGGTGTCATAGTCCATGCACTTTCTTCCTTGTAAGAGGAATGGGTTAGTCAGTGGACTTAGGACTTAATTTTAACACCAGACAGGATGGCAAAAAGTAGAATTGGTGGGGAACATTGGAAGTGGTCCAGCCCTCTGTAAGCACTAAGGACAGCAGGAGAGGCCACAGAAGAAATCCAAGTAGACCAGCTCTGGAGAGGAGCATCTTTTAGGATGCAAGCAATGGCCTTAAGCTAACTCCAGGGAATAGAGCATAAACATAAGCCAGAAAAGCACACATAGATATCACAGAAAGCTCCAGGAAAGGACTTTTAGGGCCCAACATTCCTCAGTATCTCTATTATAACATCACTGGTGAACTAGCGGATGTTTATGAAGTTCATAGACTCCAAGACTACCTGGGCTAGAGGGATCTTGGAGATCAACTAGCTCAGGGCTACTCAAAATGTTTCCTGTTGATCATGTACTCCAAGCATTGTTGGTTATTGGTTTGTGAGGATATAAATACAGAAATTGAGAGTAAGTGTTTAGATACTTTGATAGCAATTTCATGTTTGAGACATCCAGGTAAATGGTGAGTAGATTGGTCTCAGTGAACAGGATGCTGACCATGCCAGATGTTGTCAAACTCACATGGTGAGTCACATGTAGCCTGAGTTGAGTACTAGTTCTGTAGGATCATGTATTGGTCTAGATGGATTAGAAAGTTGAAAAAGGAAAATGAGACAAAAAACCTGGTCCTTCACTACAAAGACCTTGTGAAGCACTGACCTAGTGAAAAAACCATATCTTACATTTGAGAATGTAGGCTATTTATCCAAGGAAATCTAGAAAGATAAGGCAGAACCGGAATGATATTGTATCATCAAGTTTTATTGCTTTTTTTAAAAATTAAAAGCAAATTATGTCCAGCATATTCTGTTTCCTAAGACAGAGAAAGCATACAATAAATTTTAGAACTATTTCCATAAAAAATTAAACCCTTGTAATCTTTGGGCTCTCAAAGGTTAATCACTCCTCCAAAGACTCATTTCAAATGAGGTTTTGCTATATATACAAAACTGCATCTCCCTACAGAAAAGATATTTTGCCCTTTAAGTTTTTTGATCTCTTGAAGCATTATTTTGTTTCTGGGTGTTTTTAAAGAATATAGGGCCAGGCTAGATGGCAATTTTCTGGGTCAATTTTGCCCAAGGCACTCCCTAATAGTAAATTAGGCAATGAAAGACCTCTCAAGGGCCCTTATGATGCAATTTAGGGCACTATAGTAGTAATAGACTGGATGGAGGCCCAGCAGCTTGTGGAACTCTAGGGGCCTGGAAGCATGACTAAGCCTCCTTCACTGCCTGGTTTTCTATCACAGAATTGTGTGGGTCCCAGGTAGAATAGTTCCTAGACATGCCCTTGTAAAATTCCTGCATGCACTTCCAAGAGGATCTTGGCCAGGTGCAACTTGATATATGTATGGATGCTTCTGCCACTGCCCTAATTAGGTTAGACTGGCTGTCTCTTATGGGTCAAGGTTTTGAACCAACCAGAAGTTGATGGTATGGTGGTGGTAATAATCCACAAGAATAAAAGTATCTCACTTTATGACATTATACTTTTATCTTGTTGGATCCTCACCATAATCCTATGGAGTAATCAGGCCAACTAATATTAACTCCTTTATTATAAGTAAGGAAAATAAAGGGTTCAAAGAGATTAAGAGATGTTGATTTCCACCCAAAATTGAATTTCAAATATACCCACACGGCTGCATTTGACAAGGTTTGCAAAGCCCGTTATGATCTAGCCTTTGACCACCTCTACAACCTCATCTCAGGTTGCTGTCCCCCTTACCTTGATCCATGTGCCTCATTAGCCTTCTAACTCATCAAGCTCTTTTCTGCCCTTGCCAATCTCTCTTTTCCCCACCCTTCCTATGGATAACATGTCCTCAATTGTAGGTCTCTGTTAAAATTCTGCTTTCTGAAGAGGACTTCCCAAATTTCTCAGTCTAAATTTTTCCCTACCTCTTTCTCTTCTGGCTCACACCATCATGTACTTGACGTAATTCACAATTACCTCCATCTCTAGGCTTCTTTTGCTTAAGGACTGTCTCCCTCACTAGACTGGCAGCATGAGGAGGACAAGGTCCATATCTGCTTTCTTCAGGCATGAATATGAAGCATATGGCTTATTGCCTGCATTAGAGCTGGGCAGTTATAAATATTTGTTAAGTAAGAAAATGAGGGAATGATGGACTCAAGAGGGCACAGATAAGCAGGGGTGCAGACAGACAATGCCACTCTGCCTTTGAAATGATTCACAATTCCCTTTGGTTTTGATCTTACTTAAATGACAATTGGGGTTCACTAGCAGAGCATGCAGCGTAGTACGTATCAGGAGCTTAGTAAGTGAATCAATATGTGATGAAAGAATGGATGACCCTGTACATCATTACAAGTTCCACTACGGGGCTTTCTGTGTGTTTGTGGGGTTCAGATGCCACTGTCATCAAGTTGTACTACCATCCTCTATTTTCAGTGGATTAGATGCAGTCCCTCCCCAACACACCCCTGCACTTGAACCCAAATGGCTTCTAGCTTATCATTTTCCTTTTTCCTTGCCACCACCAAATTCTGTTCTGTGTGTGGAAGCAGCTTGGTTAAAAAAGAAAAACCCTGGGTTTTTTCCCCTGAAGAATACCATTAGGATGAAGGCTATGATTAATACACATAATTGAAACAAATGGCAGCTGACTGCAGAAAGCCATCTCCCAGCTGTTGGAGGAAGGAAATTGCTGACAGCTGTTCCCCACTGAGTGGTACCAAAAGAGAGGAGCTAGTAGGAGTGGGAGAGAAAACACATCACCATCCCACGGCACTCCGGGGCTGCGTTGGGGGCCAGAGATACCTCTTAGGGCTCTGCCTTTTGCATGAGCTTTGCCATAAAATCGTAGTATCTTCAGATTTTAGGGCTGAGGCTTAGAGCCAGGGCAGAGTGGGCTCTTAGAATTTCTATGCAAATGTTAGGGTGACTCTCCTGATAAGGAGACAGGATGGTTCTTCCCCTGTTTTGGATTTCTTCTCCCAGCCTTTCCATGGTCATATGTCCAATGCCAATGGGATGGGGAGCAGTAGGGGGTGCAAGGGGAACTGGGTTCCTATTCTGGCTCTGAGTCTGCTTTCTAACCCTGAGCACTCCCTTCACCTTCCTGGGCCTCAGTGTATAACCTGAAGTGTAAGACCAGAAGATCACTGTCCTCTCAATTCTAGGGGTCTATGTTAAAAAAAAAAAAAAAAAGAATGCATGCATATATATAAAATCCTATATATCATCAATCAAATCAATCAATCTCTCTCTCTACACCCACACACAAACGTGTATATATCCACTCACTCTGCTTTCCAGTTCACTCTTTACAGTTAGCTCCCCAAAAGTTACATTGCCCTGGTGTCAAAGTATCAATATGTGAATACGTACCTGGTAGACTAGTGCCTAGTTCAGGTACAAGAATTTACCTGAAACTCTGAAATCTGAAAACTCTGCTCACTCCACTCCACGCACAGAAGTTTCCCTGGGCCACCATGCCAATTGTGGACTTATCTGTGCTTTGACTTGGCAAAACCAAAACAACTCAGAAACCAAACACATGTGAAGCAGAGCCTGGGCTAAGGTGTGTGATGGTGTGTGATGTTGCTCTTTTCTCTGGGTCTGTAGTGGGGAGAATTTGCCACTTGATACATTGCTCTTTGGAGCACATTATCCCTGACAGCTCACCCAAAGAATGGAGTCCACCATACCCTCACAAAGTTTTCCCTGCAGACCTACACCATCATTACTAAGACAGCCAGTGCAGAACTCAGACCTGAAGTGTTCTGGGAAGTCAGCTGATGGACAACTTCAATGCGCCAGCTTTGGTAATAAATGCACCACCTTCACCGTAGCTCTGGAAGTCTGTGCACTCTGAATGCTGACTCTGGAAATGCACTCCCTGAACATCAGGGCCTAGAAAATAGCAAAGACAGAATGTTCTCCCAGGAGAACGTACTTTAGTGAGCTTGCTTTATGTGTTCTGAGCTGTTGCATTATTTCATTTCATCCTCAAACAGTCTAAGAAGTAACACTATCTTCTTTATATGGATAAGAAGACTGAGGCTCAGGGAAATTAACTGATTTTATTCAAGGTTACCCTGTTAGTTGAAGATGTCAGTAGTAACATTTATCATTGCTTTTGTGCCACAGAAGAAAAAAACAATTTCTTCCTCCAAATAGAAGGGGACTTTTGTAGGGATTAAACGAGGAGAATGGCTTAACTAGAACTTCAGGAATTTTGCTTCTCTCTCTACTTTCTGATTATTCCTGTGACTTTATGGATGACTCCCTAATGCAATGGCTGTGTCCCACAGTCGATTTTAGACCTTACACAATGGACTTTCAAACACGTTCCTGTTGTATCCAAGATCATCTCCTTAAGGAATTCCATCAGACGGGGAGGAACATTTTTCCAGAAGCCTGCAATCCTGGCCTGTTGCTTGCATTCTCTACAGTGCTTTTTCTCTGCCCCACTTGAGAGTCACAAGACATTAGGGAAATTAAAAGTCATTGGACGTCTGGGGAAGGTTGAGGAGCTCTGCTACTTTTCATACGGATGGCCCTGCTTCCAAAATCATATTCTGAATTTTCCATTTATTCTTGCCTTGTAGGTGAAACAGGGCTATGAGTTTCTGTCTTACAGGTTACTTTCTTCTGTTCCTTTGGGAATCACCCAGCAGGTTGGTATACTGATGGTTGGGGCTGAATAGAGGAGAAAATAACCAAGTATGTTTGAAACAATTCCAACTTTGGAATACTTTTATCATTTCAGACAAAGGCAGTTAGAACGTTTACCCAGGTGTTGCCCTGGCTCCTTACATAATATTTGGATAGCACGATCCTTAGCTGCATGCAGATAACACGTTAGGCAGCTAGAAAAATAACCTGCTTGAACTGCTTCTGATTTATTCCCCCTCCCTCTCATGTCTTTGTTCACAGTAAACACATCAATATAAAGCAGCTAGCAAATGAACACTTCTTTATCAGAGACACACGTGGATTCTGGTAGATGCTACCACATCTCAAAACAGCAGATGTAGCAGAAGGAGGAATCACTGATAAAGCAGGCATGCCCTCTTGCAGAGTGGATGGTGTTTATTGGTGTCTGGGAGTCAGAGAATATGGCGGAAGATGATAGGGCTGTCTAAGTTTATGGTGCTGGCCTTTACACTAGAAGACAAATAAAATGATAATAATAATAGTAATAGCACACAATTGTCAAATGCTTATCACACACCAGGCTCTTCTCTAAAAGATTCCCACATGTTATTTCATTTAAACCTTACTACAAAGCAAGGAGAGGCACTGTTATGACCGTTTCATAGGCAAGGAAACTGAGGCTTAGTGAGTTTAAATAACTTGTCTGAGGTCACATAGGCTAACCATTAGATTCAGGATAAGAGCTTTCTTCAATACTCCAGAAGATATTGAATAAGTTAAAAGAGTCTCCACCAACTGGGGAAGGGTTGTGATTCTGGAGGTTCCAATCTTTCTCTCAACTTCATAAGAACCTACTGATATTTTCTAAGGAACATTTAATCCCTTTGAGGTATATATAAGCTGCTGGGCTAAGGAAGAACACGGACTGGGTCACAAATGAATCTCAGAGGCACATGCAGTCAGTTCTAGAACTAGAAAGGGAGAGAACCAGCAACTTCTAGAGCAAGAAGAGTTATTTTTGTGTAGCCCTATTGGCACTAACATGGTCCCGAATTACATGAATAAAACAAACAAACAAACAAACAACAATCAACAAAAAACACTTCTATCTTCCAGAGGAGAAGCATGAAGCAATAAGATTCTTAACATTTTCCTCTCTCCCAAAGAATCCCTTTAGTTTTGACTTCACTAATTATATATTTTCCCAATGTAATCCTGTAAAGCTAAAGCTTACCTTTTTACAGTATGAGATGGGGGGAGGATTTGTTAAAAAAAGGAAAATGATTAGTCTCTTCTATGAGGATCAAGTCAGCAAATTAGTTCAGGCCCCACAACTTCAGGACAATTATTTGTAATTAAATAACAAGTGCTCTAATTACAAAAGAACATCCACTTTTAAATCGCTTTTAAGAGTCCCATACTCATACAGCAGGGATCTTCTTCCCTTTAGCATTTGTTAAATTTTTTATTCAAGTACACTGATCTTTCTTCCAGCCAAGAGGGATTAGTGAAATTTTATTTTGTTAAATTGCATGTAAGCACTGCTGACCTTGCTTAAACAATCGTCTTTCACCTAGATGTCCCCTGTGTTTTGGGTGATGCATTCACTTGCCTGCATCTATTGTTTAGTGTGGCTTTTGAACTGCTGCCATTTACAAGCAAGATGGACTGATGCCTCTGAAATGAATTTGGACATTTGGATTTGTGATGGTGAGCTTTGCTCTAGAAAGTGGTGAACTCTCCCACGGTTAAGTAGAGGGCACATGCTTACAACTTTCTGGTTCTAAAACATTGCTTCTTTCAGATGGAACTCTTCTGTTCGGCAACAAAAGAAGTCGTTTCCCTAATTTAAAAATAAGGGGTAGAACAGGGTGGAGTTGGGCCAATGGCCTACATGGTTGTGCCGAATGAGTGATTGCTAAAACACATGCATGACTTAGGAAAATAAATAAATACATGTTTCAACATGGCCATAGTATAAGAATTGAGAGGTTGCCTTGACATATTTCATACCACATTCCACAGACCTTTTGTTCTATGATGGTTTTTGGAAATGAAGAACTTTACTAGGCAAAATTCAGCTGATTTTCTTGTGATCCTGAAGAGCCATTTCACTGGGTCAAAAGACATACATTAGGGGCAAGGAAACTGCTCAGAGGATTTTTTTTTTTTTTCTTTCCTTTAGTCCCACAAAGCATCCTGAGCTTTGAAAAAGAATTCTAGGAAAACTGAGCAGTCTTCCATTGACATCCACACTCTCTTATAGCTCACAACTAACTCTGTTTCTTCTACCCTTAATGTGGTACACGGAAGTGAGTGCAGGGTGATCGGGCATGGAGTAGAGGGGACACTTGAGGTTGGCAAGTATGTCTCCTCAGCAAGGCCAAGTGGTGGCAAGATTTGTGGCAGGAATATTCTAGGCCTTGTATGTTTTGACTTTCACGTGTTTTCATTTTCTAAACTTTACAAGGCAGGAGCTCGGTCTTAGTACTGCTTGTGCTCTTAAATTAAGCTCCTTTGAAGTGAATGATATGGACTATATTGCTTTAAGATATAAAGTATACTTTTTAATAGGTGGCTAATAATAGCTATCATTTATTAATTACTTAAAAATGATTCCAGAACAGTGCCAAGGACTTTCCATATATTATGTCATTTGGTGTCTGCAAGAAATGCATGACTTTCAAATGACTGGATTTTTTCTTTTTTTGTGTGAGGTACTGGAGATTGAACTGGGGACCTAGTATAAGAGAAGCAGGCGCTCAACCACTGTGCTACACCCACTTGCACAAATGACTGTTTTATTTTTTGTAATTTGCAGATAAGTAAACTGAGGCTTAAAGAGATTAAGTTATTTGCTGAAAATCAGGTGACTTCTAAGGGAAGGTGGGTTTCTATCTGACTCCAAAATCTGTGCAATGTTTCCGGACTGCCTTTATTTACTGTGTGCTACTTCAATTTTCTTTCTCCTGGGTTTCAGAATTCAGATAGCTTATGACTTTATGATTCCATTCTCCAGGATTCATCAGAAGAATTCCAGAATTCCTCATTATTAACCGTCCCCTCTTTCCAGTAGAGAGGACATAGAGAGAAAGAGTTGTTTGAAAATTAGGCAACTCTTAAGAAAGGCCTTTGGCTGTCTCTAAAGTGAGAAAAATTCCTTTTGTCCACCAATGACTCTCAAATTGTCAATTGACAGTTGACTTCTTGATGATATATTTTAGCTTACCTCACTCTCTTCTGCAGTGCCCCAAATCTCAGGAGAGTGCCCCAAAGAAAAGGACTGACTATAGGAGATACCATTTCTATACTAGCACAAATGATCCCCTCTCCTTCCAACTAGGGAAATAATGAGGACATGATTAGAAAGGAGGCTCATGGTTATAGGGCTGGTCACCCAATGGACACATAATGAATTCTTGATTATTGTCCCTTCTCCTGGGCTTTCAGCCCAATGTAGGGTTTTCTTTGGGCTATACTTGAAAGCAGACACCTGCAGATTTGTTTGTTTTACATATGTAGCTGAGTAGTACAAATGCTCTACCCACTTCAAAAGGAGGCAGGACAGCCATATGCAGAATTAGAATTGGCAGTTGCTAGGTGATGTGATTCGAGGGACTCCATAGAGCCCCCTCCCAACCAAAACAGGTTCCTTTGATGTCTGAATTCCCCAATATGGTTTGACGGCATTGAGTTGAGCAATGTCTCCTCCTCAAAAAATGCAAATTCTTCTCAGACAGAGAGATAACTACTATGTCCCTAATACACCTGGTACTCATTAAACACCTGAAGCAAAAGAAAATATGCGGGTGAATGAGGAGATGGAAAAGGTTGTCCATTGGACAATTTTGCTTAGAACTGGCCTGGTCAGGAACAGAGCCTGAGATCTGAATGGTATGCAGTAGGGACATGCTTCCAGGCTGCCATCTGATGCTAGCAGGAGACTCAGACAGCCTTCCTACAAGAGAATTAGGGGATCTGGAAAAGTGCACTGGGCACCAGGGAGCTGCTGGGCTTCCTGCAGAGTGGCAGAGAAGCAACACAATGCAGCAGCAACTCGGACAACTGGAGAAGCTTGGGAAGCCCTTTCGCACATTAGGTGAGATTCATAAGAACGTCTCAGTGTTAGCAGGGGCTGCCTTCACTTACTCATGCCAGCCCCAGAGGGATCCCTGGGAGGAAGACAATGATCTGGGGACATCTAGGAGGGCAAGATTGGAGAGCAGCAGCAGATAACTTGGTGAAGAGCCCTGGCCTGGGAGTCAGTCGACAGGTTGGAGCCCTGGCTTTGCATCTAACTAGCTCTGTGACCCAGTGCAAGTCTTCTGACCTCTTCATTTCCTTATCTGTAAAATGAAGGCATTTGACTAGTAAGATCTCAAATATTTCTGTCTGGTTGTGAAGAACATAAATCAGAAAAAAATTGTACCTGCATACTATGAAAAAGCATGAGGGATTATTTTTTCCCCTCTTAAGATCCATCAGTAATGGTAACTGGATAAGTCAAGTGACTAATGGGGTCACCTCTCGCCCAACCTCCCACTCCCAAAGAGCCTTAATCTCAGTAAGATGCCAACCAGCAGTATGCTTTGGCAGAGAACACCAGGATTGTGTTCTTTTTGTTTGTTTGTTTGTTTGTTGTTTTATTTGGCTTACATTTCATAGGAGACCAGAAATGCCAATATCTCGTGCCAGAGAAGGTCACTGGAGACCTCCTTGCATTCTTCAGGGTTGCTGGTCACTTTGTGGTCTAGTTAAATGGCATCCTTTGCACAGATACTGCAGTCTCCGGGCATCAGCAATAAGGTCTCATCTGAGGTATAGGGCAGCCCATCAAATTCTGTATTCAGAGGGAACAACAGTGATATCTCAGTCTGTTGCAATGCTAAATTCTATGCTGACAGGAACTGACTCTCAAATACAATGTAAACTACCCTGTGCTGCTTTTACTATTTAGCAAAGCCCTTATACCCTGGAGAAGCTTTCCCCAGTAAACGCTTCTTTCTTTGGCTGATCTAAGTGCCTTTCCCGAATGTTGGGGGTTGAATCACAGTCTCCCACAAAAGGCATGTTCAGGTCCCAACCCCTGGTCCACTAGGTGTGAACCCATTTGTAAATAAGACCTTTGACGATATTGCTAGTTAAGGTTACCCAAATTGAATGAGGGTTGATCTTAATCCAATATGACTGAAGTCCTTATAAGTAAAGGAAATTGGATACACAGAGAGAAGCCACTGGAAGCAGCTAGAAGCTGGAAGTCAACAGAAACCAGAAGAGAAAGGACAAGACACTACCATGTGCTTTGTCATGTGATAGAAAAGCCAAGGAACCCCAAGGATTGCTGGCCAGTCTGGGGGACAAGCAAGCCTTCTGACCTCTGAAACCATGAGCCAATAAATTTCCAAGTCAACCAATTGTATTATATTTATTTTAGCAGCTAGGAAACCATGTCAGCAGAGAAACCTGGATTCTCTTTGCCATTTACCACATGAAATGCCTACCTTGTGCAAGAATTGGATTGATTTCTTTACAAAGTTTGCTTTATTTAAACCCAGCATGAAACCTTATTATAGCCTCCATTAGGTAGGTGTTAACTATTATGATACCTTTTTACTAATAATGGAACTGTGGCTCCTTGCACAAGACCACAGAGTTCATGGTAGAGACTGTTAAAATCTAGTTCTTCCTGTTCCCACAGCCTTCTGTTTGAAACTTCATGCTACACAATTTTAATAACTCTTTGCCCCCTCTACTCCAACTCAGTCATGGTGTCCTTGAAGTCAGGGACAATTTTTTAATTTATCTTTTTACCCCACTGACTTCAAGGCTCACAAAGAGGGATTGAGTCCGTGGGTCTTTCATCCAGAGAGCCTGTGTCAGTGGCATTGGCAAAGCATGCATGCCCCTGAAACCTGCTACAGAGTTCATTGGATTCAAGCCTATGCAAGCAATATCTAAATTAATTTCTGCTGCCTGTGGCACAGGCACTTTCAGCACATATGGCTTCAATAAACACCAGTATATGCACTTCTCATTTTCTTACAATAACACTCAGTGGAGTTAAGGAAGGGAAGGTGTTAAGGAGGAATAAAACCAAGGGAAGGGTGTGCTTCCAAATACCTGGACACTTGTCTGCTCCTGGGAAACATGATGTGAATGTGAAGATGATGGGAGACCTTGTCCATTTTCACCTTCTGAAATGGGACTTGGACTGTCCCACCTCAAACACTCTCCTTAGAATTCTATATCCTGTGATGTATCATGATCTTGCTCTTCTATGGCAGCGAGTGCTGTGCCCTTAGCTTCTGCATCCAAGTATAGCAGGAAACATCAGGTTGCCTCTGTTTGAGAAAAATGCTTCAGTGCTGCTGCTTCTTCCTGCTGGGTCATGGTGGGGTGTGTGTGGGGGAGGAGAGGAGAGGTAAAGATCCCCACCCCTGCAAAGAGAGCAATCATCAAGGAGCCATTTCCTCAAAAGGAATCACTAGTGCTTATTCCTGTAACATCTGCCGACATTGTCAGGCACGCGTTTGCTTATGCTACTTTTGAAGTGTGGGTACTGCTCGATCCAACCTACCATCTTTGGGTTCCCGCTCTGTGCCAGGTACAATGAGGAGTGCATGCAGTGGATCACAAGATGGTCCTTCTGCTAGGGAAACTCCAGGTTAGGTAGAGTTTGGAAAGTACGATGGGACAGGTACAAGCATTTAGGGAAGGGAGACATTGCCTTGGAGAAGTGGCATCCAATAGTGGCTCAAGGCTCGGGTTTGGCCTTCAGTGTTAGTTCTTTCACTTCCTAGCAGCCTGCCTTGGGTGAGGTACTTCACTTCTCTGCCCTTATTTCTCATCTTTAAAATGAGTTGATAAAAGTACTTTGTTCAGAAGGTTGTTAGGATGATTCAATGAGCTACTGCAGATTTGCCAATTTACAAGGCTTGGTCCAGTGCTTGGCACATAGTGCTCAATAGATGTTAACAGTCCTTCTCTTCTTTCTCCTCCTCCACATCCTCCTCCTCCTTATCATCCTTCTTATCATTAACAGCATTGTTTAGTGAGACCATATCAGGAAAGACTTCACTGAGGATTTATTTAAGTTGGACCTCAAAGGATGAGTAGGGGTTTTAAATAGTGGAAATAGTGCTAATGGTAGGTAGAAGAGAGAAAGGGAGATGAAACAGCATACACAGAAGAATAACAGTGAGAAGTTTGGGCTTGAATGAGGTTAATGAGTATGGAAGCAGTGGAAGAAGAGTCTGCGGACTGCATGGGCTGCAACATGGAGGTTTCTTGAATGGACTTAAAGGAGTTGAAAATTAATCTCATAGACTCTGGGGAGCCATTGAAGGTTTTTGAGCAGGGTAGTGACATAGTCAGAGGAAGATCATTCTGTTGACTGAGTATATATCTACTGGAAAGTGATAGACCTAAAGGTAGGTAGACCAGATTGGAGGTCTGGCTGAGAGGCAAGCACTTCCTGGACTTAGCCTGGATGCTTGCATCTAGGAGGACCTTGGAAAAAGAAGACCCTTCATATGGGAGCTGAAAAAGAACCTTTCCTGCTTTTCCACCTGGAAGGACACAGGCTAATTCCTCTACAGGAAGTGAAGGAGAAATGATGCCTGACAATCAGCCACTCTCTCTGAACTTCACCAGGCCTTATCCTCTGTGAGGCTGAAGCAGGAGCTGAGGCTTCAGAGCAGCCATCCATTGACCCACCTCAATCCATGTTTTGTGTGAGATTTGAGGTTAGCCTGTGAGGCAGTACAAGGCAGTGGTAAAGCACATAGGCTTTTAGTTTACCTAATGCTGCCTCTTACCAGCTGAGCAACCACAGGAAAATGACAAGGCTTCAACCGCCATGTGTGTTGAACAGAGATTATAAGCACCTGCCTTACAGAGTTGTGATGGTTCTGTGTAGGCAAGCAGGTTAGCATGGTGCTGTGGCAAGCCCTCTAGAATTGGTGGCTGCCACTGTTATCAAACAGCACCGCACTATTGTTAGCGAAAACCAACTTCTAAGGAAACAAACCACTTGGAGCAACTGAATCTGTGGAACCATCTGGAACCCTGGGAGAAAGAAAGTGACCTCCAACCATACTCAGCACTACTCAGAATCATTTCCTTTTATATAACTTGTTGTATGTTGAACAGCATTGTGTGTAGCTCTCCTTCACCTCTCCAGTGAGGGGGGATTGAGCCCCCAACTGTGTCTGAAGAAGCACTGGTATCATATATAACATTGACAGGGAATGAAGCACATCTTTCACAGATCTGCAGAAGACAATCATTATGGGTGCTTCCTAAACTGTCCAGAGAGAGAAAGGGCTGAATCATTATTTTTTTCTCTTCAAGATACTTATCAAAACTTAGAAAAAAATGTTTTTTGCCTTCAGGAATGTCTGTTTACTTACAATTATATTGCAAAATATTGAGTATGTTCTGACCTGTCTGTAAATGGATATCCCCAAATATGGTCTACGTCAATGTCAGATAAAATTTATCCATGTGCTTCAGATGAGGTGGAAATGGGATGAATTTGCCAAGCAGTGATGACAAAAAGGAGTCTGATGATGGAGTCTGTTCTCTTTCAGAGAGCACCTGAGGTTGAGAGCATCCCTACCACTTCGAATGCCTGTCAGGGCCTGTGGAGAGTGGAGAGGCATTTTATATAGCCCAAGCTATTGCATGCCATAGCTTCTCCTTCTTTTCTTGTCCTCTTTATTTTCTTCTACCAGCATGATTCTCAGGTTTATTAACAGCCTTTTCATGTCTTCTGCAGCCATTAGGAAAAGAAATAAAGAGGACTGGGAAAATCCAATCTTCTTTTGCTGCTTGTAGCTCCTCACTGTCTTGGTTTGTCTTCTCTTCCCCTCCTATTTTTTTTTTTTTTTTTTTAATATCTATGTTGCTGCTTTGCATTAGCTAGATTTTCGTTCCTAACCTCCCCTACACCTCTTCTTTTACTGCTTTTAATTATTTTGGTGCTTTTGTTTTCCCCCCAACTTGAACAGAGTGGGAAAGGTCAGCTGTCAGAAGAGGGGCTGAACACTGCTGATAAGGCATTCAGGAGATTGGACTGGAGTCATTAAGCAGTGTTCCCTCCCTGAAGTCCTAGTGTCTACACTGCTGCAGAGGGAAGAAAAAAGGAAGCTCAAAGAGTAGACAAGGCAGCTCACATCAAGTGAGCAGCTTAGCCCAGGCAAGCACTGAGCAGTGCATCACTTACCCAGAGTCCCTCTCTCAAGCAGATGCTTCCCAGTGCCAGCTCCTGTGACTCTGGGACAGTGATGTAAATATGCATCTGGATGAGACACTCATGCAGGAGGCCTCAGGGAAAGGACTAACTGTAAATTAGGCATCTGGCATAAAGGAGATCAAAGTTCTGAAGTTGTCCCAGGTTCATGTGTCCACAAAGTTATTTTGCAACTAACTCAATTATATAAAAACGAGGGTACTAGTCTTAGTTCTACTGCTAATTAGCTTGGTATACACTGAATTATGCTAGTTTTGTAAATGGAAGTAGAAATGTGATTTTTAAGGTCCTGTTATTGCTGATATCTGAGTTTTTCAACTCTATCTGCAAAGTAGGAATGAGAAGCATATCCCTCCTCAGGCATTACTATGAAAACCAGTTAATGCTTTATACTGGAAGTGCTTTGAGGTGAACCAAAATGAAAGTTTTTGGAGTTCATCTGTGTAGTCTTTGTCAGGAAATTCATGATGGAATACTGCAGAGTTTTAAAAGAAGTGGTGAATATCGTTTAGAATGGGGGAAAAAAGAGAATAAATGATATGGATTAAATAATACTTTAGAGATCCATAACCCTTTATGTGTTTTCAAAACTCTTGCACACGTCACAATGACCTGGTTTAAGTTTACTACTATGTTGGCCTACCTTAGATATGTGGCATGAAAAAATAAGACATGACTCTTGCTTTTCACCGTTGGCCTAGCACATGACAAGTGCTCTCAACAGATGCTTGCTGACTGGATGCATAAATGACTGAATGAGAGAGTAACTTAATGCTTCAGATAACACATAGACAATTGTGCTATGCATTGGATGACTACAATGAGGAGTTTTGATAGGTAATACCTGCCCATGAGGGGTTTGTAATCAGGTCACATTGGTAGTTCTGCTGCAGAAAGGGGAAGCAAAAGGGCAATGACTGGAGCATAGCCAGCTTGAGAGAGCTGTTGAAAGAGGGTGGCTATCCAGACAAGCAACCCCAGAGGCTCTAGAAGATCTCACAGCAGGTCACCTTGCTCTGTAACTCAGGGCAGTGCCTTTTCTAATGAACCAAACTCTTGCTGCAGTAGGAGGAGCTATGACGTTGGGAGTTAGACCCAAGTCTAGCCTCATTCTTAATTCCCTTATGTCAATTGTTATACTCATTGGATGACCTTGAAGCCCTGAATCTCAGCTTCCCCATTTGAAAAATGCAGATTATAATACTTAAATAGGTTGTTGTGGAGATTATATGAAATGTTGTCTGAATTCTACTATGCCAAAGCCAAAGCACCTGACACACAGTGAGCTTAAAAATTGGGAACTATCATCATCACCTTCATCTCCCTCTCGGGACTGTGGGCATTTCCTGGTATGTAAACATACTGCCTACTCTCTAAGGTCGTGGTAGGTTTACAAAGATAATATTTGTGAAGGGTCTTTCACTGTGCCAGGCACAAGTAGTGGAATAATAAATACTAGCTCCTTTCTCTCTCCTTTCTTTTGTGATGTCTTCTTACTTTTCTACTTCAGTTGAGGGCGGTGGGGCACCATTGCTTCTTTTGTATAGTGGCCCAGTGTCACTGTTCAGCTGTTTGAGGTGTGGGTAGTGAGGCAGCAGGGAGGGAAAGGAGGGCTGAGAAGGGCTTGGCGACACAAAACAGACATTTTTCTGACAAATCTTGGATACCAGAAGTCACCATTCTTCTGTAACGTTTCTGCCTGTTTCTTGAGTTATCCTTGTAATTCCAGAGAGAATATTACTGTTTGCATAAATCATCCCATACAAGGTAATTAGTTACTTATGAAACAGAGGACACTCATGATCCCATATTCAAACAGTTAGAAAGCCAAAGCTGTTTATTCATGGCAATATATGATGATAATTGATTATGAACCAGATGATTCTGAGGTACTATAAAATCCCCAAAGAGCCTTCTGAATCCTCAAATGAAGATTCCAGGTTATTCTTATGGTCATTTGAGTTTCAAGTTCATAAAAAGTATTTACTTACAAATTAATATACTATGAACAATGAATGGCTTACTTGTATTGTTAAGGCAATTATTTGTACTTCAAAAACTGTAATGCCAAGTTTGAAATGGTTAGAAATTCATAGCTGATAAAATCATCCAACTATCCATTAAAATCACCCAATCAAGCCCTTTCTTTGCCAACCATTCTAGATAATTGAGAGTTTAAAATTTGATCTGCTTTATCTTTTACCTTCTGACATCTGATTTCTCTAGGGTAAACAACTATCATGGTTTTCCCAGGACTGTCCCCATTTCAGCACTAAAAATTTCCCACATCAGTTCTAGGTGAATTGGGATGTTGGTTACTCTACTTTAGGCACCTGATGCACCCCTTTCCAGAAATGTACCACACTTTGGCCAACACTTGATTGAAAAAACACAAAGAAAATGTTTGGATTTTGTTGACAAGTAAAATTTTTACAAACAAAGGAAGAAGCAAAAGAGGGTTGGCTGTTTTTTATTTTGCCAAATGATGACATTAATAAATTTTGTCTACTGCCACCATCATTTTATATATATTAAAAAAAGGTAATTCCACAACCAAAAAGGTAGGAGTAGAACATAGCCCAGCACTATGTTCCCAGTGTCTGGCATAGAGCAGGTTCCACATAAATATTTGTTGAATGAATGATTATTTCATATAAAAAAGTGCTACATTTTCCTTATTATATCATGGATCGGTGAAAATTTGACCTCTGAGCATTGTTTGGGAACCAATTGTTGAGTTGAAGTCTGTAGACTGTAAGATTTTTTGATGGTACATTTCCGTTGTAAATTATGATGATAGCATCCTGGAATCTAACTCAGTCTTGTGCTCATTTAGTCAACCTTCCATGATGTGATCACTCCTAAGTTTCTAGACCTTTAAATCAGAGAATCAGGGTCAACCAACTTCCTCTTAGACTTCCACTGCCACCATCACTGAGATGCATCTTTGTCTACATAGGATTTCACTACGTATGGCAGGAAAAAGCTGCCAGTCCTTCTTGTTTTCTTCAGCCTTGGACAATGTTTCTGTGTACCCTGAATAAGGCTTATTTTCTGTTTTTCTGATTCCTTCACCTACAAAATGTGGTCAGAAACCTTGACTGTGGCTAGGGGTATGTACAAATATCACACATTCTCTATGTCTGGCATCTTCTATACAACAGCTTTATACCAAAATGAGGATATCCAAATAATTGTTTTTATCATAACCCATGGATAAAATAATGTCACTGATGAATCTGATGTAGTATTTCTGGACAGGGTTAGGATTGTGATTTTGTAGATATCATAGGAATTGTAAATATCCATCGCAAATGGCTGTGCAAACTCCAAAACCAAACTAATTTCAGGCTCCATTTCAGAGAACCTAATAATCCCATTTCTTTATGCTCTTTTTAAACTATAAATCAATTAACTTTTTTTCCCCTCTGCAGCTACCCTAGTGCAAGCTCTGAGCATATTTCTGATTACAACCCTCTGGTGTCAATGGTGATAACTCAGAGTCCTGCTGTTTGGCCCTGGAGCTTCAGAGGTCTTGCTGGGGTGTTTGTAGCATCCGTAAATGGTTTCTGAACCATTCTGATGTAGAAGGATGCTTGTTATTTTAGGTTCAAAACATCAAAAGTGTTTTTCTTTATGTATGCTCTCATAATTAAGATTTATTTTAGCATTTATATATTTCCATTTCCAACGAGTATAGAATTCCCTATCAGTCTTATGATCTGTATTCAAATTCCAGAAGTATCTAGTTAATATATCTAAATATGTGCTGAAAACATAGCCTTTTTGAGTAGGCAGAGGCTCCTGCTCAAGCTGCTGAAGGGTGCTTATACTTCACAAAATTAGATAATGTATGTGAAAGTGGTTTTTAAAATGTGACATGCTATGCAAAGGTGTATTTATTTTTTAAAAGACATGAATATTTCATTTCTCACAGGAAATCTTTTGACAGTGTCTTTGCAAAAGAAACCCAGCCCTAAACAGGAGGCAGTATGATCTAGTGAAAGACATTTAGTCTTTGGAGGTTGACCTTGGTTTGTATCTTGGATCTGCTGCTTAGTAGCTATGGTATTGGGCAAATTATTTAACCCCTTATGAACCTCAGTTTTATCAGCTGGGATTAGTCAAACTTTATTTCACAAGGATTTTGTGATGGTTAAGTAAAAAGCATATCTAAATATCCTACATGCAGGATATCTCTATTAATCATACATTGATTCTAGTGGTGCTTTGAACTCTTGTATCTTTATTTTTTTATTTTTTTATTTTTTTACCGGGAGGTACCGGGGATCGAACCCCGGTCTCTCCATATGGTAGACGGACACCGAACCTTTTGAGCCACATCCGTTTCCCTCTTGTATCTTTAAAATCATCAAAATAAGCCTTGGTTAGTTCCTCTGTAGATAAAAGCCTGGGCCATAAAAAAGATTCGATAAATGTTAATTTTCCTGTTATTTTTACACTCTGGAAAAAAAACTTCTTCTGCCCCTAAAACAGACTCTACAAGTAGTCTGAAATGAAGTCATGATGAAAATGAAATAAACATTTTATTCTAGTTTTATGTGGATTATTCATCCTATAATGGAATTTGCAATGACTAAAGATTTTCTCCTTTATTTAGGATTCTTGAATCAGGTTACTGTTTTTTTTTTTTTTTTTTTTTTTAAGTCTGAATCCATTTTAGATACACCCATCCCTAATAATCCACCCCTAAATTCAGATACTTTAATTATTCTAGACCCTGGGCATTATCAGCCCCTTCTCAAAAGCCCTAAAATGGGGCAGCTTTTACTTTTATCGGTACCTTCAGCGGACAAGGAAAGGCACACCTAGCTGTAAAAGAAGATATAGCCCCAGTCGCTGGGAATTGACCCTCTATATTGGCAAAGTTCCCCAGTTTGTGTCTCTGAACAGGGTTTAATCACCTCAGCTCTAGTGCTCAGCCCTGAAAGCTTTAGGAGTGCTGCAGAAATGGTAGATTAGCCACATTTAACAAAATAGAAAGTTTTCATTGTGTCATAAAAAGCCGTATTGATCTTGTCCAGGAATTGACTCCAGGGCCTTTTAACAAGCCACTCTGTCTAGACTTGAAGGCTAGATCCCCAGTGCTGACAAAGGAGCAACTGAGCTGCCAGCTGCAGGGGATGGTCAAAGGGGTGGGCAGAGATTTAGGTTTCTCGGTGGGGATTTTCTTAAAGAATGAGGATGATTATATTCTGCTATAGGAAAAAATAAAGAGATGCAAGGCTTGTGGCAGATGTACTTGTGGCACATCCCAGGCCCCAGCCTTGGTTGACTCCCAGCATCTGCTGTGGGGCTAACACAAGATAACAAAAAGACAAAGTGTCATCTTTTCCCCTCATCTTCCATCACAACTTCTTCCCTTTGCCTTCTGTGATGCCAAGCCCCTGAGCAGCGGGTACCCAGAGGGAGTGGGAGAAGCAACGAGTGGGTGGGAGGAGGAATTGGTGACATTAGCATCTCTGTGATTGGAGCGGGTATAGCTCAGTGATTGAGCGCCTGCTTCACATGTGTGAGGTCCTGGGTTCAATCCCTGGTACCTTCTTAAACAAAAAAAAACAAAACATGATAGATCACTGGGATCAATTCAGCTGCATTCCAATAAATTTTGGCATTCTGCAAGTATTTCTTTAACACATTCTGGGTTATATATGGGAGATTTTAGAAGGGCATGAAAACATTGTTGCTCACAACATATGGTTGAGGAGTTGACATTCATGTTTATATAAAATAGCCAAAGAGTAATTCAATATTTATTGAGGGGTTGGGTGTTTAATTAGAATCATCTTCAGAGTTTTAACTTTTGAAAGTATGGAATATTTCAAATGTAAAAAAGTATAGACTCTATACTAGAGGATATTACAAACATTGGTTAAGCCATCACCCAGACTGAGCAATTCTTAATGTTCTGCAACTTTTGCTTCCTATCCTTTTGGAAAGACATAGTTTTGTTCTCTCTCTTTCCTTTGGAGTAACCACTATTTGAAATTGATGAGTAGATTTCCTACATATGTTTTTCTACTCTTGTTACATATGAATGGACCTGTAAAGAATACCTAATCACTAGTGATCAGGAATTGGTGTGTGCATATATATAGATTAGTGGAGATTAAGTTAATCAGCCACCCACAGTTTGTATTCATTATTCACATATATTCTGGGATGAATGAAGGAAATATTAGGTAAAACCCTTTAACACCTCCCTTGGTAATCACCTAAAGGAAGCATAGTATCCTCTAGACTGACTTTACTTTCCTCTTTTAGGGCCAGGAACCATCTAAGGCCCTAAAATTTCCATAGATATTTTAAGTATTTTACATAATAATACCTAATTGTTTTATTTTTTTTTTTGATATTTAAATGTGGGATAATTTCACCAACAAGATAATTTAGATACAGATTTGCTGAGGCAGGAGGCAGATTAGATCCTCTTCCAAGATTTCTTCTGTTGATTTTTTTATGGAGGATTCTTTACTTGTTTTCATCTTGGATTAAAGAGAGATTTAATAGAAATAAATATTTTAGAAGTCCATATGGGTTAAAAATCCAGGTTCATTGCTTCTTTTTTTTTTTTTAAAGATTTTATTTATTTATTCATTTATCCCCCCTTGCTGCTTGTGCTCGCTGCAGTCAGCTAACCGTGCCGTGTGGGCGGGCTTGCCTTCACCAGGAGGCCCCGGGAACCAAACCCGGGGCCTCCCATATGGTAAACGGGAGCCCTACTGATTGAGCCACAGCCACTTCCCACATCATTGCTTCTTAATACCTAAATATCTGTATGAGCTTTCCCAAATTCTGTGACCCTCTCATGACTTTTATATTCCTTTTGAACATGTATATGCAGATATCATGAGTAACTATTTCTGGTAGCAATTAGAGTGAGCCAGTATAGGAAAAAATAATCAGATGCTCTACCTCCTATTCTAGGTTCACTGTGGATATTTTTCATTATTATTAATCTTGTTTGTATCAAAATTATAATCCTCCATCCTTTCCTCTCCAGCTTTGTGTTTCTAGTAATTTTTGTTGTTATTGTTTTTATCAAGACCACAGAATGTACTCTCAGAACCTGGCATTTGGGATCCTCACGCAATTGCTAGAGTGGCTGCGTAACTTTGATAAAAGAAGGAGGTTGAAAGAAAAACAAACATGCAACTATGCAGATTATTCCTTTTGGACTGGGCCAAGGGAGAAAGACTATTTGGGTTTGTGGGTATGTGTATTTTCTGTAATTTTTTTTTTTTTTTTTTTTTTTTTAATTCACAAACTTCAAAACTACATCTAAAACTTATCTCCAAGAAGGCAACTCTGGTTAAATTCTTCCATTTTAATCACCCAGTAACTTAGTGTAACTTCAAGAAATGTGTCTTCAGTAAACACTATGGCTCAGAGCTGACTCTAAAATTATGGATCTATTTCTTTGGCATTGAACTCCTGTGGTTCCAAATGGGTCTATTTTCCCAATCAAAGCGAAGGCAACTCAAGGATTGATTCTGTATCTTTATTATTCTGATACCCTTACTTTGGTGCCTATTTCAATATTTGTTGGGTTCTGAGGCAAAACCGTAACACTCTCCTCTGACTTCTGAACCACTTGAGGAACAGACACGAGTCAAATCTGTGCCCAGGTCAAGGATCCAAACAGCAGCTACAGAGGTGGATTGGAGAAAGTGGCTTTGAGCTGCAGTCAGATTGGGCTTTCTTGTAGTCGTCCCCCCCCCCCCCCCCAATTATACTCACCCAGTCGGCCATAAATAGAACAATGAAGAAACTCCAGGCTCCCCTTCCCAGGGGCAGTCTATCCTGATAGGTTGACAGCATGGAGGAGCCTGGAGGAGATCTCACAATCCTCAGGGGAAAGGATCTGAAAGAGAGAGAAAGGCAGGTCACAGGGGCATAGTGACCTCCTAATTAAGGAAAGTGGACCACTGTGAGTCAGACACTTCCGATATCACCAGGCAGATGAATCTCTTCTGCTCTTATTGGAGGAAGTGAACCTGTACGGGAAAGATGTTCTCAAAGTGTTACTCTGAAACTATTCCCTTGTGGGGAGTGGGGAGGAAATGTTCTTATGGAGTCACTGGGACAGGGAAACAGAGTTCCTTCTACAAGATGAAGCACGCTGTTTGTGTTCGAGGCTAGTTTGATTGACTGGCCCACAATTATAATGAGAAGCCGGTAGTGGAAGAAGCATAATTACAGTTTGACTTATATAGGTCTGGTGGTTACAGAAAATAAAATGTACAGCACATTACATAAATTCTTATAACTGGGCAGGCAGGCATAAGCAGCACAACTGCCTCAGGCCATGGTTTCTTCAGCAATGTCCATTCAACCTTGGAAATGGCTTCTGGATCCGTCTTCACCTCTCTGGCCATTTGTCCACCCACTTGATCCCTGGTAAAACAAATATAATTGTGCCATCCACAAGCTGAAGTTCTCCTCTGTTGACTCCATAACCCCAGTGCCTCAAGGTTGTGGCAAATAAGGCTCAGCTTGCATCTTGGATGCTTTCTCTCTATGCCTATATACATCCCTGAAGCTATAGCCACATTAAATTTATCATCCCCTGAATAACTCATGCATTTCTCATGACCGTGCCAGTGAATACACTGTTTCTTCTAACTAGAATTCCACCCTTCCCTTTGTCTGAGGAGCTCTTACTCATTCCCATTTTATAGATTAGGAAAATGGCTAGAGAAGGTAAGTGATAAGGTCTCATAGACTTAGGAAAGGCATAGTTGTCAAACCCCATGCCTACCCAAATTCAAAGCTCACAGGCGTTATCATTCACACCATGTCCCCACTACACTCTGGGCTGTAGGAGGGTACCTTGTTTCATGGCAGACCACATCAGGTTCTGGCACTTGGTAAGCACTCACAATTTTTTAGCTTTACACTTTCTCTTCTTCTGTAAAATGGTGACTAGTCAAACCCACTCACAAGATTGCACATGGGATTGACATGTGGCTCAAGGGCATTCAGTTCCAGGCACATCACCTGCTGCATACTAGGCAGGTGATGTACCTAGAATCCTTATTACTTAAATGCATGGGCCAAGAATTTAACTTTTATTGTAAAGCAATTGAGAACAATGCAGTCTTCAGGATGCCATCAGCTTTCTAGCGATTTCAGTGAAGCATGGTTTTCCAGGCCATTCTTTTGTGGACTGAAGCAGCTTCCTTTGCCAGGAAGCTAGTTGTTCATTTTCCAAGTGACAACTTGATTTGCTAGTCTTTTCCTTCTCATCACTTTGAAGGAGCATCTGTAGGCAAGAGAGTGACCCAGTCAGCATAGAGCAGTACATTTATTTCTCCGCTGTGCCTTTCCTACTGATGGTCTGAGGAAAAAGGTTGGAAATGGCTTCAGGAGGTCAGATTTCCCATGTGTTTTCTTTTGTAGTGAAGGATTGCTCATGGTGACACAATTTTCTGTCTTCTGGTACACTCTTGTTAAAATACCTATGTAATAGGATGTGGCAGGTAAAGGATTCCATTATTTGTCCTTGGGGGATGGCTCTGCAGTCTGATCTAGTCTAATGCTTTGTTTGGTCCTAAAATACATTGTAAGGGAGATGGAACAGAGAGAAACAAGGGTGTGGAAACTTGTGCAATTTTTTTTTTTTTTTTTTTTTTGCCTTTCTAATACCATCATTATGTTTCTCCCAAAATTTTAGCAAGACATGCCATTAGGTGATGTACAATAGAATCTACTTGAGTCAAAGGATTTCAACTTTCCTTTCATATTTGCAAATATGATCATCCCCCATAGCCAAAAAACGAATCTAGGCATCTGCCCACAGCTTGCAAAAGGTCCTTAGAGGTGTTCTCCTGGATGTGGGAGTCTTAGTGGGTTGCATGGAAAGGAAACAGAATTGTGCAAGAGCCAGCTCACACTTGCCTTGCCCTGCTCCTGTGCCAGAAAACTACCCACATTTTTGCTTTAGCTCAGGGTACCTTTTGGAATTGAGCAGTATGGAAGCCTCACTAAGGGTAAGCAGAAAAGTTGTGTTATTGTTGGACTTACTCTCTAGAAGTTTATTTCTGCGTTTGTGTACCCCTTGCCTTGGGATCAGTGATTCTTTTGTCATCATCAGTGCTTCTTTGCCTGGAAAGCAGTGGCTAGAAAATTGGGCCACCAGTGCATTCTCAACTTGAGAACCTGTAACTTCTTACTGCAACTACACAGGTTGAAAGGACATGATATGGCCCCTGCTAAGTTCGTGGAGTCAGAGAAAGAGAGTCAGCAGGCAGGCCCCGATGTCATAGGCCATCCCTTTTACTGGCGGGGAGGCCAGCAGTAGCCCATGTGTTTATGTGCTTCATTAGCTCCAGGGTGGGCCAGGCCAGGATGTCCAGCCAGAGTTATCTTTGCATCAGTGCAGACTATAGTACTGCACCGCTGCGCTGAGGCCAATGGGAAGGACAAAGGGTGCAAAGATGAGAACAATTTTGCATACGCCTCTGAGGCTCATCTTTGGGAAACTGGCTCCCTCTCCCTTTCTGGAGCCCAAAAGGTATTCTTCTCAGGGCCAGGGGTTACAGCCGCTCCGGAGGGGTTACCATTGTAATAAGCTCTTTCAGGTGATGTCTAAAAATTCCATTCCTAAGGCTCTCTGCTGGAGGTAAAGAGTATGATCTGTTTGGCTTCTCCCAACGTCACAATTTCAGAGAAAAGGCAGCCCACTTCCCTGCTTCCCTGCTTTGGTTTCTGCTGACTGGGAGGGCTCTCATCTGTCATTGTCAGTGATTTCACTTTCTGCCAGGCTGAACTTCATGCAACTTCAGAAAATCAGATGTAGGATCCTAGGCACCTGTTTCTCTGAGGACCTGAGTTCCTGGCAAGGTGGTGGTGTGGTGCAGTAGCAGAAGCAATGAATGAGAATCAGGGTGACTCTGTAGTGCCATGGACAACCTATGCCAACTCCATGTGCCTAAGTTTCTTTGTAATCAGAGCTAAGTGACCTTAGAGTGTGTTGAGAATAAAAATAATTTTATTAAGAAAGCATTTAGAAATGTATAACACATTTAAAAATGATGTGCATCTGCTTACAAATGGCTCTAGAATCCCTTTTCCCATTCGTGACTTGTTCTCATTTTTGAGCCGTTTCATGTCTAATGTTGTAGACCTTTTCTTCAATTTTTGCCTCTGGCCCTTGCTTTTCCAAGGTTGCATTTGAATTTTTTTCTTTTTAAGATTTATTTATTTATCGCCCCCCACTCCCCTGTTATCTGCTCTCTGTGTCCATTTGCTGTGTGTTCTTCTGTGTTTGCTTGTCTTCTCTTTAGGCGGCACTGGGAACTGATCCTGGGACCTTCCAAAGTGGGAGAGAGGCATTCAATCTCTTGCACCACCTCAGCTCCCTGGTCTGCTGCATCTCTTATTGTCTCTCCTCTGTGTCTCTTTTTGTTGTGTCATCTTGCTGTGCCAGCTCTCTGGGCGGGCCAGCTTGCCTTCACCAGGAGGCCACGGGAATTGAACTCTGGACCTCCGATATGGTAGACGGGAGCCCAATCGCTTGAGCCACATCTGCTTCCCTGCATTCAGATCTTAAGTATTTCACACTTTGGCTTCTTCTTTTGTACTCTGGCTTTCCAGTATCTTTGCCTCTCAGTTCCATAGACTGTCTCTGTAGGAATCTTTCTGCTTCCATTATTTCCCTGTGAAATGCAAACCCCACCTCAGGAAACATATCAACTTCCAGGCTGAACCAGCCCTGGGAAGCCCCATAAAAAAGTAGTTCCAATGTGTTCTTACCTCTTCACTGGTCTCCTTGTCTTCAGTTCTCTTTTCCTTCCAGTTCACTTTTAGTCTAGCTATAATATTCACTTTTTAAAAATACACATTGTTTTAAAAAAATAAAAAAGTATATTTAAAAAAATACACATTGAACCATTCCATCTCTCTCAGTAAAATTATGCAATGGCTCCCCATAACAAATGTATTGATCTCAAAACCTAGTTTGTGTTCTTAAGACAGCAGGACATCAGGAAACACAGGCCTGATTAAACAGAGATGTGCATTTTCCCACACTTTTTGATTGCATAGTAAGAAAACATTGCACTGAATATTTTAATCTGCTTTGGAGTTTTTCAGATAAATAAAGTTATTATTGTGTAAATCAGTAGTTGGGCCTTTTTATTTTTTCGAGGGAGGGAATAGGGAACAGAATCAAGTAAATTGTTATTAATGCTATGTAGGTATCCATGCTCAGATTAACAAGCCATTTGAAAGATCAGTACTTTATGTATCTTATACAACTGATTTAAAATATTGAGTTATATATATCTAGATTGCATCTAGTATTTAATCAATTGGACACTTAAAAATAATGGGTAAATGATTTGTTGTCAGACTTGAGCTTCACTTTTCATACAGTGAGAATAACATTTTTATTTTAATGCTTTTATGCAATTGATTGTAAACTTTGGGGTGATATAATTTAAATGGATCTAAACAGTGCATTAGCTATGTCAGTGCCTACTCTCTTGCCAAGCTGTAGCTTTATGCTAAGCTGTTGTGTGTTGTGTTAAATAATCCCCTGCATTCAATTTCTCTATTGGTTTAGCTCAAATACCTACAAGGTGACTGTGATATCTCTTCAACCCCCTTCTCTGTATAAATATCAAATATGTAAAACAGATCTGGAGTAACATTGCATTTTTTTTTTTTATCTTTTTATTTTTTATTTATTTACTTTATTTTTATTTTTATTTTTTTTTTATTGTGGGTAAAAATCAAAATTTTCACAATACATACCAACATTTGCAAAATGATATATAAATATATATGCATATATGTGCATTTGCTTACAAAAATATTATTTATGTATATATATAAATACATTTTAAGAGGTGCTTAGATACCCAAAATATTACACGGAACCCACTGGGATTCCCATGTTGCCCACCTCCCACACCTCCCACCACATCCCATACAAACATCTCCCACAAGTGTGGCCCACCACCCTCAATGGACTTACACATCCTGGGGCCTTGCCACCAACCATAGACCACAGTTCACACCGTAGACCACACTCTCTCCCACTCAGTTCTGAGTGGTGTGTGCTGATTTAAAATGGCCTACATCCCTTGCCACAAAGGTACTCAGGACACCTCCAAATCCCAAAGAAGCCCCTGTATTTCAATTGCTCGTCCCCTCCCTGCCCCAAAAGTGTCCAGTGGCCACTGGCTCCACCTCATTGTTATAATTTCTTCCATTGCTAGAATCACCATATGTGAACAAGAGAATACCATCAAGTCCACTCTAGTCCATAGTTCTTCCCCCAATCCTGAGGGGACTGGGATGGTGATGTCCACTCCACCTCCAAATGAGAGAGGGCTTATATCCCATGGATATGGTGGGTGGGATGATCCTGCCTGCAGATGCAGGTCCTCTCCATTCCCTGGGATGGCCATTGCCCATCGTTGTCTCCTCGCCAGGTGACTTGGATGAGTCCATTGAGCTGTAGGGTAGGAGTTGCAGCTCCACCGAGATTCCATGCACACCTGGCACATAGGTAGGCCAGAGGCTCCAGTCTCTGGAAGTATACCTAAAAACTTCAGCATCACATATAGGTTTGAGTAGAAGGGACTGATGAACCATGTGCAGGGAGGAGTTATTTGAGTCCAATTCTGTCACTCTCAGGAGCGCAGATTCCAAAATAGAGTCCACTGATAAGGCATCAGTCTCTGGGCCTATCCCCACTTATAACATTGCATTTTATTAGAGGGTTTGGAGAATTGAATGGGCTTAGAAATGAGCTTGTTACTATTTGGTTTTGCCCCTTTTAGTTACATTCACTGTCAACTTAGTATGGTTTTCAAGGTGATAAGAAAGTGCTTGAGTCTTGGCTACTGGAAAGAAATTATGATAGTTTGGGGTCTTAGGAGAAAAATGTGAGTTGCGAAAGTACATAAAGGGACAATTTTCTCTCGGGTCTTCGTTCTTTTTTCTTCCTAAGTCCTTACTTGCTCTTTTAAAGACTGGGTCTGCATTGCCAAGGCTCTTCCACCAGTGAGGAGGACAGTGTCTCATAAATTAAAAATAATTCTGCTTATCTACAATATGAGTCAAAGGGGAGCTTTCAGTTGTTTATTGACATTTTTATTCTCACAACACACTGTGAGGTCAGATAGCTCTGATTACAAAGAAACAGCCATTGGGTGACGCTGTTCTTGGCAGCCTCTTCTGGCCCCGGGAAGAGGTAAATTGAAAAGATTCATCATGAATGGTGAAATTGGAAATATTGTGAACAGTTTTCATTAGATATTTGAAAATGAAGGCACTCAGATATATAAAAATCTTTCTGGTATATTTGCTTGGGGATTAGCATAGCTATGCATGTGATTTACATAGACACATTTTTTTCTTACATTGGTTTTATATCTTATTTATTTATTGTGGTATTCTTGTCTCTACACCAATGTCTTTTTTTTCTGTGGCCTTCCACTCAAAAGTTTAGTTTTTAGTACAATCAGATTCCAGTGAAAAAGAAATACTTTGTGTGTGTGTGTGTGAGTAAGAGTGATTCACATAGGGTAAGGGGAGTAGGTTTGTGTCTCAGTTTGTAAGTAAATGCACAGCAGTCCCATGGCCTTTGAGGAACAGAGGAGGAGCGTGTGTCATATCTGGAGTGATGGGCACGGGGAAAGGTCATTAATATTTAGGGAAAGTCCAGAGGCCTTTAGACAGTGCTACAAACTAGCTATGTGGTCTTGGCTAAGTCACTTATCCCTAGTCCTCAGTTTCTTCCTTAATAAAATAAGGGCATTGAATTAAGAAAAATCTCAAATCCCTTATAGCTCCAAAACTGATTATTTTGTCAGATTCCTTGATCTAATTGTATGAAAAATATTAAGCACCACATAACACATTAAATAATATTGTGGTACCTTGCTGTTCTGAGTCAAGCTTTCCCCTTTTGAAGGGTACTCGATGATTAATTTAAGCTTCTCTTTAGAGGCAGTCTTTTCCTTGCTCATTTATCTCAGTTCAGTGGGCATACAAGGTGTAACTTAAATGTTTATAGAAGATGCCCATTAATATAAGTGCCACGCCAAGGACACGCACAGTATATGGCTCTGTGCACAGGTCTGTGGGAAAAGAGCTTAGTTGTGATAATTGCATTTGATTTGTCATCTTCTACTCTAGATCAGGGTCACCTCCAGGTCCATGGAACAGAGACTTGTCCAGTTGCATTTTAACAAAAGCATTTCTTCAGAAATGAGAGGAGAGACTGTGACCCTAGACAGTGCCGCTGAGGGGCTTTCAGACATGCAGACGGTGTCAGATTTATGCTCTGTGATATTTTTTGGCTATTTTTGCCCTAAGAGTTAGCGCCTACACATTTACACAGTGTGAGCTACATTGTGGTCATTATAGGTGGACAGGGCCCTTTTGCTTGTACCTGTGTGTGTGCAAAGAGAAATATACCTGAATAAATAGTCGCATATCGTAGAGGCCTTCTGGAAGACACAGGAGAAACTTGGTGTCTTTTTTAACTCTCAGGAGTGTGAAGTTGAGGTTCATATTTTAATGATGCCATAATGTTAGGATTAATTGTATAGTGTGTAGGAGTTGGCCTTTTCCCCATTATAACAGAGCTCCCTTTACAAGTCATACCTCAAGATGAGAGAGTCTTAAATTTATTTATTTATAACTTAGGGCTGTGATGGGTGTGAAGGACCTGAGTTGAGATGGACTGGAATCTGATTAATAAGGCCAGAGGATAGTTCTGGCAAGGAAAATAGACTTCCCTTCACCTTGTTTTGTAGCCCCCAGTCTTTAGGGGGAAACTGTACATCTAAACTTATATTGTTGCCAATTTCCTTTCATTAAGGAGGTGCCTTTGATAACTTTTACTATGCCTGATATGAAATAGGCCACTGAGTGAGATGGTCTGAAAAAAGGACAAATGGAAGTCTACATGCTATATGTCGAAATTATAAATCAAATTAACAAGTAATAAAATAAAATATTTTCTATCCTCTTACCTTGGCAAATATATCTTTATAACTACCAGGAAAGCCAGGTTCACATTTAGAATTCTTGGATTCCTCTGAGTTTTGCACTGGAAAATGGTGGCATAAGGAGAACCAGCTCCCTGGTCCCCACCCTTGGCTCCATCCTATATCACAAGAGGTTTCTGGTATAAATGTGTGCAGATGCCACAGCCCACATGGCCAAGTTCTATCAACACCCCTGCAAACTGCTTCCCTTGGCTACCCCTACTACATCTAGGTATGTACACTGATATCATGCTTGGTTTCAGGAAGATGGATCCAGGGAAGAGGTCCACACAAGCCCTGGAAATAACCTTGGTATTGTTTGGGCAGGAAATTATGGGGTCCTACCCAGAATGAGGAATATGATCTTAACTGGGTTGTATGGACTTCAGGCAGGCTGCCATCTTGGCCTTGTGGATGCCTCATTCCATGGGGATGGATGTGGCCAGAGAAGAGCAGACTACAGCCATCTAAAACAGGGGACCTAGATCAGGGGCCATTCTGCATGAGTCTAAGGGTGGTTTTGCTGTATGGCCAAACTGTATTACCAAATTTCATTCCGTTCCCCTTGGCTCACCTGCTTGGTCTTCTTCTCAGGTCCAACTTCCTATCTAATAGCCCATTCATGTTCTGTTGGTCTCAGGATTCTACTAGAGAAACCAAAGTTAGCTGTGTTATTGACAGATGGAAATCAGAGCCATATCTTTAAGAGTAACTGATTTTTAGATATTGGTCAATATTAAGTACCTAGAACTAAAGAGCCCTTTGTCAGACCAGATAGTGATCCATTCTGAACCAGCTCTTCTACAAGCATTTAAAAGGTATCACTAAAGCAGAAGCAATGTAAGCCTCAATTCACCATTTTGCCAGAAATTTCCCTTCAGGTTTTTCTTAGAGAAAATTTGAAGGAAAGGCAGCAAGCCGTATGGCACCATTTCATATATCTTCTATCCTGATGCAACAAATAGCTTCTCAGCAGTTACCTTTCCTCCTGATTTCCCTGGTATTTTGATATTAGCTGTGTGGAGGAGCTAGAAGGCATATTGGGCTAGTATCAGTCCATTGGCAGGAGCAGTGCACTCAGGTGTGCTCCCTTTGGTATTTGCATTGCTCTGCCACATGCCAGTTAAGTGTTGACCTCTTCCTTCTTTCCCTTTCCTACAGCTCGAGAGGAGAATGTGGCCACTTTCCGAGGCTCAGAGTACCTGTGCTACGACCTGTCCCAGAACCCAATCCAGAGCAGCAGCGATGAGATCACCCTCTCCTTTAAGACCTGGCAGCGAAACGGGCTCATCTTGCACACGGGCAAGTCGGCTGACTATGTCAACCTGGCTCTGAAGGATGGCGCGGTCTCCTTGGTCATTAACCTGGGGTCCGGGGCCTTTGAGGCCATCGTGGAGCCCGTGAATGGCAAATTCAACGACAACGCCTGGCATGATGTCAAAGTCACACGCAACCTCCGGCAGGTAATGGTTGAGGGGAGAGAGTGCCTGGAAGTCTCATCTTAGGTAGTTGGGCAGGAAGTTGGTGAAGCAGGCTATGCGTGAGGTAGAGAGGGTAGAGAAGGGTTTAGATGTGTCAAAGTCTAACTTTCTCCCAGTCTTTGCAATTTCACAAGGAAAATTATTAAAATATGTTTCTCTTCATACTTCAATTTTCCATTTGTGGCTGTTATTTTAAGAAATATTCAGTTGTATAGATAATAAATGTTTCATCTCTTATTCTGCTTTCCTTTTTATCATTTATTTTCTTTAGTGACATTGAAATCTTATCGTATTATTGTTAAATTCAACTAGGAACAGTGTTTTGTTTCTGCAGCTTGGTAGATTTTACACATTCTTTGAATATATGTTTTTCTTTTTAATTAAGTTAGCCATTGCCATGATGCCATAATTTTAATTCCCTCCAGAAAATGTCTTCCTTTCTCTTTTCCTTTTAATTTACCCTCCCTCTCCCTGCCCCCCCCCCCCGGGCCCCCTTATTTTAACCTCTAGCTTTGAAACTGTTTAGCTGGAATCTTTCTGAATTCCTGTTTCTCTGTGCCTTGGTGCGGTGGTTCTACTTTACTGCCACTGTCTCTACCTCTGAGGCTCTGCCGTTGACTGGAAGGCCTGCAGAATGGAAGGACTCAAGCTAAAAAGTCAGCTTTGGAGCAGCCTTTCCTGGTTGTGCCCGTGCTTGAGAACTCCCATCGCTTGCCGTTTCTATGCAGGCAACTTGGTCAGGTGACAACACCCACAGAGAGCCTTAGCCAAGTGAAGTTGTTTTCAATTTAATAAACCATAGTAGTAATACCTCACCAGCCCACAAGAGTAAAAGAAAAGCATTTCCCATCAAAGTCAAGGTCTGTGATGAGACTGCCTTTTCTGGGTTGTTATTCTCACTTGAAAGCACACAATAGCCGTAATGCCCAATGTCACACTGAAGAATGTTGTGGAAGCCACCTGTTTGGAAGAGTCTGTCCTATTTGTGGTGAAGTTGCCAAATAACACAAAAGGACCCAATCATCTTAAAATGCTGGGATTGGACAATCTTTGAATCACTATTCTTTGTTTTTCCTCCAAGGCCAAAGAATCGTATTGCTGATGTTTTCTTTCATCACCCCCTTCCATACATACCCAGAGGAGACCATCTCAACAGTCAAGAGAACCCAAATCAAATTTCCATTTGCTAACGGCATAAGGGCTTGATATGTTTGAGCTGCAGAGGCTGGACCAAAAGGTGAAAATATGACCTTTTGCCAGTTTTGGCTGGCAGATCCCTAGTAATACCCTGTAGGCATGAGCCAGCTGAGGGGAGAATTTTCACGTACTAGGCAGCAGAATCCCGTTGTGGTCTCAACAACCGATCTGTTTCATTTTCTCTACCCCCCACACTTCCTTGGCATTCTGGAATGACTCCAATTAGCCCGAGAAAGGCTTGCTTTTATTTCTAGTAAAACAGTTTTCTAAAATAGCATCAGGTCCCAATTAAGTCCTTTAGACTGAGAGAGGATAAGCGAAACTCTAACTCAAATATCAGTTATGCTGTTTTAGTCAGACCAACTTGTGGAGAGCAGGCCTGTTCCAAATTCTAAAGCCCAACTTCTCTCTGTGCCCTTGGACAAACCATCTCCCCTTTCTACAGCACAGTTTCCATTTGTGAAATGGTGATTACAATCCTCCCCAGCCATGTGTGGTGGCTGAATATGCAAAGCACCTTATGTTCCAGAAGGATTATGAGCTCATCCACGATTTACAGTGCCCAGCCTTCCATCTAAAAGGTGACTGCATCTGTCTGGTGCCAAGGAGGCAGCTCAGTAGAGCTCTCAGATCCAGATGGCTACAGTGTTCTAGGGTGTTGGGGGTATTTCTTGGCAGAGGGGCTATTAATCTCTTGTGAGAAAGTGCACCTAAAATGGGGCCTCATTGAACTCCTGGCTGCATTTGTGCAGCTGAATGCAATTTTATTGAAAGAGATGGAAATCTCAGAAAAGCAGAGTTGATATTGCAAACCAAGCCTTTCAGCACTGAATAATCTAATTTAATAATAAATGTATTATTAAAATACATTTATAACATCTTTTTGAGTTCCTCAGGATAAATTTGAAGGGGTGGGAGGCCCCTGTCTATTTCAATTAAACTGTAAATAGATTCATAAGCTTCTGATAGTTAGTTTATGGCAATCTTATCCACCTTTTTAGTAAGGCTGAATGGCTTTTGTGGAAGAAACTTCATCTGAAGAAAGCTTACCTGGAGTTTCCTGGAGTATTCATTGCCAAATGTAGCAGAACTCTACTCATTTCTTCCTTCATGGTTATCAACCCATAGTTTTGCTTTTAAGCCAAGTCAGGCCCAAGGCAAGTTACTTTATTGGGGTTTCTGATTGAAGAAGCAATGTGGAATATTATTGGGATTAGTGGGTTTTTTGTTCTTTGTTTTTGTCCACGACCCTGCCTGCCTGGGTCCAAGATCATGGCCATCAAGTGAATTGCTTTACCTCTCTGTCCCACTTTTGTTCAAACCACAAGCACTGAACTGGGATTACCAGTCTTCTCGCCTTCCTGCCTCCCAGTTTAGGGTGTGTTGGCAATTTAGTATTTGCTTTTCAAAACAATGAGGAGATTAATTGTAGGGTTTCTCATATCATGTTCACCTGCTGATCCTCTCAGCAATCCCCATAAGAAACCGCTTAAAAGCTTGAAAAACATTTTTAAAGGGGGAATGGGAGGAGAGACATATGGACAGGAGGCATCCTGGCAAAGTAAACAAAATAGTAACATCATTGGGTAATAAAGAAGACTCTAACCTTTTGAATGCATTGTAATGACACAGGCATTCTAAACTGAGAGGAAAGGAAAGAATATCCCTCTCACTGCCACCACAAATCCACAGAAGTCAAGAAGGTACATGGATCTTTAAATTACCTGTGGAATCCCAGAGTAAGCTACATAATATAGACTTCCTATGATAGGTGTGATCTGTGAATATTTTAAGTTCTTTTCTTTCTAGGAGAAGGTCATGCTCGTCCATCCATGTAGTCAGTCACGTGTGAAAAAAAAATGTTCCCATCATATTGGTATCTCACCTCTTTCTACCTGTTTATCTACATGTGGAACTGTAACCTTTGGGTGTCTTTTCTTTCAGAGCAGGTGAAATGTGTATGCGTTAGGGGGTGGGAAGGGAAAGAGGGCAGTGTTCCCTCTGAAGAGTCCTTGGAAAGTAAGTGTGTGATGCTGATTCTAACTGGGCTGATGTCTGTTCTGCGTGGTATTTGGAAGAGGGGGAAGACTTACATGACAAGATGGAATGCAGCTCTTTTCCTGGCTGTGTCCCGGGCAGCTGGCAAGGTTTTCCATAGAGTTCTGGTCTCATTGTCTCCCCCCACTCTCCTTTTCTGTGTTGGGTGCCTTTTTTTGGAAAACTAACACAAGATCATTCATGCAATGTGTCATTTTACTAACCGACTAATGTACTAACACCCTAACGACTCATCTCTGTTTTTAGTTTTTTTAATTAACAATCGTTCTGTTCACAATTTTTAAATTTCCTTTCTTCCCCCTTTTCCGCAAAGCACTCAGGCATTGGACACGCTATGGTAAACAAACTACATTGTCTGGTAGATATCATTCTTATTGTCTCTTTTTTTGGGTTTGCCGTGTGTTGCCCCCCTTTTCCTCCCTGAACCCCCCTTTAACCTCTTTAGACTTGTTTCTTCTTCTTTTTAAATTTGTGTTGAATTAAATGCAGACCTTTCTTTTTTCTTTAAAAAAATAAAAATGGAAGGGGATGCATCTGTCCTGGAAATGAAATTTGTCAAGTTTGGTGGGGACGGTTTCCTTTTTTCTAATTTTTTTTTCCTGCAAGTATTTTATTTTAAAGAAAGATTTTTCCATTTAGCTAGATTTGTTGTTTTGTTTTCTTATTTTGCAACTTCCAAGTTACAGATTAGGGACCATGGAGATTTACAGTGAGACCTTTCTTCTCTCTATCTCTTCCTATCCCTGCCACTCTTACTCCCTTCTTTGTCCCCCTCCTTGCTCCTTAAACCCTTTGCTCTTTCCCCTTCGTGTGGCCACGGCTGCCACAGGTGATCTGGGGAAGAAAGTACTCCACTTTTCCTTTCCCTTCTTTTACCGTATTCCCCACTGTGGCCAAAAGGAGCTCTACCAATTGTGTTCTCCTCACAGGCTCTGCATGGCATGTTTCTGTCTCGTGGATTTCCCTATGGGCATCAGATTCATTTCCCTCATTTTCCTCCTCATTACTAACAACCTACCAACCACCAATCCAATTCCACGCTCTTCTCTTTTTTTTTCCTACTCTTTTTCATTTTCCTATCATTGTTCATATATTTTGGGGTTGGTTTTGGACTTTTTCTTTTCCTTTTCTTTTAGTGAGAGAGGTGGCAGGCAGGGAAAAGATGGCCCTTTAGTTTTGAGTGCTTTTTTTTTTACCCCCCACTTCCATCTTGATCTTCAGTTTGTTCAGTGCATGTAAGTGTGAAGTGGATTTTTTGATTTTTCCTTTATTTCTCCCAGTCCTTTACCACTTCCCTACCTTCCTTTTTTTCTTCTGCCTTCTCTCTTGGCTCCAGAAAATTTCCGCATGGGTGTGTCAGTGTACGGTGTGTGCACGCTTTGCGGCCCCATCTTTTCTCTCTGCCCTCTGCTGCTCTCATGGGTACTGGGTGTGTGGGTGCTGTTTCTCCCCTGTGGGCATCATCCTCGTTATTATTTTGGTTATTATGCCTCATTGTTTCTTTGTTTTTTTAGAGTTGCCTTTTTGTTTTGGGTCATTTCTTCTCTTGGTGGTGGTGGTGGTGGTGGTGGTGGTGACAGCTAAGGGCGGGGCAGGGGTTGGTGTCCTGGGGTAGTTCATGGCATGTATCACCCATGAGACATCAAAAGCCAGACCCTTTTTCTTCCCTCCCTGAATGCATGTTTGTCAGTGTGGTGTGAGCCAAAAAAGAAACAAATAAATAAAAAGAAAAGAAAAAAGGAAAAGAAATCATCAACAACCAAAGACCAACCCCTAACAAATCCCACTGTCAAACGTCTCTGTTGCTGTTTTTCACGACCACCCTGAATAACAATCATTTACAAAATAAATGATCATTTTTACCAATGAACTGAAACAAGTGATGTCATCTGAGGATGGTTCCATTTCCTAGCCTGCCTGAGTAAAGAATGCAACGGGTGGAACGAGGTGTAGCGTTGGCAATCCCAACAAACTCCCCCGTGGATCTGCAGGGAACCCCTGAAAGCTTGGGCCACAGGGAGGCAGACCAGAAAATGGAACTTGGCTGCACATAGTAAAATGAAGCCAAATTAGAAAAAAAAACCTCGCCAAAACCTTAATGAAAGTGACGCCGCAGGTAGGGGAAGCCACTGTTTTTTGAAAGGACTATAAGGTCATTGCTGGGATTTTTTTGTCCCTATGTCCCTCCACCAGGTGACAATCTCTGTGGATGGCATCCTAACCACGACAGGCTACACTCAAGAGGACTACACCATGCTAGGCTCAGATGACTTCTTCTATGTGGGAGGAAGCCCAAGCACTGCTGACTTGCCCGGCTCACCCGTCAGCAACAACTTCATGGGCTGCCTTAAAGAGGTAGGTTTCATAGAATTCCATTTAATGCAATGTGTGACCATTTAAGAACAAATGAGCTTTCCAGGTCAATGAGTAGATCTGTCCTCTAATCTTTGCTGTGAGGTCATAAGTTGTAGCAGAGAAGTCTTTGGACTTGGAAGCAGATGCCTTGGATTTGGTCCCAGCTTAGGCTCGTTGTGTGATCTTGGGTTTGCCATGTAAGTATTCTGTGACTCAGTTTCTTCATCTAACTAATGGGGAATCTTATCTCTTAGGTGGGTGTGCTCTATAAATTAAGTGAAATAACATAGAAGAAAGGCTTTTTGAAACCACAAGGAACTAGAACTGTGTATAGTTTCATTTTGTCCTTTTGACTTAGCAAGTAGGAAAGCTCTAGCTAAAAATGGCTCAATTTGTGGTTGTGTGTCTTGTCAAGAATAAAATATATGTATTACTTTACCTTTGCCAAGCCTGGTGTTCCCAAGATCCTCATTATTTGAGATAAAGGAAAATTCTCAGAATGTAATAGTTAAGCCTAGAAAACGGATTTTTTTCTTTTTTCCCCCTGAAAGCCAGTATCTGTGAGAAAGCAGTGGGGCTTTGCCATTTCTCATTTATTACTATTGTAGCTGATGTATTGAGACCTCTGTCTGAGAGCAAAAGATCTTCAGTCAAGTGTAAGTTCAATCTCTAAGGTCAATTGTTGAAGCAAAAGAATAAGACTTGATTTGGTGAGTTCTTCCAGAACACTCTGTCATCAGAATAGTACAGTGAACATTTTGTTTAATCAAAGGTAAGCTTGATTGCCTAAGATATCTATACCATTTCCCTGGGGAAATTCCTTGAGAAGCTAACAGTGTTCCTTCTTGTAGATGAAATCCCTTGTGCCATCTTACGAGCCTCCTGGCAGGGCATGTTTCATTCTTATTATGGTGATTTAAAATTTGTTGAACATTAGTTATACATGAGATGGCATTGCACATACCTTCATTCACACCATCTAATGCTGAGCATGTCCAGAAAGGAATTGGCATATAGTGGATGTGCAAGAAGTATTTATTGAATGAAACTGTTCATCAAATAATCACTGGGTGCTTTTGTATGCTGTAACTGGACATCGTGGTTCTTTTCAAGCCATGGTCCCCATGGACTTTATAATCTAGGAAGGGAGATGAGATCAGTAAGTGAATAATTACAGTGTAGGGCACCATGTGTTCAGTGCCACAGACTAAGGGCTCTAACTGAGTTGGGGAAACAGAGATACATTTTAGGTGGGAGTCAGTTTAAGAGAGGAAGTGGCATTTCAGTTGGGCCTTGTTGCATTAAACCATGTGTGAAGTGAGAGGAAGGGGTAGAAAGGAGAGACAGAACAAAAGAGGGAAAAATCCAATTTAAACTTTGTATTGTTTTCGGTCTGAAGGACAAAGTCCAGCAGAGGACCTGAAGAGAGCTTTCCTTTCTCTGGTGGACATTACCTGGGGCTCTGCTGTTTCAGGGATTCCAATGTCATTCCTGACAGAATTGTGGTAGACATAGAGCACGGTGGGATTTACTCCCATTTCAATAAAGGCATAAACTACTCACTCTCTAGCGAACCCTGAAAGGCTCTTAACCACTTAAATCGCACTACATTGGAATTGCACTCTCATTAGAAACAGATAGGAACTTTCCTGTTACCAAGTGTGGCTCATGAATGAATGAGGCATTGATTGCCGTGGGCTGCTCTTAAATTTTTGTAGTGAAACAATTCGTGAGCACAGAGGTTCCCCTGACAGCATTGAGGGGCGGCCTCCAGGACCAATTTTCACCTACACACGATTATATTGAACCATCTCTCGCTTATGTGTTTTGAGACAAAGGAGAAATTTCCCAACCACAAATCTATTAATCAGGAAAAATGTCCCTGAACACTCTGAAAGAGGCCTATAAAAACACAAAGATGCCATTGATGACTTTTGCTATGCAGAACCTGAAGTGAATAAAAATCCATGTATGCACTCACACACATACACACACACACACTTACACTGCCCATATAGGCAGCAGGCAAATTTCAAAATCCTGTGGCAAATGTCACTTAATAGCTTAAAAGTTAAAACAGTGAAAAACAGTGTCAGTAATAGAAATAACTGTAATTAGTGATTAAATATATATATATATATATATATACACACACGTATCTTAGCAAGCAGCACAAATCTACTTTTAAGTCTAGACCAAATTAGAAAAAAAGATACCAAAATATCCCACGGTAGGCAAAATTAGAACTTTATTGACTTGTACCTGCATCTCTCCTTACATACAGTGTTACAGTCTTTCTAAAGGATTTTGGAGGCTTTTCCATTTGTCTGAATGTTTTAAAAAGATAGCTTTGCGTCTAATGGAGCCCTGTGTATCATGCTTTCCATTTAATTATTACAATTCCCTTCTCTGTGGGGAGGTATGTGAAAGTCTTCTCTTGTTCTCTGTTGTTCTGTCTTACAAATTAGTAAACAATCAAGAGCTTCCACCTGCATTGGGATTTAGCTCTTGATAAATCCCACTCACATGCCCATTTTAACTATTTACCCTTAGAACAGTCTCCGGTTTTTAAAAAATTCCTTCCTCATTTCCCTACTTCTCATTCTTCCTTTCTCTCTCTTCTCTTGCCATTTTTGGCCCTAAGTTACCCTATACTGAATGAGGTGCTTTTATGTGTCATTTTCTTCAGATTTGGAACTTGGTAAAGGGGCTAGGGAACTTCTGTTCCACATCATTGATGCTTCTTTGCGTGTGGCACAAAATAGGTTTTATCTTTGGAGCTACAGTTATTTCACACCTAAAAGCTAAGGTCTGGCTCCACTATTGAGCCAAACTGACTGTGGATTTCACCTGTTTGCACATCTTCTAATTTGATAGCATGGCAAACACCCCAACAGTGAGTGACCAAGTCGTTATCAAACTTGTGATTCCCCACGTAACCTACTTATCGATGTGAGATTTGTATCCACTCAAAGCTTCTTGTTTCTCTTCATGTTTGCATGCTTTAGCGTGTCTTATTTTTGTTTATTGTATCCCCAGCTCTGAGAATGGTTCTTGGTACCTAGCAGGCTCTCAATACATATTTTCCAAGTCATATTACACATTTGTAAATTAATAAGTATCTTTCTTAGGTAAGTTTTCTTAGGCATTATTGACCATGTGACTTTCTGGAGATGATGAGAGTGTGTCTTGACATGGCACTAGTTGAATCTTTTAAGAAACTGCCAACTATCTGATAGGAAAGAAGTATTTCACAAAAGCCTCAGCAAAGCTATGAGAAATGGATTGGAACCTCTCCTAAGAAGAACAGGATTAAAAAGGCTTTGAGAGATACAGCATTCCATAATGAAAAAAGTGCTGGGATTTAAAATCAGAAAACCTGGTTGTGAATGCCAACTTTATCACAGCTATATGCCTTCAATAAGTCATTGACCTTATTGGCATCATGGTTTCCTAATCTATCACATGGAAATAAGAAGTCCTTTTTGGCACAACTTTTATGAAATAATGTACATAAAAGTGAAAAACATACAGCATCATACAAGAATGTTTTTCTATAATATTTTTATTATGAATTATGTAATGCATCTTAAAAACATTTATGAATATAAACATAAGCATAAGTGAATATGCATTATTAGCCCATCTATATCTTTATATTTCCCATATTAGGAAATCACTGTCAGGGAAAATAAAAACTTTATTCTGAAATTTGCCCTACTATAATTCTCTCATCTTTGTTGAAGAAGTGATTGGGAGCTACCTAAAGTAGAGATAATCTGTTGTCATCCACTCCCAGTCTTTATCTTGTTTATTGTCTTCAAAACATGTATATTTGTTCATTTGTTTATCAGTTCACAGGTATAACTCCAAAACCCAGCGCAGTCCCTGGTATATAAAATGTGCTCAATAAATATTCCTGGAATGAATTAATGACTAAATAAATTAATAAGAAAGTTAGCCTCATGGAGCTCAGAAATTGTGTGAAGTTTTGATAACAAATATGTACTGAGTCTTAAAATGCCAAGGTCCATGCTAAGGGAGCACAGTACAAAGATGAATCAGACACAGATCCTGCCTTAGAGGACCTCACAGGTAGTTGGGGAGGAAGACACACAACCATAATTTCAATAAAAGGCAGTAAATGCTCCCAATGGGGCATTCACAGGTGCAATGGGGCTGCTGCAGAGAAGTGCTCAGGGAAGCCTCTTTGGAGTAGGTAATGACCAGGGTGAGGCTTGACAAATGAGTAGGTGTTCACAGAAGAACGTGGGAGTGGTGCTCCGGGATGATGGGGCAGCGTGAGCAAAGGCACAGAGGTAGGAAACAGCAGGGCACCTGGGTAGGGAACTTACAGTTTGCTAATTTCAGAGCATAAAATAAGAGATTAGTAGTTGTAGAGATGTGACTGCAAGGTTGGCTAGCAGCCAGGTCATAGAGGATTTTATTTCATGCTAAACTTTTGGGCCCTATTCTGTAGGTAACGGACTATAAGCAGTGGAGTAACAAGGTCAGATTTGACATCTTGTCCATCAGGTCTTCACTTCTTGAGGACTGGAGATAGTCCACCTACTATTTCCTCCTAATGTATATTTTTGTCCTAGGAATTTCAAGAGTAAGGATGAGAAGTATGGTCCATCAGCTTCAGCATTGAGTTTGGAAGAATACCTCTGTTAGTCTTAAAATTTCTACAGAAAAGCATTGCATTCCGACTCCCATTTCAGTGTCAATGACCCTGTCAGGACATTTCTCCTTTCCTCTGCCCTTGGTCTTACTGCACTATTACTGTTAGATGAAGCACAACGAGGTAGTGAAAAGCCAAGCCAAGAATAAGTGGGAGGTGGGGAACATGGGAATCCCTGTAGGTTCTGTGTAATATTTAGGTAATCTAAGCACCTCTTAAAAAAAAAAAACATATATATATATATATAACATTTTTGTAAGCAAATGCACATATATGCATATATATTTATATATCATTTTACAAAAAAAAAAAAAAAAAGAGTGAGTTGCACGTATAGTATCCCCCATAAGATTCACCAGGAACTTACTCAAGTGCTTACTCAAGCACATTACAATATCCTCCTATGGGTTGGATCTTCTACACCATCCTCCTTTCTTCCAATCTGTTACTTCTCTCCTTTTATGTTGGTGCCTCAACTTGCCCATGGAAAGCTCAAGAGCTGCTCAGGTGCCTGGGATGGACTGCCTTATCTCTAATGGAGATGAAGGAAAAGCAAGTGGAACATATATTTAAAGGAAAAAGAATTGGGTAGAACATTATTGTGCACATTACATTCCCCATCCCTTTATGATTATTAGCCATTTAAAACCAAATGGGATTTTGCAGCCAGAGATAGTCTCTGAACAGATGATTAATGGATTAATCTATAATAACTTTATATTTTATAGAACCCTTATAGGCATCCACATCTGGTGAGCCAAGCTATTTAAGGCTGTGTTAATTCTGTTAATTGTTATACGTTTATTTGACTTGCTGGCACCTGCGGGCTTTGGGGATAATGTGTTTGTTGGCACTTTTTCTTTTTTTAATATATTTATTTTATCCTGTCTCACTGTTTTACTGCTGTCTTTCATGCAATATTTAATTTCTCTCTTGGTTTTCCTTTTGTATTGTACTCTTACTTCTTCACTCACTATAGTTTGTTTTCCCTCCTGTTCTCATTCTCCCTATTTTGTGTCCCCAAGTTCTTAATTTGGGGTCCTTCTTGATTTCTCAGGTGATGACAGATGGCTTTATCTGTGCAGGTAAATTTAGGCCAGCATTGCACTTAAACGTTCCCTTTTCCCTAGCATCAAGAATTTGGTGTGGTACCAGGGTGAGCAAAGATCAAGTGAGTGTTTTAGAGTTGGCATGGATGGTGAGAAGATGGTGGGCTTTATAAGTATAAGTCTAGAGCTTGAGTCTTGCTCAGACTCAAGACTCAGACTCATGACTTTCAGCAAGCCACTTGACTGCTCTGAACCTCAGTTTTTTCATCTGTAAAAAATAATCATACTTCAAAATTTTTATGTCAGGAACAAATGTGATTTAAAAAAAAATGGAGGTGCCTTATAAACTGTGAAACACTGTATAAATGCTAATGTAGCGATAAACGATCAGATCTGGTCATCTGAGGGCGACTGTCTTGCCCAGGGCCACACAGTTACTAAGGGTTAGAGCTGATCTATTATTCCTGCCACCATCATGACTACTGCTGCCATCTCTACCAACAAGGTCATAAGACTTGATGAAGACTAAAAAGGAAATAAATAAGCTCCTCAGGAAAAGGATGTGAGTCTCTGGTTAACGCCTCCTCTAGGGAATGGTCTTTCACTATCATTTAGAGGCTCTACTTTGTAGGAAAGGTCATGTAATCAGGTAAAAATGCCCTGCTGGGAGACTGGATACAATTACCTATTTCCTTCACCTTGCCATTGATTGGACTGAGAGGAATGCAGTTTTTACTTGATTTCCCACTTTGACTGGGCAAATTGATATTGCTTAACCTGTTAATGGAGGAATGATTTTCATTCTGGGACTGAGAGGAAAGTCGCTGTTCTTGGTATAAATGCAGTTGAATATCTTTGCCTTGAAATTCCTACCACAACTTTGCTTTGGTTCCAGCCAGGTGTTTTCCAAGAAGCTGGAGCTATTTGCATTCAATACCCTCAAAAATCCAGAACGAGGGGCAGCTATTTTTTTAGGCTTATTATGAATTTTCAATCTGATTCTGCAGGTCTATTATTTAGCTTTGCAGTTTTTTTTCCCTCTTCAGGATAAATTCAGTGGAACTCATTGCTTTCTAAAAATGGTACTTATTTACAGCAAATGTAATCTACCACAACATTCCCACTGAGACAAAATCTCTTGTGTCTTCTAAATGCCTCAAAGGAGATAAAAAAAGTAGTCCTTGCACGCAAATACCTACAGGGAAAAAGTAATCATTGAGCTAATTAATTAGTTAATGTTTTTTAAAATTGCTTTGCAAACGCAGAAACAACTATTCCATTAGTGTTATTGTGCTTTTGTAACCTTGTGTTGTGCCCCCCATGTGGACAGTGTGCTGCTGTAACTCGTTCCCGCATAAATTTCAAGAGAGAGATAAAGACAGATTTTTCACTTCATAAGTCAGCGAAGATGCAGCATAGGTCAGCCACATTGCACACCAATTATCAACCAATGAAATTCTCCTCCTTCCCTCTCCCTCATCCTCACCCTCACCAGACGCTATCAGCAGATGGTCTTATCTCATACTTCATGGAGAAAATAAAACTCTTCAGCGTTTGCTTGCTAACTATCCATCCCTCCATTATAGATTTACTTTCAAGTAGTCTCATTTTTACCTTCTTTTCTCCTGTCTCTCATCCTCCTCTCTGAATGTAACTACCATCCTCTTTTCCTTACTTTTGAGATTTAGCCCCTTTAAGGGCTAAAATATTCGATGTACTCTTCACCTCTGCTCCATCCTTTCAGTTAGTGATATGCTCAAAAATCATTTCCTTGATCCTGCCTTCTGCTCAATTTAAACCTTATTTACATTGAAAAACATCTTGGGAAACTTGTCTATACTGCCTGTCTCCTCTACCTCATGGTTACTCCTTAACCCTCTACTTTTACCTGCGATACTCAGAAGGAACATACATATACCTAGGACTTTAGTGAAATTGTTTGCCTAGCCTTGGTAAGTTTTTTGTATTCTCCCATACCCCTTGGTTCATAATTTCATTATAATTGCTATTATCATTCTTAGCACGTTGTATTTTAAAATGATCTGTGTTCATTTTAAAATAGACTGAGCTTCTAGAGGACAGAGAACAGGATTTATATAGATTGCATATTTTCTTCAGAGTTAAACATAGTTCCTGGTATATGAATGTATGGAATATATTCTTCAATAAATTAATAAATATTTGTAAACACCAGTTATAGAATTATTACTCCAAATTTCCAGTTTCTGCTTATACCCATTTCCTTGGCAGCATATCACTCATTCACTTATTCAGGAATGCAGTAAGTATTAATGGGGTGCTTAGTCTGTTATAAGATCTGTTCTAGGTACTAGAGTATGTGGTGGGTGAGACCATATATAATGTTCCTGAGCCTATGGAATTTATATTATGGTTGGAGAAGCCTGATTATAAATGCATAAACAGCTAATTAAGGTGCATCATGATAATAATAAGTGCCAAAAGGATAAAGGGGTAGTGAAGGGCAGGGAGGTTGGGTCTCCTTTAGACTGAGTGGTCTGGGAAGGATTCTTTGAGGAAGTAATATTTAAGCTTTGACCTAAGATGAAAGAAGGAGTCAGTCATGCAAAGATCTGGGGAGAGGCCCATTCCAATCAAACGGATCCACAAGTACAAAAAGGAACCAAGCCATATGCAAGTGTGGCATGTTCAAGAAATTGCAAGGAGACCATTGTGGCTGTGGCTCAGTGAGAGAGGTGGCAAGAAGAACAAATATCTGTGGCTAGACATTTTGCTTTTCTAAGATGATCCAATTAGGCAACAGCAACTTATCAAGCTCCTCCCCACCTCAGAGAATTCATCTGCCTGTTTATCCCCTATCTAACTCTATTTTCTGTCTCCCTTTATCTTAGGGTCCAGGTGTCCCTGGACAAGCTCAACTGTGCTTTACATCTCTCTTTCCCCTGTCACCTCCTAGATTTTGATTTTCAATTATCTCCACTTTCTTCCACCTTTGATCTTTGCCCATTTCTTGGGTTATGAATATGTGCAGGTCTGCTCTAGCCTAAGGTAAAAACTTTCTTGACTTTGTAACTTCTTGAACTCAGGAAGAGAAAGAATGCCACTTTCTCTGAGATGGCAGGAAAGGAGGCAAAACAAAATGGTTCAGAGACTTGAGAAAGGAATGATGAGCAAATTCACATAAAATGGCCCATATCTTCTCTAGAAGGAAGGTGGGGTGGCATGCTAAGTGTGAGAAGAGTGGAGACATGGCTGTATTTAACAGGTTTAGAGCAGTTGGTCCTATCATTAGCCATTCACTCAAGTCAGAAACTTCAGAGGGAGATTTCTCTCTCTTTTTTTCACATATATATATATTTTAAAAGATGCTTAGATTACATAAATGTTACACAAAAATTACAGGGATTCCCATGTGCCCCACCTCCCACACCTCCCACAACCTCCCACATAAACATCCTTCATTAGTGTGGCACATCACCTGCAATGGATATACACATCCTGGGGCTTTGCCACTAAGCATGGACCATGGTTCACATTGCAGACCACACTCTCTCCCACACAGCTCTGCATGTTATATGCTGATGTAAAATGCTCTATATCTGTCATTGTAATGTTACTCAGGATAATTCTCAAGTCCTGAAAAAGCACCTGTATTACAATTGCTTTTCCCTTCCCTGCCCCAAAAATGTCCAGTGGCCACTGACTCCACCTCACTGTTGTAATTTCTTCCATTGCTTGAATCACATTATGTCTACAATAGAATACCATTAAGTCCACTCTAGTCCATAGCTCTTCCCCCAATCCTGAGGAGTTTGGGATGGTGATGTCCACCCCATCTTCAAGTGAGAGCAGGCTTATATCCCATTGATATGGTGGATGGGATTATCCTGCCTGCAGCTGCAGGCTCTCTCCATTCCCTGGGATGGCCATTGTCCATCATCGTCTCCTCACCAGGTGACTTGGGTGAGTCCATTGAGCTGTAGAGTAGGAGTTGCAGCTCCACCGAGATTCCAGGCACAGCTGGCACATGGGCAGGCCCAAGGCTCCAGTCTCTGGAAGTATACCTACAAACTCCAGCATCTCATATAGGTTTGAATAGAAGAGACTGATGGACCATGTGCAGGGAGGACTTATTTGAGTCCAGCTCTGTCACTCTCAGGAGCATAGATACAAAGTAGAGCCCACTGATAAAGCATCAATCTCTGGAGCTATCCACCCTTATATAGGACCTGAGTGTCTCCAGAGGCCTCAGGAGCCCCTCTGTGTGGGATGATATCCACTTTGGTGTTCTATGAGGTCCTACTGAGGTGTGCGTAAGCGTTACCTCTGGGATGACCTCCCGACTCTCATATTGCCAGTTGGCACTTGGTATTTATCCCTCATTGCCAGGGAGGCTCATCCCCAGGAGTCATGTCCCACACTGGGGGGAAGGTAATGCATTCATATGCTGAGTTTGGCTTAGAGAGAAGCCACATTTGAGCAACAAGGAGGCTCTTCAGAGTGAGATTTGATCTTTCCTTCTCACTCCCCTTCTTCCTCTTTACCCTTATGTAATCAGTCACCAAATCTGTTGACAATTTCTTGTTTTATTTATCATTCATTTCTGTCGTCTCCTTTTTGGGTTCCCCACTTCCACCTCTCCTTTTTTTCTCATACCTCACCTATCATTGTAGAATCAAAACGAGTCTTCCCACCTCCATTTTCTCTATCCTTCTCTGTAGTCTGCATTCTGTCACACCTCAAATTTTGTACTATTTTTTCAGAAGTAGCCAATGTCCAATGAAGAAGTATATGTCTTCTTCAACCTTGCACTCAAGGCCCTCTGTAGTTTGACTTCAACTTGTCTGTCACCACTTCCTCAGACTTCCTCTTTATATTTAACCACAGTGGCCATTTCATATTATTCTAAATATACTTTTTGTATTCTTACTTCAAACCGTTTTATTTGGTTCTCTCAGCCAAGAATTTCTCTTTGCTTTCTGACTCTTACCCATTCTTCTAGGACACATCTTATGGTCATCTGCTTGGTTCATCACCCCAGTCAACAGTGGCCTTTCTCACTTCTGAATTCCAAGTGCAATTATGTGGTGTAGTGTGCGTGAGCTCAGACTTTGGAGGTAGACTGCCAGGTTCAAATTTTGGTTCTAGCACTGACTACATATGTACCCTTGGGCAAGTTAATTAGCTTCTCTGTAACTAACGTTTTTCATCTATAAAATGCATATCATAACTACCTAGCTCACAGAGATTTTATAAGGATCAAATGAGATGATACAGTAAAACCTTAAACAGAGTCTGGCTCATGGCAAGTTATTATTCTCATTTGTTTAATCCATAAAATAGCTTGCATTCATTTGTTTGCTTTTCTAGCAGGCATATAATCCCTTTGAAAGCAAAGAGGTTTGTGTAGTTCCAGCAATGATGTTTATACTCTAGGTTTATTAAGGAAAATAGAAGGTAATTTATTGCCCTCTAAGGAATTTCTTGATTGACTATAAAGAAGTTGCTGTTTCTCCATACTATATTGTGATCACAATTGAAATGATCCCACTATAAAAATGAGATAATTTCTTCTTTATAGACATAGTTAAGAAAAAATGTCTCATTCATAGATAAATTAAATACATGTGAATATATGAAATACAAATGTAGTGATTTCACATTTTTAAAATTTCTGGCAATCAAACAGGGTTGTGATGAAGTTTATCTTTCTTAGTATAATTTTTCTTCATAGATATTGTTAATGTAACAGTTCTTCTCATGAGTGATGTTTAGAATGCTAAAGGAAACATAAATTAAGCTGTGAAATTGGGTGATCACCAATGTCCCTTTCAAATCTAAAATTCATACAAATTTTAAATTGCTTTGAAATGTTTCTGAATCATCCAATTACCTTTAAATGGTTTATTGAACTTCAGTTATGTTCTAGACATGATGTTTGGGATACAAAGATGAACGTCCCTGAAAGATCTTATAGTTCAGAAGTTGGCAACTCTTTCTGTAAAGGGCTAAGTCAGAAGTTCTCAATTGGGGGGCAATGTCTGGAGACAAATTTAGTTGTGAAAATTGGAGGTTGCTAATGGCATATAGTAAGTAGAGACTAGGAATACTCTCATACATCCTATAATACAGAGGACAGCACCCCACAACAAAGAATTCTCTGGCCCAAAATGTCAATAGTGCCAAGGTTGAGAAACTCTGGACTAGATGGTAAACATTTTTGTTTTTCTGGTCATATGTTCTCTATTACAACTACCAAACTCTCACATTGTAGAGTGAAAACATCCATAGAGAATATGTATAGCTGTGTTCTAATAAAACTTTATTGGTGATGTGCTGGATTTTGCCTGAAGTCTGTCATTTGCCCACTCCTGCTCTAGTTGAAATGGCAGAAAAATCTGATAATTATGATGTAATATATTCAGCTATATGATCAAAGTTTTCACAGTTATGTTAAAGTCCAAAACATTAGCCTTACCCAACTTACCCAAGATGTTAGAAATGATTTCCTGAAGGACAAAGAGCCTGAATAGAACTTTTTTTTTTTTTTTTTTTGAAGAGCAAGGAGTTAGGCAAAAAGAATTTCAGGGAGAGGGACTAGTGTCAGCAAAGACACAGAAATGTGAAATAACATGGTGGATGTGGGTGACTAATAACAAGAATAAAGGTGTAGGAATGATGGCACTGGTGGTAATAGTAACAGCAGTTAACGTTTCTCAAGTCCTCTTCTTTCAACATATGTTAACACATTTCATAGAAATAGAGCTTGGTATCGCTGGAGTGACAGGAGGTAAGGTCGAAAATGTGTACGTGTGCCAGAGCTTGGACTTTATTCTAGAGGTGGATAAAACTGGAAACAAGAAAACCAGTGAGGAAGTAATTGACAAAACATATCAACATACTCAGTATTAGAGAAAAGGGTAGGGAGATGTCACAAGTTTCTGGCATGGGTGACATTAATTGAGTAAGAATGCTAGAGGGAAGACAAATTGATGGGGGAAAATGTGAAGTTTAGTTTTAGATATATTGAGTTGGCGGTAACTGTGGTAGCTGCAGACCAGGGTCAAGTACAGGTAGCTGGAGTTGTTCGTTTAGATTCACCAGAATATAAGGGATAGTTAAATGTATCAGAATTGGTGAAATCAGGCAAGAGAGCACATCAAACAGATGAACAGTGAATTAAAAAATAACCCTGAGAGTCATCAGTGTGAGAGAAGGGTAAACTTAAAAGGAAAAGTTAGGGAGGAAGGAAAAGAACCAGGAAAAATATCACAGAAGCCAATAAAGTAGAGTTTCTGGGTGGGTGATTTAGTTAGCAGGGTTCACTGTCAAAAAAAGGGACCAGCAAATTAAAACTAAAATGCAATTGTAACTGAGAATTCAGAAGTTATGGGTAATCTTTTAATTTTGCTTTTGAATAGGAGAAACTGTATCACATTAAAATTCAGAGGCAAAAAAGCTAATAAAAGAGTGGAAAAGCTGTAGATAAAAGACACGTAAATGTTGAAACATCTGGGAGATAATTCCAAACTTTTCCTATGCATTCCTTAAATAAAGTACATATTAAAAAAAAATCCCGCTAAACATATTTTATAGCTCTAATTTTTAGCTGCAGTAAACTTTAAAAAATGCATTTCTGCATATAATCTTTCTATAATTCATGTTTTGTACTTACAGTCTCCTTCCCCCTAATTGATTAGCCCCGTCATTAGATTTTAATGAAGTTGTAGGCTTGTGGGGCTCAGCATCTATTTATGGCAACAAAATGTAAAGGCCACTATAGTGGACTGAATTATGTACCCCAACAAAGATGTTCTTAACCTTAATCTGCATTTCTGTGGGTGTGAATTTATCTGTAAATAGGTCCATTTGGAGATGTATTCTTAGTTCAGGCATGGACCAATTGAATCAGGGTGGGCCTTAAGCCATATTACTGGTGCCCTTTAAAAGCATAAGAAATTTGGATGCAGTGAGTCAGAGAAGGTCAGAGAGGAGTCGGAAGCCAGAGGTCAGCAGAAGGGCAGACACAAGGAGAGAGAGATCACCATGTGAGAAGAGGCAGAGGGGCAGGACAAGGGTACCCAATGATTGAGGCAAACGAGCAACAGAAAGCTACAGATGTCAGGGCCAAAGCAGGGCCTTGCCCACACCTTGGCTTGGGTCTTCCTGTCTCTAAGCCCAGGAACTAATAAGTCCTTATTTAAAACGTTGGGGATATTTTTATGTGTTTAGCAAATGGAACACGTACTATGTATAATTGTAACTTTAAGGCTCCAAAGACTATCTGGAAGACAATGTCAGTGCAGTTGAGTTCAGTTCAACTTAGGGTATTTGTTGAATGCCATGAACTTTTATTAACAGTGATATGATGGGATTTTTTGCTTTCAAAAAGTTTTCCATCTTAACTGTTTTGTATGTTTATTTTACAAATTATTTACAAGTAGCTAAGAATGTAGTTGGCGAGAGGATATTTACATACACAAAATACTCGGAGGACCTAATCATGAAGAAATGTAACGAAATGCTATTATCATGTGGCAAAATCACTGTTAGGGGCAATGCAGACCAAAGACTTTCAGGAAGGGAAGAGGCCAGCAGGGAAGGAAACACTGGGAACACCTTCGTCTGCCACCTCTGCTTAAATGGCTGTTCTCTGGAGAGTCCAACTAAATTACTCACAAAGAAGGAAGAACAAGCACAAATGGTGAAGAACCAAGGTGGTTCCAAATATGGTTTGGGGCATCAAAATACAGTTTGCCCCTTGAGGACAGACTGTGTCTTGTTTATCTTTGTGTCTCCAAGGCCAGACACCATGGCTAACATTTATTAAATGCACAGTCAGTACTGAATTGATTACATTTGGCTATTGGATTATTGCAGCCGAGGTCCGTTGTACCTTGTACTTCATGGATGCTCTCCAATTAATGGAGCACCAAGGTCCAGAAGAAAGTGAGATGTGAGAACTCCACCTATAAAGTCTACGAGCCAAACCTCCTTGTCAGAGGGGAGCAGCCTCCGTGTTGAATGCACTGCAGCAGGAGCAGGCCACCCCCCCGTGGTTTCTACTTCCATCACAACAATACTGGTTCATAAAAAATGTTTCCTGTGTGAGTGATTGAGCCAATTCCGGCTTAAGATGGACAAATAAATATATAACCGCTACTCCCGCCGTTGTAGGATTTTATGGAAGAAATTGAAAGCTAAGAAAAATCTTTTGCAAAAAAAAGTGAAAATCGTAAAACCATTTCTCACTTCGAAGGGTTTCTAACACTAGAGGTTTCACAGAAATAGCAGTGAGGAAGACTGCTCTATGATTTTTGTGAACTTTTATTCCCAATAGGCAGAAATGAATTTCTAAACAAGATTTGAAATTTTGGATTCTGATAGCATTGCTAGTTGTCAGGTTTCTCTCTAATGAACAGCTTATCAGTGAGTATGCTCAGTGGTTAATCACCACATTAGGGTGTGTAGGCATAAAGTGTAATAGAATGCCCATTTTCTTCACGCAAATTTGGATTTACTGCAGATTGAATCCTGTGACCTGAAATCTAAGTTGGGCTGTTAACAGACCCAGGTGGGATTGGCAGTGACAAGGGACCCCACAAGTGGGGGGAATGAATCAAGTCTGTGTGGAGTTCCCCCTTTGGAAAGTGGCACAAAGGCTGATGGAGCCAGTGCTGCTTCAGAGGCTATTGGGTGTTTCTTTTTTGTTGGTTTTGATTTATTCCATTTTACAGGTAGCCAGGCATACAAAACATTTTGCATACTGTTGATGCCATGGGTGTCATCTACCAGGTGGCACTGGGCATTTGGAGGTTGTAGGATTCGGGTGGAGCTGTGCTGTGGTTCCAAGAGACCTGACAAGTTAGGGGTGCGGTACTGAGATGGTGATCCAGATTCCCAGGGACAGGTAGGTTGTCATGGCCCAATCTAAGCAGACGAAGGTTCACTGTTGTTGCAGGACTTTCAAGGAAAATGGGGTGTAAGGCTTATGCCAAGAGAATCATCCAGAAACCCAGATCTGTACTTGGCCTATGGGTAGAAATGGCTGTCACCCAGAGACCACACGGGAGCCATGAGTGTCCCCTGAATGTGCAAACCTAACACCACACACCTAACAGAAACTGGGGCAGAGCACTGACTCAGGAATGAGGGGAGCTCAACACCTTGTGGGTCTAAGGCAGGACCTGGCCTGATGAATCACAGCCTCATTCAGATCTATGTGCTCTTAAAGGCAGGTTGGTGATTGGAGTTTAGGGACTGCTAACACATTTATAGGCACTGCTTGAGTCTGCATACAATGGCGGAACTTTCTGAAGTCCTGAAGCCTGGCTAATGTACCCAACTCCCAGGGCTTTGAAATCCATAATTAAGAAGGACAGATTCTTAGCATCTCAAGGACAGGAAAATTATTGCCTCAGTTGTCTTTTCAAATGAATCATTAGTGCTCATAAAGGAAAATAGAGTCTTTCATACCTGGGACATGTGTCCAGGTAATTTTGGTGGGAAAAAGTATTTCTTACGACTCTGTGTGTTTATGTGGCTGGGGCAAAATAAGTTGTGGTTTCACTGCTGATCCATTAGCAGTGAGTGTGGTGGGTAAAAATTCTTTAATTGGTCCCCAGGGTAAATACAGGCCAGTATTTGTAGACGATCAGGGGAAAGGGGGGTTGGAGAGGCAGGTGACTTGGCAGCCTTGCACCAGTGCCTTTTACATCTTCTAGGACACATTAAAATGTTTTCTTTGAATCAAGAAAAAAACAGTCCTACTTTCCAACCCTGAATTCAATGTCTTGCTTGGAAGTATCCACAGAAAGCATCCTGGAATCTTAATAATTTCCCTTTACAAAAGAGGAGTAAAGATTTCTCTAAGGACAGTACAAACTGTTTCAGATGTATGATATAATCCAAGAATTACCAAGGAAAAGAAGAAGATGGAGATAGCAATGAGTTCTCCACATAGCAGGCGCTCAGTGTAAGATAATGGACAATTAGAGTGGCAGATAAGGTAAGTACCAGAGTCAGAAGAAGTGCTTATTCATTGCATAGAATGGGTTGGATCAAATGCAGCTTTGAAGCTCTATCTGGTCTCCTTGTCCTGCGAACTGACTTAAGGCCTAGATAGGAGGTAGATTTGAGAAGCCTTTTTCTCCTTGGACCTGACCTTTACCATCTTGCTATCTAGGCATTGGAGGCAGGAGGGAATACCAAATGAGAATCAGCCCCAGGACCATCCTATAAGGATCAAAGCATGGGATAGAAAGAGTAAAGAGATGAAAGGAATCTAGAAACCTTACATAAAGAAATAAACAAGAGGCTGACGGCCTGCGCAGCGTGGTGAGCTGATGGCCGCGCGGCGCAGTGAGCTGGTGCAGCAAGATGACGCAACAAAGGGAGACAAGCAGACACAGAAAAACACACAGCAAATGGACACAGTGAGCACAAGCAGCAAGGGGGGGATAAATAAATAAAATAAATCTTAAAAAAAAAACTCTATGAAGGCACATTAAAATATCAAATAATAAATTGTCATTAAAAAAAACGTGAGTTATATTGGGGAGTGGATGTGGCTTAAGAGTTGAGCACCTGCTTCCCACATGGGAGATCCTGGGTTTGGTTCCTGGTACCTCCTAGAAAAAACAAAAACAAATAACAAGCAAAACAAACAGAAAAAAAAAAAAAAGAAAGAACTAAGAGAGAGTTCTCTTGAGAACCAATTATATAAAAAGGAGCCAAAGGAAGAGAGACCCAAGTATAGGAAATCCAGGAAAATCCTAGATCATTTCTATTTATCATATCTTTACTCCTTAATATAAAAGCTTTCAGCCTTTCTAGAGTGACTCCATTGAATCCTTGAGGAGCTAGTTTTGACCTGGACCGATTTCAAAACTCCTTCTCCTTGAGGATAGGGTGAGAAGAAGCTTTAAGTTACCCCACGGGAAATGTGAGAGCAAATAGTTTTATTATTATGCCAGCCCAGATAGACTAGAAGTGATGGTGTTGAGAAGGATTCTGAAGTCACATCTGGGATCTTAGTGGAAAACGCTAATACAATTGATTAGTGACGCCTACCATGGTGTGTAAAGTGGCAGCCCATGGGCCAATGAGGAGTCATTCATATCCTAGATCTTAGAGTTTCTTATAACACTTCTCCACATACTATTATTTTTCATGTTAAACCCAGTAAGTTTTACATCCTCTGGTCACACTGGGGTATGGCCATCTCTTTAAGGGAGGAGGATCTACAGAATTTCAGAAAATTCCTGCTAGTTCCTCTGTCTACACAAATGTCCTGCTTCTCACCTGGGACAACAACTAAATGTTTTTTCATACTCTCGGGGACTTGATATTGTTCCTAAGAGCCAATGAAATTAGAGAACATTATATTATATAAAATTGACCCAAGGGGACCCTATACTCTGAGTTAAGAAGTCATCTCTTTTTTTTTTTTCCTTTGCATTACATCCTGCTATTTATCTAACAGGCTCTCCCAATAATGAAACTAAAATATATTACATATACAGTTAAATACCTTTTTGTACACTTCCCTTCCTTCCCATGCCACAGACATCAACTATCCTGAAGTTACTCTATAATTTTGTAGTCCATGCTTTAAATTTTTACTATTTGTGTTTATGACCTTAAGGAACAAACACTATAATTTGAGTGTGTAAAATTTAAATAGCTGGTATCATACAGTATACTTCTTTGTACAATTTACTTTTTTATTCAATGTAACATTTTCAAGATTTATCTACGCTGATTCATGTAGATTTTATTCATCTTCACTGATATTTAGTGTTCTCTTGTAGGAATATACTTTGTTTCACTTATCCTTGCCCCTTTCTGATGTGGTTAGGCATTTATGTACTGTTAAGGGTACATGAACATCCCTGTGACATTTTTTATCCCCACCTGAGATTTTCTGGGGCATATACCTAGAAGTGCAATTGCCTGCTTAGTTATAAGCTGGGTGTTTCTTTAACAGATATTGCCAAATTGCTTTCCAAAGTGGTTAGACAAATTTACACTCCCAATAGCAGTATATAAATGTTCCTGTTTCCTCACATCCTTGGCAACATTTGATATTACCAGTAAAGCAGGTGATGTAGTATAAACAAAATCAATATAAGATAAGCCAGATTTACACCATAAAACATACATCTACAATTCTCTCTCATTTCAAGCTCCTTGTTCCTATCAAGCATCTAGAGACCTCAAAAATGTATAAACTGCATGATTCCTACATTTGCTACCTCATTGCCTTCTTAGTCTGCTAAGCCTCAATGAGAGGCCTCCCTCAGGTATCAGGTTGGAGGTGGTCTCTTCTTTATCGGCAACAACTGCCTTTCTGTCCACTTAAAACTGACAGTGCTCTTTCAGCCCTTACTGAATGTTATTGCCCCAATGCCAATATTTCACATGTACCATCTTTCACAATGTCAGACACATGAGATCACAGGATTAGACCCACATTCAGAAGATAAAGCCAAAAACAAATCCCCAAAGTAGATATGATTATTGCAGCACTGAAAATGAAGTCACTAAAATGGTTATAAAAGGTTACTCTCAAAGCACAAACTGTTCCCCACATATTCCAACTCTCTGTCCACTTAGCCTTTCCCCTTCCGGGCTATTGAGGGATTGATAGGAAACCCTTGGGTTCCTATCTTGGGTTTTCCCTAGAGTTAAAAATGTGTGATTACCATCTGAGTTTTCAGACCTGTGGCTCCTAACAATTCCTGCCATCACAGATTATAGCCTTTGAGGACCATTTAGTTGACCTAATCTACCATTGCTACTAGTGTGAAACCTTTGCTGTATAAATGTTTTTCTTACATTTTCTACAATAGTTAAACAAAATATTTATTTTAGTTGTTATATGGTAAAATCTTGATCCTACAGTTTGGCATAGATACACAGCTGTGCAAAAGAGCTGCCCTTAAAGAGCTTACCCTTGATTAATTAATTTCAATAACATGCCTATATATAGAAAACTACTCAGTTTTTCAAGAAAAACACGTTGAGATTTTTCTGTCAAGAGAGATCTCAGTCTTTGTTTACTTTGAGAGGAAAGTGAAGTTTGATGCTACAATAGCCTTCTGGAGAACCTAAAGAAGTAGTTTGACAAGGATGGAAACTTTTTTTTTTTTTAAAGATTTTATTTATTTATTCATTTATCCCCCCCTTGCTGCCCGTTCCCGCTGGGTCAGCCAACCACGCTGCGCGGGCGGGCCTGCCCCCACCAGGAGGCCCCGGGAACCGAACCCGGGGCCCCCCACATGGCAAACGGGAGCCCCACTGATTGAGCCACAGCCGCTTCCCTGGGATGGAAACTTTGAGATCATTGATTTATTAAATTTGAATAAACTTCTGAACATTCATTGATTAATTTGTCAAGTAAGTATGTATTAAGCACCTAGTCTGTGCCAGGTCCTATGTTAGGTATTGGAGATAAAATGATGATCAGATAGAAAATATCCCTCTCCTGTTGGTTTCTGAGGTCTAGTTTCCATCAGCTTTTGAATCAAGGGTGGTGTTTAAAGATATGAGATTCCATGGCCAAATATAAGGATCCATATTTCCCTATGATTTTTACATTTAACTTGGAAATTAACATTAAGAATGTTTGATACATGACCTAATATTACTTACATCTGTATTCTTCTTTTAGGTCATAAATATTTTGACTGCAATAGGCATTTTTATTATAAATGTGTTCTTGGGTGAGATTGTGTATGATTTATATATGTATTCCGTGGTTGAAAAAGAGGAAGATGGAAATAAAGACAGATACACATGAAAAGAAATCAAAAGTGTGGAGTGGGCCTATATAATATGCAAGTACAGGAGGATGGGGAAGGAAAGAGAAGTTGAAGCAAAGGCTGAAAAGTATGATAAAGTGTATAATTTTTATGAGAAAATTCAATTCATCCTCAAATAGTACTAAGAAGCTTGAAAGATATTTTCCCCTTGGGGATATTCTTATTGCATCTTTTTTTCAGTTTAATTCAATCCAATTTAGCCAACATTTATGAAATCTCTTTTATGTATTAAACACTGTGCTAGCCACAGGGATACAAAATTAATATAGAATGGTTCCTTACTTCAAGGGACCACAGACCAGTGGGAAATATGGGCACAGGTTGAAAATAATTGTAGTAATTATGATGAAGAATAAAAGGTGGCATATAGAATGTTTAAAATACTATGAGGGGGAAGCGGATGTGGCCCAAGTGGATGTGGCTTAAGCAATTGGGCTTCCTCCTACCACATAGGAGGTCCCTGGTTTGGTTCCCCATGATTCCTGGAGAAGGTGAACTGGTGTGGTGGGCAGGCGCGGCGAGCTGACGCAACAAGATGATGCAACAAAAGAGACACAAAGAGGAAAGACAATGAGAGACACAACAAACGAGCGCCTCTCTTCCACATGGGAGGTCCTGGGTTCGGTTCCCAGTGCCTCCTAAAGAGAAGACGAGCAGACACAGAGAGCACATAGCAAATGGACACTGAGAGCAGACAGTGACTGCAAACAATGAGGGGGGCAGGGAGTTAAATAAATAAAATTAATCCTTAAAAATAAAATACTATGAGGGATTTCTGGATATGATACCTGTTTGTGTCAGACTGAACAGTCACTAAGAACTGGAAAAACTGGGTAAAATATAAAAAGTATCAGTCTGAAGGCATCAGAAAGCTACATAGCAGAGAAGATTTGAATGGCTAAGATCTTGAGAAAAAAGAAGGGGAACACAGCCAGGTGAGACTAAAATTCAGCACCTAATTTCCCCTCAGGACATTTTCTTAGTGGTCGAGAAGATAGTGGTATAGAAGAGACTGAGAACTTGAACAGAACTTTTGGCTGTCTCGTGGAGATGAGAATACAAAAATTTAGTCCAGATCTAGCCTAGAAGGAAGGACCTTGAAAAATACTCCAGGTTTTCACCTGTAACCCCTGAATCAGGTCTTATTCCACCTTAAGAAGAAGAGCTAACACAAATAGACCAATTCCCACGAAGGCTGGAACATAGCTTTGAGTCTCTTCGGTTCCAGAGTGGGTTAAGATGACCTACCGCTATCCTAACTGCTTCCCAATATTGCCTAATTGCTTGATATTATCCATTTAGTTACACATTTTTTTTCAGTTTTTCATACACAAAATCTAGCAGTTAAATAGATATTGCCAAGTTACCAGGAGATAAGATCAAGTCACTAAAGACTAAGAGAAAAAAGCTGAAACGAGCGACAAATCTATGGGAGCACCAAATATTGGAGTTATCAGACACTTCCAAATAACTGTAATAAATATGTTCAAGAAAGTAGAGTACAGGATGAAGAATTTTGGTCAAGAACTAGGGTCTATGTAAAAGGATCTGATGGAAATTCTAGAATGGAAAATGCAATAACTAAAATTAAGAACTCAGAAGATATGTTTAAGAACATAAGGCACAACTGAAGAGAGGATGATTATCTAGAAGACAGATTTGTAGAAAATATACAGGGTGGGGAAAAGAGAAAGATAAAAACTTCAGGAAAGAGAAAAAAAACCCATGTGACATATTGAAAGATGTAGTATACATTAAATTGGGACCAGAAGGATTAGAGCGAAAGAATGGAAAAGAAACAATAGTTGAAGATAATCACTGAGAATTTTCCAAAAAGTGAAAAAGACATCAAGCCACCAATTAAGAATTGCTAAGGTGTTCAAGCAGGGCAAACACAAAGGAAAATCTTACTAAAACTTCTGAAAAGAAAAAAAAATTTTTTTTCTTAACAGAGAAAAAGAGCAAAAATAAGACTTAAAGCTGACCTTTCAAGGAAAATTATGGAGGACAGAAGTCACATTTTCAAATTACTAAAAGAAAATAAGTTCTCTATCCCCTCTAGAATTCTATGAAAAGTAAAAATATTCTTTAAAAAATTAAACAGGTATGTTTTCAAACAAACACACAAAAATGGAAGAATTAATTGCTGGCAGATGTGCTTTAAAAGAAATACTAAGGGGATTTCTGCAAACAGAAGAAAGATGATTCCAGATAGAAGTAGGGAAATGCAAGAAGAAATGAACATCAACAGAAAGTGTAAATCTAAATAATTATTGATAGTATAAATACAATATTATCTGATGGGTTTTCAAATGTAGAATTTTTAAAATGACAAAAATAGCAAAAAAGTCAGGAAAAGAGTAATGGAGTTAAAAGGTTCCAAGGACCTTGATTTGCCTGGGAAATGGTAAAAAGATTAATTTATATTAGGCTTTAATAAGTAAAACTTTCGGAAGAAGAAATGGAAATTTATTAAAGGAATTGAATTTTAAAAAAAACTTTCTTTCAAAAAGAGCTCCTGGCCATATGGGTTCATAGGCATATTATTCCAAACATTTAAAGAAAACATATTGGCATGAGAATAGACAAATAGATAAATGGAACAGAGGAGAGAGTCCAGAAACTGACCCACATACATATGGACACTTGATTTCTATCAAAAGTGAGCCTGCAGAGCAGAGGAGAAAGTAAGATCTTTTCAAATATGGCCCTTGAGCAATTGAATATCTTTATGGAAAAAAATGAATATTGACTTCTGCCTCACAAACCAAGTGCACTGTAAACTAAATGTGAAAGGCAAAAATAAAGCATCTACAAGAAAATGGAGATGAATATCTTCAAGATCTTGGCAGGCAAAAAATCTTAAAGCACAAAAAGACCTAACCATAAAGGAAAAGATTGAGAAACTGGAAGTACACTACAATTAAGCTCTGATTATCAAAGGACACCATTAAGAAAATGAGAAGCCAAGGTCTATAGTGGCAGAAGATATTTGCACTATGTATAAGCCACAATAACCTTGTAATCAGAATATGTAAAGATGAACTACAAATCAATCAGGAAAAAAAAAAATCAGTTTTTTTAATTGAACAGGAAACTTGAATAGGTGCTCCCCAAAGAAGTATGTCCAAGTGGCCAATGAACAAATAAAAATATGCCCAATTATATTTGTGATAAGGTAAATGTAAATGAAAACAAATATAATAGCTCTACATACCCACTAGCATGGCTACATCAAAAAGACTGACAATGTCAAGTTCTGGAGAGCAAGAGAAGCCACTGAAACGCTCACATACTGGGATTGGTAAAAGTATTTTGTAAAGATTGGTGCAGGTATTTTGGAAAATATTTTGACTTTATCTATAGAATGAATAAACTCATATTCACAAAATGGAAAATTATATAACAATAAAAAATCAATGAACAACATGATTAAATCTCACTAACACAGCATAGAATGAAACAAGCCAGACACAGAAGAGTATTCCTTTTAGATAAAGTAGAAAACAGGCTAAACACTTCTATGGTGTTGGAAGTCAGTTATCTTTGAGGAAAAGTGGGATCACTGGGGCCAAGAAAGAGGCTTCTGGAGGCTAATAGTGCTCTATTTCTTGGTCTGGAGATGTTCACTCTGAAAATCACTAGAGCTGCAGACTTTTGATTTCTGTACTTTTCTGAATATATGTTTTAATTTAATGAAAATGGTTTATAAAAAAATATGTCAGGCAAGAGGAAGGGACAATATATTTTGTTTGAAGGAATTGGAAAAAGCTTGTAGGAGCTGGGATTTGAAAAATGTCCATGATTTTGCCACTGAGAAGAGATAGGGAAAGAATATTCCATTAAAAGGAACAGCCTAAGCTAAATATGCAGAAGTGGGAGGGTTCATGTTGTTTCCAGTAAGCAAGCATTGGAGTGCATTTAGAGCATGGGGCATTTATGGGGAGAAGGGTACGATATTAGGCTGAAGATATAGGTTGTATCCATAGTAAAGTGTCACCTAAATTGTAAAATATAATGGGATGATAGGTTCTTGAGCAGAAACTGTAACATGCAATTTTGGATTGGCTTCATTTGAAATATCACCAGGTAAAGACTGGGTTTGTCATTGAATTCTCTGAGTTTGGGATTTGACCCTCTTTTTCCTGTTACTCACCCTAGTTTTCCCAGCTTGCAAATGAGTCTCCTGTTTCATTTTAATTAGTTCCTTGATTCACAGCACTGAGATTGGAGTGGTTTTATTTGGGTTTATCAACTGGCACAAACAATTCCTTATTTGCAATTGTTGCTTATTGTCTCTCTCCTTTATGGATGCCATTAAGTGACCTTCCCAGGCTTAAGGGGAGCTATACTGAGCACCTCAATACCCTGGTTTCTTCACAAGATAGCTGGCCCACTTCCTGAACCAGCTTGTACACAATCTGAGAAAATGTACCCTAAACTAATGATATCCTAGAATTGTAAAGTGGGCTATGGATTGGCAGGAAGAGACCATAAGTATACACTTCATTTAATTCTTGAGCTAATTACCCAGAGATAAAATTATTATCATAAACATGGTGGCCACACAGGGAAGGGACAGATGTGGTGTTTCCCAGTACAGCTTCACTTGGCCCCAGAGTCCTGTATAGCAGTAAGCAGCTGCTGGAGACACTGTCTATTTGGGTCTGAATCCTTCCAAATTTATCTGGAAAGCTCTGCTCTTACTATGCCACTGCCTTATGTGACTGGGGCTTACATCACCATTCTGAAAGAATTGACACCATTATCTATGCACTTCCATTTAAAGGAATGTTTTCAAACAGTCTGTTCCCCTGGTTCTTTGAGATCCCAAATGTAGCATAGACAGGCCACATCCTCATCTGGTAGGGTAATCAGCATCCGTGCTCAGATATCTGGAACAAGTAGCTTTGCCCCCAGCTTTGCAGTGTTCTAGAAAACCCTTTTCCAAACCATAAGGGGGAAAAAATAAAAGTAAAACAGGAGTTGGAATTGAGGTTTGCCTAAATCTTTAGAGCAAGACCTCACCATATTTTCAGTTTTCACTATCAGTGAGATGTTTCAGGCAAAGGGTTTATAAGATGTTCTGTGGAGACCTCAGGTTACTTAGCAATGGCAGAGAAGGACGCAGAAGTCTGTTTTTTCTTCTTTAGGACTACAGTCATTCTCAGGTAGTGAATTTTTGTGAGGAATGCACTTAACTTATTGTATTAGCTTTTTGAGCCTAAAGGAGAGTGACTAGGCTTCCCAAAGCATCTGACTGCTTTCCAGGAATGTTTTGGGAAAGGGTAGCCTCCTGCTTAATTCCCACTCAGGAACATGTGCCCCATCGTCAGTGATGGAGATGAGAAGCCAGTCTGGGCCAAGACGCATAGGAGTTCAGAATATGCTCTTTCCTTCAATTCATGATTGATATCCATTGCTGGTTCATTCTGCTAGGAATAAGGTGAGAATTGCCAAAATCAATCTGGAACTGGTTTCCTATGCTCTGTGTACTCTGTTTCAAATGTGTGTTCACTCACTGCCCTGCTAAGTTCTCCCCCTAGAGCCATGGGTGGGTCTGAGCCTGCCAGCATCACAGACTATCAGCAGCGAGTATGGTTGGTATGGGAGCAGGGAGAGAGGCAGTCCTCACACTGAGGCATCCAGGTCCCTAGCCCGGAGGAGCCAAGTGTAGCAGCTCTGCAGTCACTGCCTGTTGGAGCCTGGGCCTCAGGGAGACAGCTGTACCCATGTGGCATGATCTCAGCCCTAAGGAAGGACACTTGAAAACTAAACTTAGGCTTGTTAGCCCTGTGACCTCAGAACTTGGATTTTAGCCAATGATAGCAATAGCTATCATTTATTGAGCATTTATGTGCTAGGCTCTGGGTGCTTGCATGTTGAGCCCATGTAGTCCTCACAGTAATTCTTGGAGATAGGTTCTACATTGCCTTTGGGAAAAATTAAAGGGCGCCAAAACACACTAGTGACCTTGGACAAGCAGCTAGTTGAGGGTCAGGACCGGAATTAAAATCCACGCAGTCTGCTCCCAGAGCCCATGATCCTAACAACTGTGCTCCACTTCCTCACTAGCTGTTTGCCAAGGATTATCAGAAACTAAGGAACTGTTTAACACACTAACGAAAATCCACTGGTGGCTTAGTGTAAATCAGATTGCCTGCATAGTAAGTTACTACAGAGGAATGTCATTCCAGAGCTGCGCTGTCCAGTACTGTGTCCACAAGGCACACGTGGCCACTGCTCTCTTGGAATGTGGTTAGTCCGAATTGAGATATGCTATAATTATAAAATAAATATTGGATTTTGAAGATTAAGTATAAAAAATAATGTAAAACATCTCATTACTAATTTACTATTTTTATTACACGGTGAAATGATAAGATTTTAGATATATTAAATCAAATAAAATGTATTATTAAAAATTAATTTGACCTCTTCATTTTTACTGTTTTTCTTAATGTGGCTACTAGAAAATTTTAAATTACATTTGCGGCTTCCATTACAGCACTGTCCTAGAGATGGAAATATGTATAAATAATCTGGGACACCATTTTCCTCGTATCTGTGAAACTCAGTCATTAGCCTGGATTAGTTTGTGGTCCGCCTGAGTCCATTTGTTCACCATTTGAGTCATGGAATCACAGCAAGAGATGTTGGCCCATTTTCAAGAACATTTCATCTAGACTATAGGAAAAACGCTCTGAACTATCCTTACTCACCTGTTAAGTACACATCTCTTGCTTTTACATTGATAAAAGTTTAGTTTCCAAGTGTCCTTCTTTAGTTTCTTTATTGATTAACAGAGTAGTTTGTCTTGATTGATTTTATAATTTATGCCATTAGAATTTTATTTGGAGGCCTCTCTTCACTGCATTAACCACTCTGGTCTTGGATTTGGAATACCCTGGAAGAAACAGGGCCTAACAGTCAAGGGTTACAAAGAGGCCACAGGAGTGTGGGGTAATGGAGGCCTCTAGGGCAGAGGCACAGAGGGGTCACGATTTATTTGGAGATTACTTTCTGAAATTGGCACGTGAGGTAAAACACACTTGTAGTCAAATTTACCCTTGAAAATGCTTTTCAACCATTCCCAAATGCCCAGGACCTTTGAAAGTTTAAACACCTAGACTAGCATCATTGGTTTCTCTTTGAATTTCTGCTGAGGTGCCCATTGCCAGGAGCCTTGAAGGCCATGTCTTCTTTGAATGAGGGAAAGGTTTAAGTGGTAAATAGAAAATTCTCTTGCTTTACCTCCTTTCTCTAATTGTAGATAGCTGAATTTGTGTAAGATATATGTATGTATGATGCAACTCCACTACACTGTCTACTTTGCTAAAAAGTAAATTGACTTGTATTATTATTTAAATATTTTAGGTTCATTAATTTATTTATTTCACATAATGGGTGAAAGCAAAGGTGAAAAGGCAGCAAAACATGTCTGTTTACTGAAGAACTCTAACCCTGATCAGGGAAACAGAGAAGTAAAAAAAAAATGGTTATAGGGCAGTTTGAGAAGTTCTTTAACAAAGTATTGCCTTAGTGCTTTGGGAACACAGAGAGGATCAACTAATGCAATATGGAGGTCAGAAAAGGCTTTAAAATGGGACATCCTTGCCCCAGCCACCATTGTTTTTCACCAAATGACTATAGCAACATTCTAAATCCTTTCTCTGACTTCTGTTTTTGCCCCTCCCTAAGTGTAAAGCTTTCTGGAAGCCAGAGTGTTCCTTTTAAAACATAAGTGGCAACTCAAAACCACAATGAGATACCACTTCACATCCACTAGGCTGGCCATTATTTTAAAAATTGGAAAATAAATTTTTAAGCATGTGGGGAAATTGGAATCCTCATACATTGTTGGTAGAAATGTAAAATAATAGAACCACTGTGAGAAACACTGTAGTGTTTCTTCAAAAAGTTATACATAGAATTACCATATGACCCAGCAGTTCTATTCCTACGTACATGCCCCAAAGAATTGAAAGCAGGAACTCAAACAGATAGCTCGGTCTTTCCAGCTACATATTTACATTTAAAAAATCTAATAAGTGTAAAATTTTGTCTGTTTTGTCTCTTTGGAACAGTGTCTGGCACATAGTATTCACTTAATAAATGTTTGTTGAATTAATCATTTATTTTTCTTCTTTGGCATGGCTTCCACATATATTTGCTTAATGAGTGGATGGATAAATGGATAATGAGAGCATTCTCTTGGCACTAGCACATGCTGTTATTTCCCAATGGATCATTTCTCTGGAATGATTTTAAAGTTCTTTATTGGGACAAAAGACATAATCAGGGCCTGTCAAGAACTCTTGGGTTTTGCCAGGGCAGCATCTCACTCAGAGATGGAAATGACCATTAACCATCTTCAGGGATGATGGAGCACTGTTTTGGAAAAGAAGCTACCTCCTAGAAAGCAGAGTTTGGGGTCACACAGTGGGAGTAAGAAGGAGAGAATTGGGCTGGCTACAAAAAGCCTCCCTCATGTTGAGAAAGCAGATTGTTCAAAACCTGTTAGCTGTTAGATTAATAATATGCTATGAGTGCATGCGTGTGTGTGTGTGCTTGTGTGTGTGTACCATGCATGCACATATGTATCTTTGTATATCTTAATACAAATACATGTGACCTAAAGAATCAAAATCAAAGAACCAAAAAAAAATCCAAAGATTTGAACACCCCAGGTGACTCTAATGGTACAACAGAATCCTTGAAGTTTGGGAAGTATAATTGTGGGGGAAGCTTGCAGAATTCCCTTTCTTCATTTCTAACTCATAGGCCTTTACTTTCTGCTGAAGCTCATTCTTGGCCTTTGCAAACCTTTCCTTGCTTGCTTGATAACAGATTCTCACATGGCAGAACATGTTTGTAGGTGGCATTACTGCAATCAGAAGATCTGCCTCTGACCAACCTGCATATGCTATGGGTGACCATATGGAAAATATGATGTTAAATGCTGTGCTTGTCACAAAGGGAATGGTAATGATACTATTTCTTCACTTTTGATAGTGCTTTAAACTTTTTCCTACTTTAGCATTTTCTACCTTGCCATATCCTCATAATAACGCTATCAAAGATAAGAGAGGTGTTATTCACATTTAACCGAATGGAAAACGGAAGCATATAGAAGTGGTACACAGTTTAAAATCACTTGGGTAACTTAAAAAAATAAATCAGCAATGTTTTATTGGATACTTTAATGTGTATAAGGTCCTGTGTGAAATGGAAAGTATAAATCAAGCATTCTTCCCCTGAGGAATCTGAAACTTAGATGGAGAGACGAGACTAATAATAAGAGCCAGTAAATGAGAATCATCGAGAGGGATAGCTGTGGACCGTGAGGACCATGGAGGGATTCCTAGAGGAGACAGATTGGGTGGGGGAAACTTCTAGTTATTTCAAATTAAAGCAGTTGACATGGGGAATTAGTTTGCATAGGTGTTGGAAGGCTGAAAGAGAGAGTAATGACAACGAGAAGTAGCTGCCACTTTTAGGGCTGAGGCAGGGCTGTTGCCTGGTCCTTCGTGCTGGACTGTTGTGGGTGTGTGGCCCAGCTGGTACTCAGCCTCCACAGATAGAGAGATGCTGGTACCTTAGAGGGGGCACAACTGATGCGTGCTGGAAGTACTGCAAGAAGCCATAGTCTGGAGCCTTAGCAGTCTGCTGCTATTGGAGTGATACTGACAGGGACTGGCAACAGGAAGGAAATCCCTTTTCCTCTTCTTCCGCCTTCCAGCCTCTGGACTCAGCATAATCAGCATAATATAGCCAGAGTTTAGCTGGCACAGGAGTTGGGAAATGGAGTATGCAGAGCCCCAGCCATAGCATCACAAAGCATAATATAGAAAGGCAGAATAAGTGAAAATAAGGAACTATAGGGACTATAGAGATTGACAGGGGGTTGGGATTCAGCCAGGTAGAATCAGACTTGGTAGATTGCATTGTTTCAGGGAGAATGAGTGTATTCGGGGGTGGGGGACTAGATGGGTGATTAAGGTAGCTGGGGACCAAGCTGTAGAGAATCTTGGATGTCAGGAAAAGGAGCTTGAATTGCAAGACTTTGACTCTTTTTATTTATTTTCTTTAAGGAGGAATGATATAACCATAATGTAATTTAAATGAGAAATATGATTCCTAAGGGCAGAAGGAATTGTATGAAGGATTATCAACCAGTAATCCATGTCAGAGGTGCAAGACCTTACCTAGCATAGGAATGGAAAGCACTGGATATAAATGTAAGGTGTCATGGATGAACTGGCAAAACTAAAGTTTTTAATTAGGGGTACCACACTATACAGGGAAATCTAAAACTTGCTTCTTTTATTTATCAATTAATTGACTGATATAGATATAGATTTAGAAATAAATACATTTATATTTAGATATGTAAAATGTCTTAGAGTGATTGTAGTGTGATCTCATTTTTATTGAAAAAGGAAAATATATACATGGATATACATATACATGCAAATACATATATATATATATATATATATATATATATATATATATATATATAATTTGTGTATAATATATACTTTTTTACACATATAGAAAGTTATGGAAGAAAATATACCAAAGTGTCAATGTGGTTACCTCAGGAAATTGGACCGGAGAATAGCAACAGGGCTTGTTACCTTATTTATTCCATATTTTGTATATACTATATTGTGTTTTTTTTCCCCTGGGTGATAAACATGTAATATTTTCATAATTAAAAATATTTTAAAAAACATGTGGAGGAGGAAGAGGAGGAGACATAATGGAGGAGAGTCAGGAAATGGCAGGAATTATCACTGGTTCTGAGGCTGAAGTATAATTGACTGATTCGTCAGTTAACAGGTATGTATTAATCACTCGCTATATGGCAGGCCATAATTCCAGGTCACGGTAGAGTTGTGAGCAAGACAAACAGGGACCTTTATGTACTGTCCAGGAATTCATGTTCTAGTCAAGCAGGAGGGTAGGGAAGAAAAGGAATATTTGAAAACACAAGTAAGATAAGTTCAAACACTAGTATGTATATGAAGCAAACATGGTAGAGGATACTTGGGGGCTGCTATAGCAAAGGTGTTTAAGGAAGGCCTCTATGAGGCTGTGAAATTTGATTTCAATCATTAATTCATTCAATTAATATGTCCTGAATGTCTACCGTGTACCAGGCAGCATTCTGGCCAAGGAATACAGCAGGGAAAAACAACAATAAAAGTCCCTGCTTTCATTGAGCTTACATGCTGGTGGGTGGAACACAGAGTAAGAAGATAAATCTAAAATATACATGGTGGTATAAATGGTATGAGGAAAGGAAAAAAATAAAGCAGGATTAAGGAATAAAAGATAATGGAGTGCCATTTTAGAGAACTGAGTTGATATAGAGCTGTATCTTAGTTGATGAGAAACTGAGGGACCACCAGGTAATGCAAAAACCTGAGAAGTAGGTGCTTGTTCATCTCAAGGGCTATAAAGAAGAACTAATAGAGGGAGGCCAAGTTGTATGGAATATTTAAGCTATGGTAAGGAGCTAGGATTTTATTCTAGTTACAATGAAAAACCACTGGACTGTTTTTGGCAGGGGAATGAGTGATTGGAATTTAAAAAATCATTCTGACTGGTCTATAAAGGATGGAGACAGAAGAGCAGTAGGTGACTGCTGCTGCCATTTGGTGAGAAAATATGGCAGTGTGGATTAGAGTAGTGGCAGTAGAGGTGGTTAGAAGTAGATGGATGTGGGATATATTTTGGAGATAGATTCAATAGGAATTACTGATTAATTGGATGTTGGGTGTGAGAAGTGAGGAAATGATGTTGTCTTTATTAATCAACATAAGCCAGGTTGTGCTATGGCAACAAACTACTCCAAATTCTTGAGTCTTAAAAGAATTTGTCCTTTGTGGGTTGGCTGTTGGCTTTCCTTTGTTTATTATTGTTCTCACTCTAGCACAAGGGTTGATAGAGAAGCTACAAACTGGAATATTGCTGGTTGCCACTGCTGAAAGAAAAAAGAGATTTAGAGAACCTCACACTGGGAACAATTAAATGTTTGGTTTAGAAAGGACACTATCACTTCTGTTCAAATCTCATTGGCCAGAACAGACCATATGGCTCCACCTATCACTAGGTGGCCAAGAAATACAATTTTATCTTGTCCTAGGGAGGCAAAGGACTAGAATACCCAGGCAACAGAGCTTACGACTACAGGATATCTTCCAGGCTTGTGATAAATGTCAACAATATTATCTAAATGGGGATACATAAGCAGAGTGGACTTGGGGAAGGGGAAATCAATATTTCTCTTTTAGTCATATTTAGTTTAAGAAACCTGATGAATTGAGGCATCAAGAAGATAGCTGGGAATATGAATCTGGTGATCAAAGGATATCTAGGTCTAGAGATATACATTTGATCATCCCAGCATATATATGACATGTAAAGTAATGGGACTCTCAGAGTATAGTTGGAATGCTGAAAAGGGTCAAAGACTGGGCCATGGGGCTCTTACTAGGTAGTGGTCTTCCAGAGGAAAAGTTAACAAAGGAAACTGAAAAAGAAAAGTTATAATGGCAGACATAGACATAGGAGAGTATGGAATCTTACGCCCAAGAAGTCAATCTTGCAAGAAAAGAGAATACTGAGAGAACAAGGAAAATGAGAATTGTTGGTTCTGGCAAGGCATAGACCACTTCAGTGGTATGGTGTTAGCAAGAGACTAATTTGAAGTGGTTTGGGGAGAGAATGGTAAGTGCAGAATTGATGACAGCAGGTTTAGATAACTCTTGGAAGAGTTTTTGCTGTAATCAGAACAGCAAAATGGGGTCAGTACTGAAGAAGGACATGCCATCAAGAAGATAGGAAGCCAGGGAGAGAGCAGATTAGAATTTTGTCTTTTGAAATATTTTGATATAACAGAGAGATGTTAAAATGAAAAAAAAAAAAAAAAAACTTAGATATTAGTTGGAGATATCAATCTGAACATAGAGAAAAATCAGAGCTTCATAAATATTTAGGTGCCCGCTGCATAGAGAAAAGAATTGGAACTGCAAATCTAGATGAGCTCTGTTAGAACTGAAGAAAAAATGAATGGAGAAATCAAAGTTGAGCCTGAGGGAACACACACGTTAATAATATCAGCAGAAGAAAGAGTAGCTAGTTAAGAAAACAGAGAAAATAAGTTGAGCATATTGTATGTTCATAGATGTTAAGAAAAGAGAGTTTCAATACTTTTTCAAGAGGTTTTTCTTCAAGTTCTATGTTCTCATATATATGCAGTCCACATTCTGTAGTTGAGGGCAAAACTCTACTATAGTTGATTAAATATATAGTCTAAGAACTGTGGAATACTTAGGACAATGGTTTTCTGCTATCTCAAGTCAATGGGGTTGATGTTCTTTGCTTTTTGATTCTTTTTTGTTATTGGTCCTTCTCATTGTTTAAAAAGTTCTCTAGAACTGACTTAAAGGTATTGTTAGTGCCATGCCCATCGCTGTCATTTCCCTCTCCTCTTCCACCTCCTTTTCCTGTTTCTTCTTCATCTTCGTCACCATAATCGCAAGCATCATCATCACCATCAGATTTCTTTAGACTAATTGTTTTTGGTATTTTAATGATTTGGTTAAAACTCCTGAGGAGCACACATTTTAGTGTAACAGGACTTCTGATTATATGTTGAGTATTTTTTTGAGTGCTTACTTCAAAGATGGGCATGATTCCTGCCCTAGATTCTTTCTGCTCAATTTCCTAGGAAAAATAACAGAGAATCAAGAGGAAAAGAAGTATGAGGGAAAACAAGATCTTAAGACCACAAAGGTGTGGTGTCAATAGAACAATTTGGCAGAAGTTTCTCCTATATTTAAGTTAGTTAACTATAAGAAGCATAAGTAGTAGATGAATAATCTAGGAATGATGATACATGGTAAAGTGGTGACTGAATATCTTAATTTCAAATGGGATACAAATGGGCTATCTTTTTTTTGCCAGGAATAATGAGGTTTTATGACACCTCTTCTTTGGAGTATAATATAGTTCATTTTACACTCAGGTGTTAGGTTGCTTGGTCACATGAATGTTAAGACTATTATTAGCTATATGTAATCATCCTGGAATATGGGTGATAATAAATAAGATATTTCTCTGAACTTTTGAAGTGCCCCAAATCTTCTCTGAAGTAAGGCTTGGATTTTGGGAATGCATCAGTCTTGTTCCTGGAAGAACCTTAGCCTTTTGGAATTAGAAATCCTCTTGAAACATCCATCTCTGTCTTGTGTTGTGTCCCACCTGTGTTAAAACAGATTACAACAGGAGACTACTCTCTATATAAATAGGGATTTCATAGCTACAAGTCACTGTATCTGAGATGGGATCTCTATGGATACTATGAACCCTGGGTCTTCAGATATTTGTCTATGCCACTTAAATTGGCAATCTATTCTTTGCCCAGGCATTTGAGAAGGCTGCCTATTAAGGAAAGAATCATTTGTGGAAACTTTAGCAATAGGACATTTAGCCCCAGTGCATTTCATTGAGAGCAACTCCATTTGTTGATGGCTTAACATTAACAACACGTTATTCTTACCAATTGCTTGATAACTATTTGAATGAACCCTTTGACCTATATTTCTTGGGGAAATATAACCTTGTTTTGTTGAGGTGATCATGATCACTTGGATGCCAAATCAATAAACACTTTTTATCTTACCCAATTTCTTTACTGAATTTGATATGTCGATTCTCTTTTGCTAAAGATGATTTATTTATTGAGAATCTAATATAGACATTTTGACTCTTACTACCATCCTTCTTAGTGAGTACTCCATAGACTTTTCCAGGCTTTGTACATACGGGAGTTCCCTAGGGGTCTACTTTTGACCAACTGATTTTCTGAGGCTAAAGATTCAACTTGAGTAACACAATCCATACTCATGGCTTTAGCGGTCATTTTTTATGATTTCTAAATCTATATTTTTAGCCCAGTTCTCTTTTTTTGAGTCCTACACTTTCGCATCCATCCACATACTGAACTTTGATGACATACAAGGAGCTCAAATTTGTCTGAATCTGGATTCCCAATCCCACCCCCTCCTTCCTCCATGCACAGAGAATTTAAGCTTACTTAAATGTATCTCCCTCTCCCTCTCTCCCCTCCCCCTTTCCCTCTCCCCCTCTCCTTTCCTCCCTTTCTCTCTTTCTTTTTTCCTCCCTCATTTTCTCTCTTTATCCCTTCCTCTCTCACTTCCTCCATCCCTCAGTCCTCCCCACCATTGCTGACTCCTCCTACAATATTCCTTCTATCAGTAATTTGAGATCTATCTAGACACCCAAAACAGAGGCTTAGAAATCATTCTGTTTTCTTCCTTCCTTTAGTAGCCCTCCAAGACCCATTTGTTCCTAAAGTATGTTGACTTGATTCATTTCTATCTTACCCATTGCCACTGTCTAGTCCAATAGCTCATCCTCCTTTTTTAGATTACTACCACGGTCTCTAACTTTTCTCCTGCCTTTTCTAGTCTTATTCTACTCCAGTGATCTCTCTCCTTCACATTTCTCCCCTATCAACATCTCCCATTTTATTTAATTTGCTTAAAATATTATGGAGTGCAAGAGGATATATAAATGACTAAAAAAGCACATAAAAAGATGCTCAACACCACTAGTTATTAGGGAAATGCAAATCAATACCACAATAAGATATCATTTCACTCCCACTAGAATGACTACAATTAAAAAAACAAAAAATTATGTGTTGGAGAGGATGTTGAGAAATAGGAAAACTCATTAAATACTGGTGGGAATATAAAATGTTACAGCTGTTGTGGAAGTTAGTTTGGCAGTTCCTCAGGAAGCTATGTATAGAATATCTATTTGACCTGGCAATTCCACTATTAGGTATATACCTAGAAGAATTAAAAGTAGGTACTCAAAAAGATATTTGCACACTGATACTTATAGTGGCATTATTCACAGTTGCCAAAAGATGAAAACAACCCAAGTATACATCAACTGATGAATGGATAAATAAAATGTGGTGTATGCATATGATAGAATATTATTCAGCTGTAAAAAGGAATGAAGTCTTGATGCATGTGACAACATGGAAGAACCTTAAGGACTTTATGTTGAGTGAAATAAGCCAGGTACAAAAGGACAAATGATGTATGATCTCACTGAGATGAATTAATTATAATAAGCAAAATCATAGAGATAGAATCTAGAATATAAGTTACCAGGGGATTGTTTGAGGCAGAGTTTGGAGAACTGATGCTTAATTTGTACAGAATTTCTATTTAGGTTGATTGTAAAGGTTTGGAAATGAGAGGTGGTGATGGTGGCACGTTATTGTGAGTGTAATTAACAGTGCTGAACTATGTATATGACTGTGGTTGAAAGTGGAAGTTTTGGGCCATGTGTGTTACTAGAATGAAATTAAAAGATAAAATATGGGACTGTATGACACAGTGAACCCTGTTGTGGACTATGGACTGGGGTTAATAGTACAAGTATAAGAATGTTCTTTCATGATTTTTAACAAATGTATGCACTATTACAAGGTGTTAATAATAGGGTGGTATATGGGAAATAATACACCTAATATAAACTAAGGACTATAGTTAATAGTACTATTTCAATATTCTTTCATCAACTGTAACAAAGATACCACAGTAATGCAAAATGTCAACAATATGGATGCATATGGAAATGCTGTAATTTTTACATGATTTTTCTGTAAACTTGCAACTTCTCTAATTGAAAAATAATAACTGAAAAAATATTATGAAGTGCAAACCAAGTGATGGACAGCAGTGTAAAGAATAGATAGAAGGAGGATGATATTGGAGGTGGAGTTATTTACTAGTTATGACTAATTAGGAAGTTGCATTGTACTGGTTCATGTGAGACTTAATTCAGATGCCTTCCCTTGACTACAGGCTTGAGCATCCACTATGTCCCATACATATTTCTCTTCAAACATCATTGCATATATACACCTCTGCTAAAATATAAGCTCCTTAATGTGAGGGGCCATGGTGTCCATTACTGAGCCTACTATTTGGTAAACTCCCTGTGGTTGTTAATTAAATGAATAAATAAAATGGAGGTCTTAAATAGGATACATGGTAGCAGGAATGGAATGGAGAAAACAAATGTGAAAAATGTGTTGGATGTAGAATCAAATGAACTTGGAAACAGATTGATAAGAGGCAAGGAGGAGGGAAGGATCAGCTACATCTACAGAATTTGAACGTGAGTAACCAGGAAATCAGGAGGAGGAACTGATGATCTTGATTTGGGGCAGGTTGATTTCAAGATTTTGCAGAGGCTTTTAGATAGATGAATTGTTCCAGCAGGCGATTTGGATTTTGGGCATGAGCCTTTGGAGAGATTTTAGTTCTAAACATAAACATGTGAGAATAGGTAAAATTACCAACTGAGAGAAAGTAGTGAAAAAGGGAGAGGGGATCTTCATCAGATGCGTGGGGAAAGACTTTTTAAAGAAATTTGGAAAAGGATCTGGTGACACAGGCAGAAGGAAGACTTGAAAAAAATTGAGGCTGCATGTTTAAAAAATAAATTAAATTTAAAAAAAGAACTCAGAACGTGTATAGTGAGGAAATCCAGGAAAAGAGAATGTTGAGAAGAGAATGTCAAGAATGTCAGCTAGTGCACAGATATTAAGTGTTCTGAGGATTGAGGCCTATTTAAATTTCATTAATAGGCTTGGTGATCTTATTTCAAAATTATTTACTCATAAGTTAAACATGTTTTATTTTAGGAAGCAACTACGTTAAAATATAGCATTTAGAATGCTGCAGAGACAAGGTGGTAAAATTCTCTCCTCTTTCATCTATGGGTAAATAAAATTCCTTTTATTGTTTTTTTTGGGGGGTGGGGGGGCTGTATCCTCTAGCCACACAGTCAATTGGAATCCAATAAATAGAACCTGGAGAAATAAAAGCTAAGTGTCTTGATTTATCCCGTTTCCACTTCCAACTTTCTTTGCTCACTATTAGGTGTTAAGACAAGCAATATATTTAGGGTTAGTTGTAGAATTCAAGTTGATGCTTTACCTCTTTTTTGCTCTAGATCTAGGGATACTCTAGTCTGATTCTCTCTTGATTTGTTTCCTTTTTCAGTACATTCATGATTTGAACAAGAGTAAAAGAGACCTAGATAGGTCCTCATAGTCTTTCAGGTACAACAGGTCATACTGTTAGTATTTTCTCCAGGGTAGTCTATAAGGAGGCCAGAGAAGAAGGATGCCATGATTCATTTCTGTCCACTAACCTTGGATTGAGGTAAATACAGAAGACACTTGCTGGTCAGGAGAGAATTGAATCATCATGCTAGGCATGAAACCAAAGATTTCCTACCTCTATGATGAAAGAAAACCCTAGCAAGGGTATGATCAGTACATGGCCCATTAGAAAGGGGGAACACACAGGCCTCATGAAATTTGTGCTATAGAAGCTCCAGGGAAGGTTTTTGGAAAACTCTGCAGCCACACATTTAATTATCTACTATTTTATTTGTTTATAGCTAGAAACATTTCACTATCCTTTTATAGTTTAAGCACCTCATTAGGAAACATTTAATGAAACTTCTGAACTTCTGTGCCCAAAATAAACTAAAGATCAAGGAATCACAGGTAAGCATGGGTAGGTTTTTCCAGTCTTGGCTTCTCTCAGGATGTCTAGTAGCTCTTTGGTAAGAAGAGAGGGCTTCCAATCAGCTTATATTCCCCAGGCTCCTCCCCTATTCTCTGGTCCCCTTGACTTTAGTTTGGCCTCTTAGATGGTACCAAGCTTTGGTACCATCAAATCTAGCTGGTGATTTGCATTCCAAGGAAAGGTGGTAAATGGAGAGACCACTAGTTCAAATCTGCAGCAATATGGAAGTCTTTGGTGAGGTTTTGTTTTATGACTGTTAGGATTCCCTAGATGGTGAAAGTTTCCTGGGAAATAACAGCAAGTGGTTGAATAAAAGTTGTTTCCAAACTCTTTTGTCCAGGGTAATTGGAATCCCTGGGAAAACTGCACAGCTTCATGGTTATGATAGTACATTTTGGAGTGAGATGGATGTCAGTACAACTCCTGGCTCTGCCACATAAAAGCTTTGTGGGCTTGGGCAAGTCATTTGACTTCTCAAAGTTTCAGTTTTTTTCCTCTATAAAATGAGATGATGATGGTTCCTCCGAGAGTTGTTGTGATGATTACATGAAAGTATTTTCACTTATATGAAAGCATTTTGCACACTCTCTGGCACTTAATAAGTGCTCCTAAAATCCAGCTGTACTTCATTATCATTATACTGGCAGAACTTGCCAGCAGAGCATTCCCAGAGCCTCCAACAAGTCTTCAAGCCTGTCAGCTTTATCTCAGAAATATTTCTAGAATCTTTCCCTTCTTTTCCATTTTCACTATCACTACTCTAGACCTGGGCATACCTTTCTCTTATTTGGATTTTTGCAATGCCCTATCCACAGTTGCCATATTGTCCTCTATAACGCTTGTTTCTGACCATGTTTTTCCTCTGTTCAAACACTTGCTGTGACTCCTCTATGCTCGCCTTGGCATTTAAGACTGTGATTAGGCATCAGCCTATTTTCTCAGCTTAATCATCTATTTTTCATTCTCCTCAGATGTTTCTCTCCTCCTCTCATGTGTGTGCATGTGGCACACATGTGCAGACACACTCTCACACACAGGTATTCTTTCTTGTAGCCACTCCTCATTCCCAAACCAATAATAGTTCCTTTCATTGTATTTTGTATACTTTTTATGTGGGTCAGTTGTTGTATCTTTTCAAGTTGTTTCTGTTTTTCCTTTTGTTTCCTTTTAATTTATCCCCAACAGGGCCACCAGAGTCATCTTCTCGTAACTTCCCTGTCTAAGTGGTTCTCCTGTGTCTTTAGGATGAATTTAAAATCTCTCAGCTGGATGAAGGGGGTCTTCTGAGGTCTTGTTCAACCTGCTTCTCCACCATCACTCCCGCCATATCAATTCAATTCAGCCATACTGAATCACTCTCCAGTCTCTGAATATGCCAAATTTTCTCCAGTTGTCTTCTTTGCCAAAACTATTTCTCTAACCTTCCTCTTTCATCTGGGTAATACCATTCCTTCATCAGATATCATCCCTGTACTGTGTTCCACAGGTAGAATTAGGAGCCTATCTGTGCTTTTGTGGTATTTTGGAAATGACTTTTTAAAGACCCTTCTCATGCAAATTGTTAGTTTTGGTTTTCTGCCTGCCCCCCCCCATAACAAAGGACTTCCTGGCTATATATATCTTTTTTCATCTTTATATTTCTAAAACCCAGCACAGAGCCAGGCACTCAATAGATAATGAGTATTGATTAAATGGATAAATGTGTATATGTCTGTTTCCCTTAAAAAGAGTAAAATCTTTGAGGGAAGACACTATATCTTTTGCATCCTTATATCCCCGCATTTCCCAACATGATCCTTTGTTTACAGTAGTTGCATAGTAAATGCTTGGTGAAAACTTAAGTCTATACAGAACATGCTCAGTTCTTCAAGGAAGAGATTGTGTACTAAAACTTAGTCTTTGGAACATGGATTACACATAATTCATGCTTTGTTGAATTCTAGTGTTTAATTCTTGTTTTGGTTTGAACTGCAGCTTGGGGATTTATGAGAGTCAGGCAGCTTCTTTGTATTATATAAGCATATACTTGATATACCTGTAAGGCCACAAACCTGCTAGCTAAGTCTAGCTGGTAATGTAAACTTCAGGTGTTCTAAGTATCCTAGGAATGGATTGCTGGTGATTGAGAGGCCTGGTGAATTTTCCATTCTTCTTTGGTCTTCCTCCCCAAATCTGAGCAGTTCATGTATGGCAAGCCTCAAAGGAGGCAGCCCTTGCCCTAGGGGTTTTTTTTTTTGGGGGGGGGGGGACAAAAAAAACGTGTAAAAATAATATTGTTTTTATACACTAGTAATGAGCAAGCTGAGGAGTAATCAAGAACAGAAGTCAAACTTTAACAGGGGTCCGGGAATGAGAGAGAATATTGGTTTCCTTTGGGTGCTATAACAAATTACCACAAATTTGGTGATTCGAAACAACAGGGATTATTTTTTCACAGTTCTGGAGGCCAGAATTCTGAGGTCAGTTTCACTGGGCTGAAATCAAGGTGTCAGCGGGACGGGGCTCCCTCCGGAGGCTCTGGAGGAGGATCTGTGGCTTGCCCCTTCATGCTTCCGGTGGCTGCTGGCATTTCCTGGCTTGTGGCTGCATTTTTCCATCTCTGTGTCTGTCTTCACATCATCTTCTTTTCTGTGTACATATCTAATCTCCCTCTAAGGCTATATGTGATTTAGCTGGATAACCTAGGATAATCTCATCTCAAGATCCTTAACTTTATGACATCTGCGAAGACCCTTTTCTCAAATAAGGTAACGTTTACGTGTTCTGAGGATTATGACCTGATATCTTTGGACAACATGATTTAGTCCACTAGAGAGACAGATGTCATTCTCCTTTGAAGACTGGAAGTGCTTGATCTTCTAGGAACTTGGTTTACTTACAGACATACCTTATAAGTAAGCAGTTTCCAAACTGATGGCCCATTTAAAAGAAGACAAGCACTGCTGTTAGGAAAGGGCTAATTTAGGTCAGTTTAATCCCACCGAACAAGTGAGTAAGGCAGCATTCCCAGCTCTCATTATGAAGGTAAACCATCAGTTAATACTTATTGGGGAACTGATAACTAATTGGAAGAGCTGGTCTAACTTCTGCACAAGGAAGCAGTGGCAGCCAGTGGCAGCCATCTGGCCTTGTTGTGGGTGGATCGTAGGTATGCTCAGCTAGTCTGGTACGGACTCCTCTGTATCCAGCAGTAATCTTGTTATCTGTTTCATCAGGTGAATCAATCATAAAAGATGTACATAGTCACTGAGAGGGGTGTTGAGATGAGGAAGGATCAAGGGAGAGAATGAGCTCTTTAGTGGGAAACTCTACACAGGTCAGAGCAGGGACTTCATCAGTTTTTGAATTAAAGAACTTTAGTAGTAAAGCTTGGGATGCAGATGCTTCCTGAGTCCTCAACACCTTCTTCACTTCTCTCTTTTATAGCTTTAGGAGGACATGGTCTCCAGGAGAGATCCTCCTTTGATGGGTGCTCCAGAATATGTCTCCATGTGTCTGCTTGACTGTAGCCTACTCACCTAAGTGATAGGCAGAAGAGATTAACAGTTCTAGTGACTTCTTTTATAATTCAACCAGTTGGGGAAGTTAGATGAAAGGAAGGATCCCAATGACACCCCCATTTCTTTCCTGGTTGTAGAAAGTCAGGATATTAATAGCTGTTCACTACACAGGCTCTGAGGCTAGACTTACCTGCATTTTCATTTTCACTACTTAGTAGCTGTGTGACCTTAGGCAGGTATTAAATTCTCTGATTCCCAATTTCTTTATCTATAAAATGAGGATACTAGTAACCAACACTTATAATGTTCCAGGAGCTGTTCTAAGCATTTTATATAACTTAAATTTTCTAATCCTTACAACAACCCTGGGAGGTAAGTATACTATTATTATTCCTGCCTGGGGTACACAATAATAAGTAGTAGAGTCAGGATCTGAACCCAAATAATTTGGCTGCAGCATATGTGTTCTTAAACATATGCTCAGCTACCTGTTTGACCTCAATTAATTGTGAGGGTTAAATAGGGTGATTGTTCATACCAGGTTGCCTGGGACAGCCTGGGTTACATCATTTGTCCAGGTGGGATTATTAATTATGTTCTCTTTTACTCTTAAAAGTACTGTTGTGTCTGTGTTTAGATATTTGTCACAGCAAGATTAAATGATTGTTATATGTGAGATACTAAGAACAATACCTGGGCCACAGAAATCCCTCCATTAAGGTTAGCTATTGCTACTTCTGCTGCTACTACAATCACTACTACCACCACTCAACCAGCCCAATCTGGGAGGCTTAGAGCTAGGGCCTTAACACAGGTTCTGCAAATGCGTATCAAGGAAGCTGCCATTCTCCAACTCCATACCCAGAGCAGACATTGCTAATTGACTGCAGCATGGCAGACATTGCTAATTGATCACAGCACATCCCTCTTTCCTCTTTAGGATCCTAGGCAGCTAGTTGCAATTGATTAAACCTTTGATGTGAAATTAAAATCATTTGTCATGTATCTAAGAACCCAAGATCCCGGTGTATGGAGAATCTAAATTTAAGCTGAGCTTATGGATTTTTCCATTTATATTAAAACTTATTTGAATTCTAAAAGTAACCATGAGTTTTAGACCTCTTTTTTTAAGTACTATACATCCCTTTCCTCCAGTATTCCTTTCTGCTTATTTCTCTATTATTTTTCTTATCTTTTATATAAATATAAAAGAATTTTGATACATAATATCTTCTCATTCTCTATATATAATTTGGTATATTATGATAAAAGACCATTGAAATACTACAAAAAATGGAAACAATATAAATAAGGAGTGAGTCATAGTAGGAATTATAGTTGATACCTAAGATCCAAGGCTTAGAAAAACTATCTTTAAATGTGATTTGTGCAAATGATAGTGAAATTAATTTCAGGTTGGTTTTGGATGGCGTAAGAGACATCTAGTGGTTATCTAAGTGTCTGCAGGTTTGCTAAAGGTAATGTAAAGCCACAGGTGTAAGTATTGGGGCTAGATACTATCACCTTCAAGGGGAACGCCAAGAAAGGACGGGTTGCATGTCTCTTTACTTTGAGATTAACAAAGGGTAAAGATACCTGTTCAGAAAAATTTTAATTTGACTCCTAGTATTTATGTCTATGTTACTGTCAGTTTGAACCATATTCTTATTTGCTGTCTTCTGCACCAGACTGGAAATGATTCTGTTATCAGCCACCTGCCAACCTGGCATATTCTTCCTATCACTTTCCTTACCTCTTCTGCTGATTGCAGAGGGGCTTATTGGACCACTCTGAAAAGCCATCTGATTAGGGTGTTCATTAGGATAGAAACAGAGCTGATGAGCAGGCTAAGCAAGAGATAGTTTGTAATTGCTTCTGAGAGGCAGAGCTCCTTCTTTAGAAGTTGCTTTGTCATCAAGAAATCATACAGCTCTGGTCTACATGTGCTTTGTATGAATGAGTGGGCTTCATATTGTAAGAGGATGTATTGCAAATCCTGTGTGAACTTGGCTATTTTAGTCCCAGAGAATTCTCTTGGAACCTGCCAATTGGTCAGTACCCCAGATGACTTGTCACTATCCATGGTTCTGAATTTATCATTTCTGTCTTCTGGGTGATTCAGAATACTTGCTTGCCCTATATGCTACCAGTGTTTCCAGCCAGCTATGCTAGACTTCTCAAAGGTTCTGTTTCATTGAATCTTTTTGTAGTATTTCCCCCTAATCTTTCACCTTTTGGTCTTTCACATAAGTTCTTTCTGTGTAAGCTGTTTGACACTCCTATTGCCATCTCTCTCCTTTTGGGGTAGCTGGTGGCAGCCAAGTGTTGCTAGCTATGACAAAAAGCTTCATTGTTGGAGATCCATTCTTGCTATTTGGTTCTAGTAAAAATGATAAGGAGTTTGAGGTACTGTTTCAAAATCCTTAAGTGCTTTCTATGGGAAGTCCAAGCTACCGTGTTTCATATAAGAAATATACAGATGTACCTTAGCTTGCTCCAGAGGGAAAGGCAGCATTGTGGCTGAACTTTGTCAGCTAATCTTGTAGACCATCTTGCTAGAATTCTTTACTGGGTTTTGTACTTCTTCTGTTTTTGTTCTTCTAAGACTCATAAATTAATGACAGCTGCCACTCTGTGGTGCAGAACTTTGCACAGATTGCCTCAAAAATACAAGCACATTTCCTAAACATGCACACTGGGGAAAACTCAACTAAATATTCAGTGGTCTCATCAAAGTCCTTTTAAGTGTCTGTGATACTTTAGCTTTCACCTGCCCATCATATCACTTATTGTTAAGCAGAATGAGTATAGAAACTTCTTCCTGCATTCTAATCTTCCTTGACTTAGAGGCATCAGAAGTGGTCTTATGATATTCTTTGCCCTTCTTCCTCCCCATTTTTCCACCTTCTCCTACAAATATGTTTTGACTTTGTGTCAGGCACTGAGCTAGGCACTGGGAGATATAGAGACGCCATTTCCTCTACTTGAGAAGTTGCTGGCCAGTGCAGTGTGACAAATACTATGGTAGTAGTTAGACCACAGTGCTCTGGGAGCAGAGAGGAGAAAATCAGCTAGGGGTGGGAGTGGAATGGGCTGAAATGATGGAGAAAGCTTCCCAAAGGAGGTGGTAGTTATCCAGTCAGAAAATCAAGGTAAGCCTTAGCTAGACGATACTTTATTGGAGGAACTGCCGAATTTTGGCAAGGGTGATGCTAATGAAGCAGGGACTAGATCAGCAAGGTTCTTTATGTAATACTTAAAAGTTTGCATTTTATTCTGAGGTTGATGGGGACCCACTGGTGTGTTTTGAGCTTGACATGTTAACCCAGTGAGATGATTTGAGTTATTTATATCCCTCAGAATAAAAATAATAGTAGTTTCCTAGTGATTCCGGAAGGCACCTTTAAAATTTTGTTGCTTTTCTAATCAGACTACTAAAGACTTCTTTTCTACTCTAATGATTCCCTTTTATTCCAATTGCATAACATCTATATTTTTAGAGCTTTTCATGATCAGGTACCATTTACTCATCAGTTCTTATTTCCTGTGCTTTGTCAGATATACCTTTTTTTTTTTTTGCCAGATGTACCTTTTACTCTAGTCAGGATGGTACCCTCATCAAATATTCTAAGCAGAAGGAATTGGAGGCTTTTACTGGGTAAAATGCAAGAAGTTAACATGTGTATTTATCAAGCCTCTGCTATGTGCCAGGCACTTTGCTAAACACTGGGGATGCATTAGTTACCAAATAAAAAAAACACACAGCCCTCTGTGTTTACAAAGCTCACAGTCTAGAGGGCCATAAGAGCACCGTTCCTGGAAAGCCGAGAGACTAGAAATACAATGCTCAGTCAGCTTTCTGCTTACAGGTCCTAGTACATTAATTAGGGCGACAACTATATCTCACTCCAATTCAGATGAAAAGAAATCCTCCCTTTAAGCATCCTCCAACATTTTCCAAGCATGTTGGTGGCAGGGATTATGTGTCTTGCTCCTTTGAATTCTGATTGGTATAGAGCTAAAGGTACAGTGGTTACTTAATGCATTGTTATTTATTTTCTAATATTCTAATATGGTTATTCAATTTATATTAAATTGGCTTTTGTGTTAGAGGATAACAAAGGTGAAGATAGATTCACCTTAGGTTCTTGCTTTCAGTAATAGGTGATAACTTCCTGGAGCACTGCTTGAGAAGAGTTCTAAGACTCCATCTGAGTCCAGTTGGAAAGGGGGTAGAATAGGATGCTATCAATTAATGATTGCCATGTGACAGAAAGGGGGGTAGGGTAGAAGCACATATTTGCCAGTGTGGTGCTAAACAATGGAGGAGTTTTCTATCCAGGTATGGTTGAAAATATCAGCTAACAACTAGAAACATTTTTTTTTTGCTGCCCATTGACAAAGACTCTTGGAAAACCATGACCCATACATACAAGTTCATTTCCTATTTCTCTACCTGGGTTCTTGCTTCATTAATTTAGCAAGAGGCTTAGTAGACTCTGTGAGGATGATAAAACCTGAATCAACAATTCTGATCCCTTGTAATAGGCTGAGACTGAGAGTTCACAGTAGCCTAAATCCCCAGAATGATGATTGGCTGAAATGTTTTCTTCTTCTTCTTTCTCTTCCTTCTTCCTTCTTCCTTCCTTCTTCCTTCTTTCTTCTTTTTTTCTTCTTTCTTCTTTCTTCTTCTTGGGATACATGGATATATGGCAAACTGTTAGCTAAATAAAAGTCAAAAGAATTTTCTTGAGAAGAATAAAATTGAGACCCTCACTATGATCATGCCAAGCATTGAAAATATTTCTCAAGTTTTTAGTGTTTTATAACTGGGCATAATTCTATCTCTTCACTTTCTTTAGTCAAAGAAGCTATCAGGCAAACAAATGTTTAAGCCTAAGCCTTGGGTAATAGCTTGGATTATTGGCAGAGCCTCTTGGGCTTGCACTCGTGGCCCTTTGATTCATGAGAGCAGAGTAATTGGTTGATTCAAAGCTCTCTTCCTTTCTCTCTCTCTCTCTCTCTCTCTCTCTCTCTAGTTCTCTCTCTAGTTCTCTCTCTAGTTCTCTCTCTCTCTCTCTTTCTCTCTCTTTCCTCCTGGCTGGCCTGCCTGCATGCCTGGATGACTAGATGTCTCTGTTCAAAATGAGGTAGAATCTGAAGATTTGTTTAACACTGGTGACCTCTAGTGAGATCCAGCTTACAGATTCGCTTTCTTAGATCATGCAGCATTTTAAAAAATTAAATTGATTGCCAACGTTCTATTATTTATTTCACCTTTATCTGGAGTCTCCTTTTTGACCTCTATTTTGAGCCCTAGAACTTAAATATTTTCCGGCTCCTGCCTCACAAGTCTGAAACTCAGTTTCCATTTTCAATTTTTGGTGCTTAGGTTTTATTTTGGCAGACTCTGGCCACTGTTAACAAAATATAAAGCATGGAAATTGTGGTATCCATGATATGGAGCAGTTAGGACTTTGAGCCCCAGGTTGGGTGTCAGCTGCATCTCAGCAGGCCACTCTAGTTTAGCAACCCTTGTTAGCAAGACCATAAATGCAGATGTGGCTCTGGCCATGCCAAATATTTAGGTTCTTCTGATTCTGGAAGCTAAGAGGACCATCTGCTGCCACATTTGTGCTTGGACTTCGTTGTTGGAGTTCAGTAGCAAGTGATGTTAATGATAATCCTAAATCTGTGCAATATTATGGTGTGTGTATGTGTGTGTGGGGTGTCTATTAGGTAGACATATTTATGTTTATATCTGTATTTTTTTATATCTTTTAAATATTTGTTTCAGAATTTGTTAAAACCAGGGTCTGTCATTAAAACCAGTCCTGCCTCATGAGCTGACAATTGGCTTAGAACTTATGCTCAGAGAGGATCTTTCCTTTTAATCACTTCATTCCACAATATATTATCTGTTTCTTTAGTTCTGGCTTTTTATAGAAAATAACAAAATTAATAGTAATAAATATCATACCATCTATTGAGTGCTTATGAAGGGACAGGGACTGTGAAATGTACTTTTTATATATGATAATATTACCTTATTTGTTTCTTACAACCCTATGAAGTGAGAATTATCTTCAATTTACATTAGAAGTACTTGAGGCGGAAACAAGTTGAATAATATGCCCAAAGCCACACAGCTGATAAGCAGTAGAGCAGGACTCAAACCTTGGTTAGTGGGACCCCAAAGTCCATGTCCTTTACCAGTGCCCTATAATTGTCAGTTGAGTCCAATATCTAATTTAATTAAGAGCTGAGCATGTATTGAGCATCTATACAGCTTAGTGCTATTTCAGATTTTAAAAGGTCTAGTGCATCATTTTGCTAATAAGATATTTGAGGTCTGTTGGAAAGTCAAGACCTGTGTCATTCAGAGATAACAGGGTTGGGTGTCTTAAGTGCCAAGTGAGTGGAGCAGACAGTTTGGAGGAGGGAGAAGTCACAGCAGACAGACTTAAGTTATCAGTTAGTTGCCTGTGGATGGAATGGGAAGTAGAGAGTCAGTAGGATATGTGATTCTAAGGAAATTCCAAAAGCACCAGTCTCTCACTAGGTATCTTATTCATTTTCTCACCCTGAATAGGAGTGTTATGTGATAATAAGTTTAGCCCAAAAGTTTTATCTAGAAGCTGCAACAACCTGGAAGCTGAGGAGAAAATGCTCATTGCATTAGTATCTATTGTCAGAGGATTAAGTTTAGGGGCATATATATACATCTTTGTCTTTTGCGTGTTGAGATTAAACTGCTCCATGAATAGGTGTAAAGTTGAAAGACATTACCGGGATCTGTAGTCAATGCTGCTTCCACACTCAAGGTACCCTGCCACCGGCTTCTCCACTGTCCTAGTCTGTCCAGCCTAGACACCTCAGCATCCTTAATGTCAAACATCCTCCTCTGGCCTGAATCAGAGCAGTGGGATTCCACTGTCAAGTCATGGACATATAAATAAATGGTCTTAAAAGCTGACCTGGTTGTTTTATTGACATCATCTTATATTTAGATCTCCAGAGATTTAAAGATGCTTTAAAAACAAGGGAAAAGAAAGACCAGGTGGTAACCCTCCTATTCTTTGACCAGAGAGAGAGTGCCAGGAGGCACATGCCCACACTGTCCTCCTAGATCCCTTTCTGGGGCACACAGGGACGTGGTATTTACAATAAAACGAAGGAAAATGAATGCTCAGGAAGTTGAGAACAGGGTGGCCTGGGGTAAGAAGGCAGAAGGATAAAAAAAAAAGTACTTCTGTGAGCTGGGACAGTCTCTCACCAATTCTTAATACTCAATCATTTTTTAAAGTAATTCATCCATATGGTTAAAAACAAAAACCTAAAAATACAAAAGCGTACTGTGAAAAGTAAGTCTCCATTCCACTCCTGAATATCAATCCCATAGATTCATTCCCAGAGGCCATTCATGTTATAGTTTCTTGTGTTTCCTTCCAAAGACATTTTATGCATATGTGAGCATATATACATATAACACCCCCACCTCACTTCCACACAGTGATGCCATGATGCCCACTCTACGCTGTTCCTTTTTAATTCCCACTTAAGATGTCTTGGAGAACATCCAGGTCAAAACCTGGAGTACTATTTCATTCTAACAGCTGCATAATATGCCGTCATAAGGATGTATCTATCAGTCTGTAATTGATGGTCATTGAGGTTTTTTTTCTTCTGTCTTCTACTTGCTAAGGACACTTCTGTACATATCATTGTACCTTGGTATTTGCATCCATGGAATTTTTTTTTTTTTTAAAGACTTTATCCATTTTAAACCCCCCCTTCCCCATTTGCTGTTTTGTGTCCATTCGCTGGGCAATTCTATGTTTCCTGCCATCTCTTCTCATCCTCCTCCTCCAGTCTTCACCAGGATTCAATCTTGTAGACCTCCGATGTAGGAGAGAGGTGTCCTGCCACCTGCGCCACCTCAGTTCCTGGTTTTCGGAGCATCTCGTCTTGTCTCTCCCTTGAGTCTCTCTCCTGCTACGTCGTCATCTTGCTGCATGGCTCCCGGGGCTTGGAGGCTCACCGGCACACAGAGCCTGGCAGCCCATGCACCTTCTATATATTTTTTTTTATTTTACCGGGAGGTCCCGGAGATCGAACCCAGGTCCCTCCATATGACAGACGGACACACAACCATTTGAGCCACATCCGCACCCCCCATCCATGGAATTTTATTTGTACTTCATATTGTATAACTTTCTGACAATATAAGGAATTGGCTAGAAAGAGGGAGACAAAAGGAATACAGTGGAGATGGAGGGGCTTCTTCAGGGCTGTGCGTACCCCAGCAGGCTCCTCGGATGCTTTTTTGAGCTCTGTGTCCCGTATATCTCATATTGTTTCAGACTATTATGTCCTGAAGCCTCTTCTTGGACCTTTTTCTCGGGGACCAGTGATCAATGGATGGTAACTCTTTGCAAGATTGATTCATGTGATACTTTTGTTTGTCTTTTGACAGGTTGTTTATAAGAATAATGACATCCGTCTGGAGCTGTCTCGCCTGGCCCGGATTGGGGACACCAAGATGAAAATCTATGGTGAGGTTGTATTCAAGTGTGAGAATGTGGCCACGCTGGACCCCATTAACTTTGAGACCCCAGAGGCTTATATCAGCTTGCCCAAGTGGAACACCAAACGTATGGGCTCCATCTCCTTTGACTTCCGCACCACAGAGCCCAATGGCCTGATCCTCTTCACTCATGGCAAGCCCCAAGAGAGGAAAGATGCCCGGAGCCAGAAGAATACAAAGGTGGACTTCTTTGCTGTGGAACTCCTTGATGGCAACCTGTACTTGCTGCTGGACATGGGCTCTGGCACCATCAAAGTGAAAGCCACGCAGAAGAAAGCCAACGATGGGGAGTGGTACCACGTGGACATTCAGCGAGACGGTAGATCAGGTAGGGAAAGATGGTGTGTGTGGCTGAGACGATAGGAAAGCTGTAGTCTCAATTTCTGTCCCCTGGGTTTATATATATATTTTTAAATTTTGACTCTCCGTGCTCATTGTTTCTTTTGCTGTTCTTTTTAATGTTTGTTGTAAGACACCTGTCTCACCGATGCTTGCATTCTCCTCCACATCTCCCCTGTCACTCACTGCACATGCTGTCAGTGATATCTCCAAGAACCTGGAGCTAAGGATGTTTTTACAAGTGGCGTTTCCACTGCTACCAAAACGACTGTCATGTCACTGGTGTGATGGCATTTTCTTTATTTATTTATTTTAATTGCCCCCTTTTTTCTTCCTCTTATTTTCATCACCATGGAAACCAATTGTGACATCACAGGCACTGCATTATGTGGTTACTCTGCAGGATAAACTTTACCATGCAAGAGTTTATGCAATGACACACCCTTCAATTGGCAGGAAGCATGTTGCAGGGAGAAATTATAACAAGAAGGAAAAGGCAAATTGATTTTTCCTGAAGTCATGCTCAGTTTAAAACCTTCCTTTGGTGTGAAAACCTATCTTTCATTCTTTGCTTAGACCTCACTAACTCTCCCTTCCTCTTCATAACCTTTTACATTTGGTTTAAATGGCTTTGTTTGTTTCTGCAGTTGCAGATCAAACAAGTTAGTCCCAGGCAGTACACAGCCACTCTGGAATCCTAGCAAAGAGAGAGGGGAGAGAAGCACAAATAGAGAGTTGGGAGTTGTTGAATGACTGAACACTCTGCCTACCTTTCTCTGGACCATGTGGCAATGAAGGTCCACACTCTGCCATAAAAAAGTTCATTTTCACAAGAGCTGTAATTGATGAATTTGAACCTCAGACATATTTCCTGATCTTCCATTTAGGTAGTATATATATGAGAAGGGTCTTTGCTATATTTGCCATATTTGTAAAGATTCACTTTCCTAGTGGAATCACAAAAGTCTTCCATTTGGATGTTTCCTTTCTGGGTGCATTTTGGGCAATAAGAGAAAGCAATAGGTCCCCCAAGAGTCTGCAGCCAGGAAAGGCTGTGCTTTGTTGAAATGGCTTTTCTGCACAATTCCAGAGTTAGAGGGATGCTGTGATGAGCAACATTGCCCTTAGGAGGAGTTGGATGGGTTCTGTGCAGAGGGCAGACGGGTGGCAGATTGCAGCCCTGGATGGTTTATTACCCAGGAGGAAGCTTTATTGATTGCCTGAAATCTGATTGGAACTAAGAGGCTTCAAATTAAATGTGCTTGTAGAGCAAGAATGAATAATTTGTGCTTTTTTAAAACAGAAAAACGCACAAAATATTAATTTCTCTGGAAGCTGAATCAATCTATCTCTCTCTCTCTCTTTCTGCCCCTCTCCTTCTCTCTCTCTTGCTCTGTCTCTCAAAGTTTTCCATAAAATGTCAGTGGTGTCAGAGCCAGAAAGCTGTTGCTGAGTTATAAAGGGAATGTGCCTGTTGATAGCTATAATCCCATGTGTTTAGGGGCTCTGAAGTTGGGTCATGGTTGATGGATTTTGTATCTGTCTAAACTAGATCTTGACACAATTAAAAGTTCACTGTCTGTGTCACAGGAGGTTTAGGACATATGCAATTGCCATATTTCGATTTCTGCTTATTCTCAACACCAAGTGCTTTTTCAAGTGAAGCAGTTATTTTGTTTTGTTAGCTCTATCAATGGACCTGTCTTTGATAAATATGTTAAGATATCAGGTGCCTTGAACTTCAGACCTGGGAGTAACAGAGTTGCCCAATATTTAGAAATGCTGATGAATTTGATCAAAACCTATAAAGATTTACTGAGTAAATAAATAATTATCTCAGGAAAACGAAGTAGCTTGAAATTATTTTTTATATATGTCAAACTTCATTTCCTCATGTGTTTATTTTCTGATATATTATTTTCTACTTTTAAACCTATGTAAAAAAGATGGTTATAGAAATATAAGGGTATCTAAGTGCCTTCTTCCCTGGCCATCCTGAAGAAGAAAATGATGGAGAAATGATCTAGGAAAACTTTTCTGATCATGCCCCAGTTGGAAACTGATTCTTAAAACTTGGTAAGCATATTTAGAAACAGTTGTGGTCACACATTCAGAGGACAGATTTTCCTCAAAATATATTTAAGGCTCCACTATTTAAATCTGTGCTAGTACTGTCCTTATTTGGCAATAGATGTTCCTCCCCTTTAGTTGGAGATCAGATATCTCTGTGGACATGGTGGAAGGTAAAGAAAGGAAACTGTGCAAGAGAGAAGATAGTAAGAGACACAAACCTCAAATTCCTCATTGCTAAAATAGAGAAAAAATAATTCTCACTGCATAAGATTATTGTGAGGAGCAATTCCAAGAAAAGCATATAAAGTACTTAAAATAGTGACCAGGAAATTATTATAGTTATGTTTGAAAACTTAAAAAAGAAAAAAGGAAAAGCAGATTTTTTAGAAGAAACTTCTAAGGGAGAGTAGGGGAAAGGCACGCTTGTTCATTTAACCCTCCCTGAGGCCCCTTGAGCCCTTATAATTCTTGTGTCATTTTTGTAATTTAGAATGTACTTCACTTTCTTGATCTCATTTGATCTTCTCAGCCCTCCAGGTTATAACTTTCATAGCCAAGGGAATTGAGATTCAGACAAGAAGTGAAGGCTGGCTGATGGATGGCACAACCCAGTTATCTTGGTACCAATAAAGCACTACATAGAATATATATATTTAATTTCTGGCATGATGTTTCAAAATCACGTGGTCCAATTCCTTGATTTTATAGTTCAGGAAATTGAGCCTGAAGCAATGTATCTTGAATGGTCCAAGGACTGGCCTAGGGAAAGGAAACCATTTAGGACTAGATTCCCTATTCCCAAGTTCCCATTTCAGGCTCTTAGTTCCATATTCATTTGGTGGTGCCCATAATCCAACTCCTGCCTTGGCCCTGTTGATCTCTCTGACATCATCCTGAACCTGCCCTCTTACCTTCTCCGCTCTAGCCATGATCCTTCCTACCTCGGAGGTCTTTGTAGGCATCACTGCCTCTGCCTGGAATGTTCTCTTCCTGATCTTTAAAAGTCTGGATCCTTCTCAACATTCTGGTTTCAGCTTAACTCTCACCCACTTAGAAAGTCCTTCCCTAACTACACACTTTAACGTGGACCCCATGGGCCATTACCACAGTACCCATTTTACTCTCTTCCTGGCAGCCACCATTAGCTACTTTCTCTTGTTCATTGGCCTGTTTACTTATTGTCTGTCCATCTACTCTGGAACATGAGATCCAGGAGAACAGGGACAAGGCTTTCAAGTTCACCTCTGTATCTTCAGTGCCTAAAACTGTACCAGAGACATTCTCTGGTGAGAATATATGGTTCAATACATATTTTTAAAGTGACTAAAGAAAGAAACATGTTCCAGGTAAAATTTATCAATGGCATGACTGATATATTCATTGGCAGATTTGGTAGTTAATGTCTGTCCAGTCTAGAGGGTATTAGTGTATGGAGATAGAGAAAAAGAGCAAGTTGCACATCCTTTTAGGGACAGTGAGACAGTGGAGAAGACTCAACAAACATTTATTAGAAGCACTTTATATATATTAACTCATTTAATCCTGTGAAGTGGCTACAATTATTTTCTCACTTTACAGATGAGGAAACTGAAGCACTGGAAGGTAAAGTCACTTTTTCAAGGTTACATAGCTAGCCCATGGTAGAGTTGGGGTTTAAACATAGGCAGGGGTTGTGATCTCGACTTGTACACTACCTCTGGACCAAGATTTTTAGGCAGAGAAAATAGATCAGACTAGGTGCTAAGCTACTGGGATTTTCCTAGGTCCCCCTCCGGGGCAAGTTACCTTAGCTGGCAGAGGTTGGTACTAAATGGTCCACGTTGTCCTTGTTATTGTCTGGCAGCATTTCATTCTGTTGCTTGCATTGTCTTCTCCTGGCTAGGCTTAATTGTGCTCAGAACTCACCTGCTGAGCTCCTTTTGCTTGCCTCCTTCCATTTGGTTCATGGAATAGTGGCCTCTCCTGCAATGCCAAGAGGGTTGTTAGCTCATTCTGTTTCTCTGTATTCCCACCGCAGGTACCATATCAGTGAACAGCAGGCGCACCCCATTCACCGCCAGTGGGGAGAGTGAGATCCTGGATCTGGAGGGGGACATGTACCTGGGCGGGCTGCCGGAGAACCGTGCTGGCCTCATCCTCCCCACCGAGCTCTGGACAGCCATGCTTAACTATGGCTACGTGGGCTGCATCCGCGACCTGTTCATCGACGGGCGTAGCAAGAACATCCGGCAGCTGGCGGAGATGCAGAATGCTGCAGGCGTCAAGTCCTCCTGTTCACGGATGAGCGCCAAGCAGTGTGACAGCTACCCCTGCAAGAACAACGCTGTGTGCAAGGATGGCTGGAACCGCTTCATCTGCGACTGCACTGGCACTGGCTACTGGGGAAGGACCTGCGAAAGGGGTGAGTCTGGTCCTCATGGGTGGCATACTAGGGGGTTGAGTGGGTGATGTACTGATGTTGTGTCCCGGGATAGCCCAAACCTTTGCACCTATCTACACTGCCTTTCTTTCAGAGAAGATTTTTCTTGGGATCACCTTTTTCCAGCTCATACTCTTTCTGGTTCTGAATTATGGGATTTGTCTGGCTAGGGTTGGAGCAGAGAAGGAAATTTAGAATAAATATTACCAGGATCATGATAATTTTCTGATTAATTATCCGATATCCTCTATTTAAAGAGGGTGGATAATTCTCTTCTGGGATTCTGCGTGGGCTAGCCAACTGTCTGATTCATGTATTCATTTAACATTTACTTTTTAATGCTTTCCATGTGCCAGCTACTGGGTTAGGCTTTAGAAATACAATAGTGAACAAGGCAGATATACCCCGTTCTTTTAGAGCTTACTGCCTAGTGGAATATCCAGTCATTAAATAAATAATTACAAACATGTTGAGTTTTATAAGAGGTAGTCTTCTGTATTTTTAAGATTGTGGGCCCTGGAGCCAGACTGAGTGAGGAATCTGGTTCTCATGGAGTGATGTGAACTTCATTAAGTTAATAAATATCTTTGAGACTTGATTTCCTCATCTGTAAAATGGAGATAGTCAGATACCTACCTCACAAGATTGTGATGAGGATTCAGTGAGTTAATAGGTACCTGAAACAATGGCAAACAAATGTTTGTGATAATTATATTCATAACTATTGTCATCAACATCATTGAAGGGAAAGTACAGAGAAGTTTTGGAAGTGCTTACAAGGAGACCCAACATACAGTTGGGGTTGAGAGAAAGCTTTTGCAAGGAAGAAACATACAAATTGAGACATGAAATATGAGTAAGAGTTATCTTGGCAAAGAGGTGACAGGAAGGAATGTGTTCTAGACAGGGAAGATGGCAAGAGTGAAGGAACAGGACGAGAGGAGAGACCATAGTGCAACTGAGGAACTAAGCAAAGTTCAGAATGGACTGGAGTGTGCAGTAAGGGGGCAGGGGTGGTATGAGAGTTGACTGAAGAGATGGGGACAAAACAGTAGGGACTGACCCTTTAGAACAGGTCACAATGCTGGGAGGAGCCCCTTTCCATTCACCTCTGTAGCATCCTATATTTGCCCTGAATTTATAGTTTGCTCAAAGGGCAGAGATAAAGGTAAATGAAGAGACAAAATCAAGACAAGGAGATTCTGATCTATAAGCTATATCGATGCAGTTTGGTCTATTTTTTATATGCCAAACAGACAGAATCAGGCTAGTAGTCCATGGGTCATCAGATTCTATTTTTATGATAGATAATTTATGTAGTTTTCAAAATTTTGTTGAGGACATAGCTCTAGGATAGCATTTGAGGATACTGCATTTGTAACAGTCACAGTTCTTGCCTTCAAGGAGCTTATTTATTTAACTGAGGAGTTGAGACACCTACAGATGAAGCAGTAATAAAATTCTACAGGACAGCATCATGGGGTCTGTTGGTGATCCAGACTAGGAGGATGTAGTGGTTTGAAACTGCATGTATCTCAGGAAAACATGTTAAAGTTCATCCATTCCTGTGGGTGTAAACACATCATATGTAGGATCTTTTGATGAGGATCTTATTCAGGATGGGTCTTAATCCTCTTACTGGAGTCCTAAATAATCAGAATGAAAACAGAGAAAGCCATGGAAGCAGGAAGTTTAAAGTAATGAAACCTAGAAGAGAGAGACCATCAGATGCCGCAATGTGCCTTGCCATATGGCAGAGGAGCCAAGGATCGCCAGCAGCCGGTCTTTGGGAAGAAAGCATTGCCTTGATTTGGACATTTTTCCCAGACTCTAAACATAAGCAAATAAATTCCCATTGCTTTAGGCCAAACAATTTCATGATATTGCTTTGAGCAGCCTAGGAAACGAAAATAGAGGGCATAGAGATTCAGGGAAGTGAACATTTCATAGGGAGAGACATTCAGCGTCTCATCTCTAGAGACTACCAAAGCCAAAATTGTCCAAGTATCATAAGGATGGTGATGGGTTCTGGACCAGTCCTGGAATAATGGCTGAATGACCAGACAGAAGGTGTTTTCAAGGAATGGTTTTGCTGAGCTCAACTGTTCTACTAGTTGAGGTGTATTTCAAGAGGACTGAGAACCTTTCTTGTAGTCAGACAGGACACAGGACATTGGGGCAATTGGAGCTTATGGAATTTAAACTCAGATGCACTGAGTTTTCAAAGCAGTAACAGCCGGAACATAAGCTAGATAAAGTGGCAGCCATCTGGAACAGAAGAAGACACATGGGGCTGGTCCATCTGTCAAGACCCTGGACTCTTTCCAAATCTGTCTCTAGGGTAGCCTACCCTGGTGCTGGTCCTAGTAGAAAGAAAGGTCATTTGACCTTCAAGATGAATGAGATAGTTTTGGTGTAAGCCAAAGTATTGCAGATCTTTCTCTATCTTCAAAGGCAGTCTAAGAAACCAAGGTCACTTCAGAATTTCACTTCTTCCTCTTGGGTCTCTTCCCAACTCAAGAGACTTATGGTTTCTAGAGACAGACAGCAGTGAATGTGGCCAGCTGTGTAAGGTATCTCTGAGCTCACCTATTCCAAGGGCAAATCAATGGGAGTTGGTCCAAGATTTGCCAAGTACAGTGAAAGTCACTGCACCTTTTACATTGTCACTTTTGACTAGTCATTAAAAGGCAGCTGATTGGGGATATATGAGGGACAATTATTCCCGCTACAGTGCAGCCAAGACTCATCCATTCTGGACCAAATGAGAAAGAGCTTAGCAAATTTAAAACGTTTGATCTATACATCGCTCAAATCCCAGACGGTTCCACTGATTGTTTTGTTCTCCTGCTAATTGTTTTTTGCCCCTGTATTGTTCCTGACACCATGTTCGGAATGAATCAGTGGAGTGTAAAAATGATAGGACTTGACTCTGCTAGCAAAGAAAATAGAGTGTCCTGGTGACATTGTTTTTATTGAAACAGATTCCTCAGTGTTGAATTTTTGATGATCTTTTTTTCATTTTTCATACATGTAGCCAGTGTTAGTCTGTACCAGGTACTGTGCTAGATGCTAGAAATGCAAACAAACAAACAAACAGGCATAATCCTTACTATGGTATGGGAGCTCACCCTATGTACATGTTGGGCTGCTTCCTTGAAAGGAGGCATATTTGTGAGCCAGAACCATCCTACCAACTCCTAGGGTTGTTGAGAGGCAAGATGAGAAAATGTATTTTAAGTGTTATAACTCAGTGGCTGGTATACGTTTAGTGATATTCTTTCTTATTTAGGTTACTCCTTAAAGAAAGCGGGTAAGTAGCATAATCTTCCTAAGAAAAACCATCTGTAGTATCTGCTGCAATACCATCCCTGGTGGGACCATGCCCTGCAGAGTGTTGGGGCCTTCTCCCCACTCAGGTGTGTCTTGTTCACTAAGGGTGCATATCCATGGAAGATTAAGCACTCTCTGAGAGATCAGGTGGGGGTCAATTGTTTCATGTTCTCCTTTAGAAGGAGGTGAGAGGCCTGAGTCTCCTGGGAAATGACTGTGCAGCAGAACAGTTTGGATCTTCTTTAGCATAAATGGTGCCTTAGATTTTTTTAATCTGAATTCTCCCTTACATTCAAAACCTAGGGCAGCAGCTGAGTCACCAGCACTGGAGACCACAGTAAAGAGAGTAGGCTAACTGGTGGTTTCTCTAAGGCTCTGAGCTGTATTAGTTGGAAAATGTATATTTCGCAGAAGAATTATATACACATTAAATAAAATCTGCAAGGAACAGGAAAGAAAGACTTCAAAAGCAAAAATTACCCAGTGTTCAAACACACGTGTAGTTCCCTCCAGTGATTCCCCCACTATGCGTGAGACTTTGGTTTTCTTATATATAGCTGTAATCAGGCAACAGGTAAAATTGTATGTCCTTTTTCCCACTTAATACCATATCACAATCTACAATCTTTCTTCCTCATCATTATGAATTTTTTGCCTATATATTTATATTTATAGTTGCATCCTGAATTATTTCCCTAGTGCTCTTTCATGATCCTGACCCATAAGGCCATATCCTGTTATAGCTGCCCAGTAATGTGGAACTACTTCACATTTTTTCACACTGCTTTTCTTTCTTTTTTTGCCACTCCTGCTGTCTGCTAAAAGAAAATATTTTTGGGGATCATGGAAATTGGGTGCCTTTGAGAATATTAATTTGCAGAACCAAGAAAAGATATTGGGCAGGGTGAATCTGCTCTTCTCACTGGTCCCCGGAATTCCATTCATCTGACATATATACCAGCTGAAATCCAAAAATGCAGATTTTGTGAGCTCTCTCAAATGACTCTTGTTCCAAAAGGAAAGGAGTGCAGGCAGCAACTGCTCCCCTTCTCAGTTCAGGGGGTTCCCTTTTCAGCAGTCAAAAGCCAAGGACTCTGACTGCTGCTGTGTGCTCCTAGGGAAGGCAACAGCAGATTCTGTCTGGGAAGACTCTTCTATAGACAAGACTGGAGTGCATTATCTGGATGCCACACAGATGCCATGTGGAAATCATGGCATCAGAAAATAGAGGTGGCACATACCTCAGATGTTATCTGTGCTTAATTCTTGTTTTTATAGGTAAGGAATTGGAAGCCCTGAGAAGTGAACATCACTTTACCTTGGAGTAGCTAGAGAATGGTTAGAAGCTGTGATTCCTGACTCCTAGTCCATTGTACTTTCCTTTACAATGAGCAGACATTTATTCTTTTTTTTTTTTTTTAAAGATTTTATTTATTTATTCATTTATTGCCCCCTTGCTGCTTGTGCTCGCTGGGTCAGCTAACCACGTCGTGCGGGCGGGCTTGCCTTCACCAGGAGGCCCCGGGAATCGAACCCAGGGCCTCCCATATGGTAAACGGGAGCCCTACTGATTGAGCCACAGCTGCTTCCTGAGACTTTTATTCTTGTATACCTTTAAAAAAATGTAAGATTGTAAATTTTTGAGGGAAAGGAACAGTGCATTATACAGCTTTGCTTCCCCATAGTTTCTAGCACTGTGGGGTGTGTGTATGTTTAATTTATTATGTGATTATTAAAGGTTGGAGGGTCCCAAGCCTCTGTCTTGGTTCTCCTCTCAGTGTGCACATTCCTTTGGTGCCCTCATCCATTGCCATGGTGTCAAAAGTCATCTGTACATGAATGATTTTCAAACCTGGATCTCTCACCTAGGACTCTCCTCAGAATCCCAGATTTCTATATCCCACTGTCTACTTGATACCTCCATTTGGATGTCTGATAGATATTTCAGCCAAAATATGAAAAAATAAAAGTCTTGAGTTCCTTCTCTTTGACCTACACCGTTTCTACTTTCAGTTGTTCCCGTCTCAGTAAATGGCATCACCATTGTCTCTGGGCATTTTTCTTGATTTTTTTTCTCCTATCACACTCAATTTATCTTATCAAGTCCTGTCAATTCCTCATCTAAAACCCATCCTGCATCTGTTGACTTCTGTTCTTTCCACTGCTATCATCCTAAGTCAAGCCACCCTCATCGTTTTTTTTGTTGTTTTTTTTTTTTTGGGGGGGGGGGGCAACTATAGCAACTTGTAGAATATGATTATAAAAAACCCAAATTCATTTTGGGCTTTGCGTTAGAGTATTAAAGTTAGATTATTAAAACATTTATATGCTCAATACAGTCCTCTCTTAAATAGCTTTAGTTTCAGAGGTTTTTAGGCCAGAAAACTGTAGGAAAGGATATTATAATGCTTGTCTTAGTTTCCCAAAGGCTGCCAATGCAATGTACAAAAAATGGGTTGGCTTTTATTATGGTAAAATCTTACAGTTCCTAGGTTGTGAAAATATCCAAATCAAGGCATCATCAGAGATGCTTTCTCACCAAAGTCAGCTACTGGTGATCCTGGCATCCTGCCATGTGGCAAGGCAAGATGGCAGCAGATCTCTGTTACGGTCCCTGCCTTCCCTTCAAGTCTTGCCATCTCCACGAGCTCACCTGTGGGTAGTCAGGCATAGGACTTGTCTCTTTCTGGGCCTCTTCTCTCAGCCTCAGCTGCTCTACTTTCTCCCCAAGTTCAGTTCTGGGCCATCAGGCATATGGCAAATAAGCCTTGGGCTGCTCAGTGTGCACATCCCCTACTTAGTTCTTCTCTGTGCCAAGCTTGGTGAGCTAAGTCATGAGGAATCACATTTGTAGAAGATATGATTTCCATCCTCAATGAGCTCACTGTCTAGGAAAGGGGGTAGAGAAGTAATCTGCAAACTGTAATGCAATCTGCCAAGGCAGTGATTCAGGGAATAATCACAGGAATGAAAGGGAGAACAATGAGAAAGCAAAATATGTTCAACATGATATACCACTGTATAAATGGTTCTGGATCCACCAGGGTCTGAATCCACTGGTATGGAAACAACAGAAACCCTGGCTGCCAAGGTCAAACATTATGACGGTGATTGCTTTCACTGGTTCCAATGCCACTGAGGAGAGGGTTTGCCTTGCCTAAGGAAACTCAGGCCTTTTATTTAGATGTGTGACCTTGAGAAAGACACTTTGCTTCTCTGGCTTCTCTGTGCTGCAAGAATAAAACGAAATGATTGGGCGGCATGCTCTCTAAGGCCCTTTCAACTCTAAAACTCTGTTATTCTCAAATGTCATCAGTTTGGCAATGGCTTCCTTTATCCTGAGTAGAGAGAGGGGTAAAGGTGATTGAAGGGCAGGATAGGAATGCAAGTCCCTGTTCCTTGCAAACTGTAGAACTGTCTGGGCCAGGAGGCTGTGTTTAACTATATCAGCACCACAATGAAGTTTTCACTTCTCTGACTCATTCATTGAAGAAAATGAATACCTGTGTGCTCTGGGCCCTCTTCAGTACCATGATAAATACGTTTTAATTGATGGATTAATGAATATCATCTTAGGTTTTTAAAGGTCAATAAAAGGTTATCTCCTTTTGGGTCCACTGTTTACACCCTTTTATGGATAATTACATGTATCAGAGAAAGGGGCTTCTCCAAAAGATGCACAATTCATCAACATGAGTCAGTGTCACCATTTTTTCTTCTCAGTTGATGCTTAAATCATACACATACATTTCTAGTGATGCCCACAGCCATGCTCAGATTCAGCAATTTCTTTGGCCTCTTTCATTTCTGCAGGTTTCCCTTTCCACAGGCACAGGATTATACGATCCTAGGAAATTACCCTGCAGTCTGTAAAACCTGCCTAAGTTGTTATTCAACCAGATCAGGGTCAGAGATACCTCTAATCACATTTGCTCATATCACTCCAAAGAAGGGGGTCAAAGGAAGCTGGTTCTAGGTGGTTCTGAAGTCTCAAAATGCTAGGAGTCTCAGAAGGACAGGCTGGGGACCTTGGAGATCTTTGAAGAATCTATACCCAGTTTTGCTTTCAGCCTGAGAATGTGAAGGTCAGCACTTTTTGTGCAGTGCACACACCTGCTTCTGGCTGTGGTGTTGTCCAGTGCAGGGACAAGGCGATCATTTACATTGTCGTTTTGTACCTTTATTACTGCATTTGCTAAAAGCTGCTTAACTGCCAACAGACATCTGCCGATTATGGATCTAATAAATTGAGATGCCGCTAAATGATGAGAAACAAGTTCTCTGAAACGCAACACAAGGGGATTGTTGCAGCCTGTTAGAGCGTCTCCGGCTTCATGCTTCTTTTCACAGATAGATGTCTCCTTCCTCACTCAAGTTTGGATTAAGAAGAAGGAAAAGTTGAGTCCTTCTATTTATTGGCAGCAGTTATGTGCCAGCTCTATTGTAGGTTTTTAATATACACTGGACCATTTAACCCTTACATCCACTCTGCAGGCTGGATATTATTAGCTTCATTCTAGATGAAGAAATGAAGCACCCAATTTATCATTTCAAAGCAGCAATTGAGCTCTACTAGTGATGTGTGTTGGGTACAGCAATGCAAGGCATTGACTGTGATGCTCCTGGGCTCTGCCTCATAAATGCATCACCAGAGTCTGATATCTGAGGAAGGAGAGACACAAGTGCAGGGAGAAACATCAGGGAAGGCTGTACACAGGAGGTGACACAGGAGCCAAGTCTTGGAGCAGGAGCAGGAATCCCTGGCCAACCAGGCAGGGAAAAGTATTCCAGGCAGAAGGCAGAGATATGCAAAGATGATTTCAGTGACTTGTAAGTTGTTCCACATGGGTAAATTGGAGGGGTAGTTTTAGACCAGGGGTTCTTAACCTTTTTTGTTCCATGGACCCCTTTGCCAGTCAGGTAAAAACCACAAACCCCTTACTAAGCCCACACTATACTGTGTATTACTTAATAATATATCACATCCACACCAACACGTCCCCACAAAAATAATGTTTTTTTGAATTTCAATTCAAGCTCACAGACCCCTTGTTAAGAACCCCTGTTTCAGAAGGTAGATGGAGGGGTGGCAGGGCCAGGTATGATCATATTTGTTCTTTTAAGTTTGAACTTTATCTTATAGAAGGTATGCATTTTTTAGCAATGGAATAACAATGTTAGGTTATTCAGAAAGAGAGTGGATTCGATGTGGGAAGATTGGAGGGTGATAGACAAATTTGCATTAGTTTAATTTGCATTTCAAAGATCTCCTCTCAGGAAAGGGGGGGAGTAGAAGTTGAGTTTTGGGGACAGATCCACTAGATATTTAAGGCCAATGTCCATAGGACTTAGTGAGCAATTCTGCACAGTTAAAGAGTGGCCAAGACTGGATAAGAACAAGAGTTTGACCACCAAAGCTAACGGGCCTTCTTTGTACCACTCAGCTGTCCTGAATTAGTGGGAGATTCTTAGGGGTGGGGGAGAGAGTGAGGTGACCATTAAGGGGATGTAGCTAGGAGTCAAGTCTATTCCTGTTTGGGTCTCACTCTGAACATATGTGATTCACCCACTTTTTTTTGCCTCAGTTTCCACATTTACCCCTGAGAAGACGGACAGTGGCTGTTTAATTGGCTTGTTGGAAGACACAGTGTGTAAAGAGCTGCATAGATAATAAAGCCAACAAAGCCCTTGCTGACTCTGGAATTTTAACAATTCAAGACTAAAAATTCTCTGGTTTATGTTTTCATTCCATTTCTTTCCTGTTATGGAAAGGACCCAGGTATGATGTCTGTGTTTAGGCATGTGATATAGGTGAGGTCTTAAAAAAGTGTGAAGGCTGAGCTACAGGGAACATGCCAAAGCATGCTTTTTTCTCCAGACTTCAAATAGTTTGTGTTTAGAATGAAGACATGGCTCTGGTGTAACCTGGGATTTAGAAGAAATTTTTTTTAATTGCCCATTGTTTCTATGACTATGTGAACAAAGCTTTGATATATCGTTGGTGGGGAAAATGAGTTGTAATTTCTCCTTCTTCCTCTTGTAGAGGTGCCCATATTTGAGATTAAGCTAAACGATTCCTTCCTTAGAGATAAGAAAATCATATTTTGAATTTCTTCTTATTCTGGCCTCCCATTCAGGCTCTTCAGTATTGACAGTAGACACTGAGGATTTTGTATGTGTGTATGACTAGCGCACATATGTAAAGTTTACTGCTAGCATCTGAGAAGTTTCTCTACTTTATTTTTATCATGAGTTCTGTTTTAATCCAATGTGGAATTAAGGGAAAGAGACAGCAGATGTGTAATATTCATGAATAGAAAGCCCAAATTGGAAACCTAAAACTGGATTGACCCAAAGAGTAGGACATGATGTTCTTAGCCTCTTATTTAAGTTCTGCTGTAGTTCAATTTTCAAAGAAATTTGCACAAGCAGAATATGTGCACATTGTGTGAAGATATGTTTATGTCCCCATAATATATTAGGCAGTAAAATCACAGACAGCATTACGGCAAAGACATTTGGTCAATCTCCAGTGTTTTGTTCTTGTTGATAAATTTTATTTGAAATATTGGCAATAGATTTAGAGAGAAGAAATATTAAAGGAAGAGAATAAATATACATTTCTCCTGTCTTTCTCTTTCATCATCCAGCCCACCTTACTCTATGAACAACAAACAAAGCCCATCAGAAAGAATTTTGGAGCGACCCGTGCTTCTGAGATTTAGAGCTGGATACCCTTGCTAGGAACAATTCTTGAAAGACCCCCTTCTTGGGCTATAAGACAGCTATTTCCCTGGCAAGTAGATCCAGTCTTTCTCGGAAAGGATCATTGCACACTTCTTAGCATGTTTAACCTTTACAGCAAGGCATTCTTATCAAAATGACAAACCCCAGCAGAGCCTTCTGAGAGGCCAGTAAATCAGAAACCTTATGAAATCTGTGGGATTAACATACTCCTCCTCTTTGTTCCCTCAGGGCAAGAATCTGTGCCTTTCAGATTTCAATCTTCTCCAAGCTGCCCCTTGTCTGGAGCTTCCAGCTGTGGCTCACTGGTATTTGTATATTGTTTTCATACCTTTGCCTAGGGCCATATAATGACACCAGCAAAGGCTGGCACTTTCTCTATCTCTATCAGCCCTGTTGTAAAAGAAAGATAACTGATCTCATGTTTGCTTAGTTGAATTCCCCACACCCCTGAAGACTTGCTTTCTGGGTCTGAAGATATTGGCTGGCTCTTAATGGCACCCACGTTACATCACCACTGCTGTTTCGCACAGGGTCCTTATCTCCAGCCAGATTGCCCCACCAGCTTAGTCTGTAATGAAACTTCTTTTCACAAGCATCCCAAGATGGGGCCTCCTTCTGTGGAAGTCTGCAAAGTTGAGGCTATGTAGAGAGTAGAGGCAGAAGGAGAAAAGATTGATGAGTAAGAGTCCTGTTAGCCGTACAGGTGATAAAAGTCTTTATCGCGGGGGAGTGGATGTAGCTCAAGTGGTTGAGTGCGTGCTTCCCATGTACGAGGTCCAGGTTTGACAGCACCTCCTAAAAACAAACAAACAAAACAAATGGAAAAACCAACTCTCACTGGGAAGCAGATGTAGCTCAGTGGTTGAGTGCCTGCTTCCCATGCACAAGGTCCTAGGTTCAATCCCTGGTACCTCCTAAAAAAAAAGTCTTAATTGTGGGTTCTAGGGGATAAGGTGGAGGAAGGTGACTCTTTTCCACCTCATCCCTCATCCCACAATAGGAAAGGGCCTCCAGGCTTTTCACATCTAACCCAATATTTGGTGTATAAAAACACTTGGGGGAAGCGGCTGTGGCTCAATCAGTAGGGCTCCCGTTTACCATATGGGAGGCCCCGGGTTCAGTTCCCAGGGCCTCCTGGTGAAGGCAAGCCCGCCCGCACGGCGTGGTTAGCTGACCCAGCGAGCACAAGCAGCAAGGAGGGGATAAATGAATAAATAAATAAAATCTTTAAAAAAAAAAAAAACAAAAAAAAACACCCTTGTCAAAATCCCTAAGTTGCTGTATGAACTCTATGAAGACAATTACTGTTTCTACAAGCCATACTAAATACTGAGCATTGATTAGCTTACTTAATCCTTGTGATAATTATATGAGAGGTACTATTTTCATATTTTAATTTATATCTGAGGAATTGGGAGTCACAAGTAGTTAAGTAATGAGTCCAAGATCACCCAGTAAATATGTGGTCAAGTTGCTCTCTGGGTCTTTGATTTTTGAACCCTCACTTTTGATCAATAAAATCTACTGCCTCTGCAACAAAGGAGCTCACCGCTTCATGAAGAAGCCACTCTATTTTTGGATAGCATAAAATATTACAAAAATACCCCTTTTACCATGAGCCTGAAGCCTCCATTCTTTTAATATCTTTCTTTTGGACTTGGTTCAAGGCTTAACCATGCAGGACTTATTCACTCAATAAACATTTACTAAGTACTTATTATGCCATGGCCACTGGGATATAGAGAACTGATCAAAACTACCCTCTTCCAAAATAAACCTTCAGTTATTTAAAGACAATGATCGTTTTTCCACTAAAATGTTGTCAATCAGTCTTAGGGTAACCAACACTAGTTTCTTCCACCAATCCTCTTTTGTCATGGTTTTGAGTTCTTTTATAACCCCCCAGCCATTGAAGGGGGTAGGGGCTGTGGATTCTCTGAATGGAAGGATAAGTCTCAGTCCCAGGAAGCTTAGTGACGCAGGCCATGAGCAGCAGGCATATGCTATTTATTATTATTATTATTATTTAATTAATTTATTTTTTATTGTGGGTAAAAATCAAAATTTTCACAATACATACCAATATTTGTAAAATGATATATAAATATATGCATATATGTGCATTTGCTTACAAAAATGTTATTTATATATATATAAATATATTTTAAGAGGTGCTTAGATTACCCAAAATATTACACGGAACCCACTGGGATTCCCATGTTGCCCACCTCCCACACCTCCCACCACATCCCACACAAACATCTCCCACAAGTGTGGCCCACCACCCTCAATGGACCACCCCCACATCCTGGGGCCTTGCCACCAACCATAGACCACAGTTCACATCGTAGACCACACTCTCTCCCACACAGTTCTGAGTGGTGTGTGCTGATTTAAAATGGTCTACATCCGTTGCCACAACGGTACTCAGGACAACCTCTAAATCCCAAAGAAGCCCCTGTATTTCAACTGCTCATCCCCTCCCTGCCCCAAAAGTGTCAAGTGGCCACTGGCTCCACCTCATAATGAAACAACCTATATGATTGTTGGCCATTATCATATCATATGGACCATGGGTTTGTGTGGCTAGTGGGATTCACTGATATATCCATGGAATCGTGTGCTTTTGCTAGTTTCTTATCCTGAAAAAAATACCTTGGGCCCACAATAGGCAGCATCCAATTTATTGCCTGGTTTTCGATTTTTAAAATAATCCTAGATTGAGTGTGGCTAAACGATATATTGCAAAAGCAAGGTTAAACTTACTTTTGGCCATAAGAACATCTCAGGGTATCACTAGACAAGGAAACCATGGTTTTGCCATGCCAAGTATATTAGTCAGCCAAAGGGGTGCTGATGCAAAATTACCAGAAATCTGTTGACTTTTATAAAGAGTATTTATTTGTGGTAGAAGCTTACAGCCATAAAGCATAAGTTACTTCCTTTACCAACGACTATTGCCACGTGTTGGAGCAAGATGGTTGCTGACATCTGCAAGGGTTCAGGCTTCCTGGGTTCCTCTCTTCCCAGGGCTCTTTTCTCTCTGGCTCAGCTGCCCTGCTCTCTCCACAAGGCCAGCTGTACACTATCAGGCGACCGGCTTTGTCTCTCTCCACAGGGCCCGATTCTCTCTAGGCTCAGCTGCTCTGCTCTTCTGTGTGCTTACTTCCTGGGCTCCAGCCCAAAACTCCAACATCAAAACTCCAATCTCTGTTCTCTGCCATGTCTTTTCTGTGTGAGTCCCCACCCACCAAGGGGGTGGGGATGCAATGTCTACTGACATGGCCCAATCAAAGCCTTAATCATTATTTACTCAAGTAAAAGTGAAACCTCTGAATCCAATACAATCTAATATACCCAGAGAGACAGACCAGTTTACAAACATAATCCAATATCTATTTTTGGAATTCGTAAACAATATCAAACTGCCACACCAAGTGTCAGCTGATATAGAATCATTGAATGCTAGAACTGGTTAGGGTCTTAGAAGTCATCTATTCTAGTGCTAATTGTTTACAGATGAAGACCTATGGTTGAGAGTGGTTATATAAAGTGTACTAAGTCACACAGCTAGTAAGTACCCATAGAGGAACTAGTAACTTAGTATTTTGAATCCTGAACCAGAACGCTATCCTAAAGCAATTTGAGGAGATGCTCTTGCTTTGTGCCTTTGGGCAGGTCTTTCTATGTAGCTGATGTTTGTGAAGCACAGCTCAAACAGACAGACAGTACCTTTCTGCACAAGCTCTGTGGGACTTTGTGATTTTTTTTTGCATGTAATAGTCCCTTTATTTATTGCAAATAAGCTGGGCAATTAATTCACAGTTAGCAACTTATGGCCTGGAAAAATCTCGTTACCCGAACCTTACATTATCAGCACATCTGTTTAAAAAGAGATGCTTAAAGAAGTAGTCTGAATATCCAGATTCCTGATCATCTCCAAGAAGGAGGGATCCCAGAGAGGTAACCTGGGAGGGAGTATAGCATAGTTTTGAGGTCATCAAAGTGCCTGAAATGCACATGTAAGGGGACATAAAAGAGAATGCACATTTATTGAGTACTTCCATTGTGCTGGGTATAATTTGGTTCTTAACTTAAGATCATGAACTTTGGAGTCAGACAGAGCTGGATATGAATCCTGGTTGCATCACTCATTATCGTGTGATCTTGGATGTGTTTTTAACCCTTTGACCTCAGTTTTCTCATCTATAAAAGAATTCTTTTTGGGGTTGTTGTGAGGCTTAAATAGATGATGATATAAAAATAAGAGGCACAACGCCTCCCACTTTGTAAGTGTTTAATTAATGGAATAATATTATTCTCACATTTAATCTTTAGAACAAGTTTGTAAAGTTTGTGACATCAGTCATATTTTTAGATAGTTAAATGAAGAGTCAAAGAGGTTAAATAACTTGTCCATGGCCAAGTTTCTAATAGTAGGTATTACAGATTGGATTTTTTTTAACAAAGTTTACCAGGTTTAACTCCTTCCGTCGGAAAATATAGTTTGCTATTCCATAAAATGGGAGGCTTTGGGCAGGAGAGAGAACTGTGAGAAATGGAAAGTGGCATTTTCTTTTTTATTCCCTCCCTGTGCACTCTCTGCTTCAGGACCTTCAGAAGGTGCACCTGGGGGGTAAGAGATATGACAGCGGTCCATTTAGAGCAAGCACGGGTTTTAAAAAGGCAACCAGGCTCCCCCACTTCCCCAGCCCATGCTCTGGGTTCTGACTTGGAGGAGAGGAACTCCAAGGTTCCTTGGGGCCAGATCCCAAAGAGTCTGAAATGGGCCCAGCCGGGGGCTGGGGAGACAAATTTTGCCCATATCATAACTTAGCCAGGACCACCATGTTCTCTAACATCTAAACCCACACCCAGGTGTTTACACACGTTGCAAGTAAATGCACACACACCCATTCTTCATCCATAAAGTTGGGCCTTTCAGTTTTTTGTTTTATTTGTCTGTCTCCATCACTAGACTGTGAACCATCTTATTCATGCATGTGTTCCCTGAGCCAAGGATAGGAAACAAATTCAATCTGTGTTTGGTTGTGCGGAGGTACATATGCAGGGAAGAACTGAACAACTAAATGAATGGGACTAACTCCAGAGTTTACTATACTTACTTTAGAATTCTGGTTTATTATCTTAAAAAGTGGGAAAAACTTGGTTTGGAGTCCAGAGAGAGATGGTGCATGTTAGAAATTTGGCTCTTACCTCCAACTCCCACAGGTTGGGATTTTGTGGTGGGTAGAGGTTGGCTGAGGCCTGGCCTCTTGGTCCTGTATCTCCTATTCTGGTCACCCAATATTAGCTGTAGGGAGGTAAGATTCAGTGTTGCTTAAAGTGAACAGAAGGGCAGGCATTGGAGGAATGAAGCTTGCAATGAAGTAGGAGCAAGGCGAAGGCATCAAGCAGATGTTTATTCAGTTGAAATAATGAAGTTGACCTTGCAGTTCTGTTTGGTGGGAGCAGTTCTCAGTGGTGATATCCTTTTGCTCTCTTGACTCCCTTTTCCTTTGCCCCCTCCTTCCTTTCACACTCCCCTGCCCTCCTTACCTTTCCCCCTCTTTTCTCTTTATCCCTTTTCTTCTTCATTATCTCTCTCTGATCTGGATCTGTCCTTTCTTCCCTTTTCCATTCATCCTTTGAGACTGTCCGAACAATAATGTCTATCCTTTAATGGGCTCTCCCTGCCCGGAGGGATAAAATTGACCCTTTTTCATTCAGGATCATTGGCCTGGGGGCTGTTGTGAAATGTGGGCTGCCAAAGGCAGGGAGGTGGTTGGTGCCTAGAGGCTACCTAGATAAGTGGCAGTTGGTGGTAGGAAAGCACTGTCCTCTGCAAGCACATTGTGTAGCCTGGAAGCATCTCCTTGTGAACTATGATAAATGAGGAAGGGTCTTGGCAAGAGGGAATACTGACTCTATAAAGCCAGGTGGCTAAAATATAAGAAGGGAATGCAGAGCCATCACTGGATATCAATCCCTGCTTATGGAAATGATTTGGCTGCTGCAAAGGAGCAGCTGGGATTGCCCCTGGGCTTTCCATAAATGGAGATTGATGGCAGTCCAGTGATGGTGAAGGAATGCATTGTGGGGGTGATGCTGAGCAGTTATTTCTTTGCAAATTGTTTTTTCCCCTTTCTTTCCACTCTTCCTTCAATCCTCTCACTTTTTCCTCACCTTTCCTTCACTTTCCTTCTTTTCTTGGCCACATACCTTTCAATTTTTTTTTTCTTTCATTTTTTCCCTCCTGGAAGAACACATTTGACCTATTCCATTTCTTTTCACTACAGTGGCATTCCTGGGGGCTTTGGGGCTTTGATAGCACAATTGATATAATGAATCTTGACTTTGGTAGGACTTTTATTCTGTCTTCATAAAATGCTACTCAATAAACCAGGCTCTAGATTATTGCTCTGTTAAGAGTGTTTACTGCTGCTGGGAAGAAGCCTCATAAAGAATTGTCATCAGTGGATTATTACTAACGTTTTAGGTCATGGATCTCCATATTAGAAAATAAACATTGATTTTCATGATTATATAAGTAATATATGTTCACTATAGAAAATTTGGAATATATGAAAATTTACTAATTCAATGTTTTATTCAGTCAGTAATAATTGAGCACTTATTTCATGGTAGACAAAATAATAAAGAAATAAGATAAAATCGAGTTATTATTCTACCAACCAGAAATGGTCATTATTAATATATGGTATGATTTATTATATTTCTTGGGTCATGTATATATAAGTGTATTATATATTTTAATGTCATTTTATAAACAATTTTCTATCTTATGTTTCCAGTTAGAATTATAATTTCAACTATATCATGATTTCATAATTACGCCACCATTTCAATTTGACATTATATCATAAACTTTGTCTCAAATCTTAAAGAAAATCTTCAAATATATGATTTTTAGTCATTTCACCATAGATATATTTGCCTGCCATTGTGTCAATAACGTTGTTAACAAGCTACCCCCAAATTTAGTGGCTTACACAAGCAGTGTTTCATTTTTATATTCACAGATTTGTGGATAGGTTAGGGTGGCTCAGCTTCAAGCTGTGAGATGGCTGGACTTGTCTGTGGGCTGTGAGATAGATTCAGGTTTTCTCCATGGTCTCCACATTCTCCTTGGGCCAGAAGCTGCCACAGGATTATTCTTCTCTTGGAAAATAGAAGGGGTGCAAGAGGGAGCATGGAAACATCCAATGGACATTGACACTTCTGTTCACACTCCCTTGGTCAAACCAAGTCATGTGGCCAAGCCCGACACCACTGGGGTGAGTTAATACACTAGACTCACTCTGTAGGTGGTATTGCCTGCAAAGTCAGGCAAAGGATGTGGGTGAATAATTCAAAATCAGGGAAGGTGTGGAGAATTGTGAAGAGTCTACCATAGTAGACTATCTGATTTGTTTTTCATCACTAATGACCATAGGTTGATCAAAGAAGACTAGTTATTGATCGTTTCTGGTAGCATCTGATATGCCCCATATTGATATGATAGATATCTTGAGACCATTTCCCAGTCATACAGGCTTCAGAGGACTTTAGTACCTTCTCCACAAGCTCCATTTTCCATTCTACCTCTTTCTGCTTTGTGGTTCTAATATTTCTTCCCATTGAGCCTTCAATTCATCATATCTCTACAAGTTTGATATCTTGCTTCAAAGATTGTCAAAGATGGCAGTCTAGACCTCTGATTTTAATGCAGGGAATGCTATGACCATTAATTTAAATAGGTTAAAATAGATGAAACCTAAGATGCGGCCAGGTCAGTTCCAGAAAATCTTGTTTCAAAACCAAAAGTTGAGGCAGGAAGACATGAGACCTATTTGAGGGTTGATCTATAAAACATGGAGGGAAGTCAGGAAAGGCTAGTGGCAAAAGGTACTCAGATATTTGGATTCTCCAGGTACACTGAGGAATGACTGAATCCAGTTTTGTTTTGTTTTGTTTTTAAATTCAGAATCACTAAAATCCACTCTTACGGACTATATTGATTGACTCTTCACATCTGGAATCCATTCCACCTTGAGATTTTATCACAGGCTTTGAGGGACATGTGCTCCTTAGTGTTCTGGTAATCAGACTTTATTACTTTTGACACTGCTCTGGTTTTAACACTTGGGGTTCCAGTTCTTTTCTTATATACCTCTTTATTTTGTTTCTTTTGTATCTGTAGCTTGGGTTTTATATGGTATTTATTTTTTGAAATATATATTCTATTTCTCAAATTAGGTACACATTCCAGGAAATCTAGAACCACATTTACCACTCTTGTCTGTCTGTCTAGTATCTCACATATAGAATGTGCTCAAATACATATCTTTATAGTGATAAGTCCAGGGTACAGACCAAAATCTAGCAGTTGGTAGATCATCCTTTTTTTCTTTCTCTCCTTTTCTCCCTCCTTCCCTGCTTCCCTAAATGCATCTGTGATATTATTATGTTAGTCACTGGGGATGTAAGGATGAATGTTTCCTTTATCCACCTGTCTACCTACTTAATCCCCAATTTGTTTCAAAAAGGATTAAGACACACACAAGCAAATAGGAAGTGTCCTATCTTTTAATTCCTCTGCTCAGGCCATGAAGATCTGCTGGAACTGAACTGTCTCATCAGTACCCACAGGTCCAGTGCGGTTCCCCAGTGCACTGTATGATATTGTGACAGAACTGGCACTATAGCATATTAGTCTACACCCCTGGGATGAGCCCTGAAAATCTGCTCAGCCCACCATGGGCCCTCCCAGCAGAGATGGCCCAGCCTGTGCTATTTGCAGGTGATGGGTGCCCCCATTCAAACTCTGAGGGGGTGCTTGAGGTTGCAGTTGTGCCCAAGGAGAGCTTGATTGCCCAAAATCCTGAGACGCAGCACAAAAAGGGGGTAGAGATGAGAACATTTTCAAATTAATTTCAGTCTTCGCTATAAACGACAGCTGTGGGTTTAATCGCTGAAACTCTCTTTCCATTCAAGAGCAGCATGTGTCCCCTGAGGAGGGGAACATTATCCAGCAGTTAAGTCGTTAGAAGCTGCTTGGGGTCCTGGAGGCAGTCTGTGTCTGCCGGAAAGGGGAGGGTCGACCCATTTGTGGCAGTGGCCTGGGTGTAACATGCCCCCCTCCCCCACGAGCCCCTCCTCACCATCCCCCCACAGGTCCCAGTCCCTGAGGATCTCCCTAGTATGTCTGTCGCTGGAGGGGAGCAGGAGGTAACATCCCTGACAAGGGAAGCTAACAGGGCCTAGAAGAGCCATGCCTCTGCACTGGCATGAAGAAGCCGATGGACTTGTTGATTTTTCAGGTTTGGGGGGTCAGAAGGGAACTGTCCTTTCCCTCTGCCACCACAACAGTGACGGCAGAAACAGCAACATGGATAGCACTTTATAACTCCCTAACATTCGTTCCTTTATTCGTTCACTGTTTATGGAAAACTACCGTGTGCCCCACACGGTACGAAGCTCCAGGAGTGGAGCAGGAGCTCAGGCAGGCATAGGGCTTCTCCTTACAGAGTTTGCACTCCAGTGGAAACGGCGACATGAACGTCTGACGAATCCAAATCTGGACTGCAAAAATGTCAGCTCACCTGTTCCAGGAATGAGCCTCCACCTTCCCTTACTTCCAGCCTAGGTGTGGGGGGGTATCAGCCAATGTGAAGGAGAAGTCCCCTTCCACCCTGCTCTCAGACTCCACCTTTAGAGACGTGGAAGCTGCGCTTGGCTTCTGTCAGGATAGTGCTGCCCATCACTAGAGGACCCAGGAGGCCCTGCTGGGAAGCTTTGTGCCTTCCGCCACAAAGTCTTCTTCCATTCTTTCTGTTGCCCTAGCCTGTTTCAGGGGAAAACCCCAAACATGAAAGACACAGGCCTAAAGAAATACTTCTTGTCTCATTCTTTCTCCTTTCTTATGTTTTTCTCCTTCTTTGTCTTTTGTTTTTATCTATTTCGTGCTTGTATCTTTCATTTTAACACTATGAGAGGCTTTTCAGCCACAGCTGGAAGCACACAGGCATCCTATCAGGAGAATAATGAGAAGGCAGACGGAGGAAGGAGCTGTGAGTAAAGCATAATGCGGGTGGAACTGGCGTTGTCTGTGCTGTGCTCACAGGGCTAATGGGCCCACAGAAGAAAGGAGAACACTGTAGGCATAAAGCAAAAGCCCTGTGTCTACTGTGAATACAGATTAGACTTAAAAGACAACACAGCGACAGTGACACCATGATGTGCTTGCCAGGCCTGCTCTATCCTCTTCCAGAGTCTACCTGTGAACACAAGCCTCTGCTTCCTCCCCAGACCCCCTTCTCAGCCAGAAATTCTCTGGCACAAATTCTCACATCTTCCATTCAGGTCTTGAATAACACAGTAGGTCTTTTTCTTGTTCATCAATTTGCTTTTTATCCATGACCTCTACTTTTCTCTGCTTTCCTTCTGTATCAGTTAGGAATGCCACCAGCTAAAGGAGACAGAAAAATCCAAGAATAGTAGCTTAAACTAAATAGGGATGCCTTTTTCTTGCAAAACAAGAAGTCCAGCACTAGGCAATCCAGGGCTGGTGCCACAGCACAACAATGCCGTAAGGAAATATATATTGTTTTTTTTTTTTTTTTTCCACTCTGCCATCCATAGCATGTTGGCTTCCATCCTTAGGTTTATTACCTCATAGTTGGCAATATGGCTCCTGTTCAACCAGGCATCTCATCATCATTCCAAGCTGGTGGAAGACGGAAGGATACCTGTTCAACCAGGCATCTCATCTTCATTCCAAGCTGGTGGAAGAGGGAAGGATAAAGACCTTTTGCCAAATGAGGCTTTGAAAATCCTTGCCTCCACAGCAAGCTTCTTATGGCTTATTAGTCCATGCCCATCCTAAGCCCAATCATTGGATGAGGAGAATGTATTTTCCATGACTGGTTTAGCCAATCATGCTTCATCTTCTAGGGATATGGTAAGGTCCCACTCTCTCTGAGAAGAAGGGGCTCTCCAGCTCTACCTTAACAAACCAAGGTTCTGTTGTCAGGAAAGAATGGGAAACAATGGTTGTTGGGTAATTAATGGACAATGTCCTCCCCCCTTACTTCTTTGGGTTCTTCGTTTTGTCTAGCTTTGGTGCCCTGGAGGCTCTTAATTTGGGAGAGAAAGTAGGGGGTGTCCCTTTCTGCTAATATTTTTGATGTCTACAAAAAGCCCTTTTGTTTCTGACATTCCAATCCTCTTCAAACTCTCAGAGCCCTGTCCTAGTCACTGGATTAGAATTTTAGTTTTGGGAGATTTTCCAGACTTGCTTTGTCAATAGATAGCTATTTGATTTTGTGGCAGTGGTTGAAATTGTCATTGCTCACTGGTTGAACTGACTCTATTTGCCTGAATGAACATCCCTCGGATGTGTTGGGGCTTAAGGGCTCAGAATGGTCCTTCATTCTTTACTCTTAACAGGTAGTGACAAAGCATTTGTTTCCTTATCTCTTTTTGTTTCCTCCACTGTGCTCCTCAACCCACTATCTTTCCATCTTCTGTCAACCACCAGTAAAAAGGTGCTAAAAGATCCCCAACTAAACCACCAAGACTAATGTTCTTAGTTTCATATACTGATACTACTGAGCTCTTTGATTTGCAAGGGGTTTTCACATAAATTAATCATTAGTCTTGACAGTACTGCCCTCCACATCCCTGTGTCCTTCATATGAAGTCTCTTATAAGAAAATTCTCCAAGTATCCTCTCTTTGCACATGGGCTTCCAATAAATTCAGAGCCATATATATACAGCTCCATCTTACAGGCTTTTATGAACTGATTATCTGATTATTTTTCAATCGAGACTATACTTTACATTAATTTTTATATTGCCTGGTTATGATACGTTTCTTTGGGTTTTCTCTAACATTTTAATTTAATTTAATTTTATGAAAATATGAAATCCTTTGTTAAATGAAACTATGTATTTAAAAGAAAATAACTGCAAAATGAGCATTGCTGTCCTTATTATACATATGAGGATACTGGAGACCTGAGAGGTTAGGTCTGGGGTGGCAAAGATGTCTCCTGGCAGGTACCCACTCTAGGTATTTGGCAAATTTCAGCCTGGCAAGCTGTTTAGAGGAGCCCTGTGAACCTGTGTTCCTTACCAGGACAGAGACTGCAGTTACCAATTAGTAATGACCAATGCAGGTTTCAAGGGAGGAGGAGGAAAAGGTGATGTTTCCCCCAAGAAATCCAGAGATTCCTCTCCATCCCTCTCTGTTCCTCTATTTCCCCTTTAATAACAAGTGGGAAGATATGATGGAAGCAAGGAAGTGAATGAGCTCTATGTATCACTTTCAGCTTGGTGGAGAGGCATCACAACTTTGTTTTGGAAGTCAGAGAAGCAGAGGCTGAAATGATAACCAAACATTACAAAAAAGTAATGTGTCTTGGAATGATTGACTTGAACACCACAGAAACACAGGCTACCTACCCCTGGTTGTGGTGCAACCCTCATTTCAACAAATCAAGTTGTCGAAGGGGCTAATTGTTGACTCGTGTTCCTCCCTGTGAGAATTATCTTGCTTACATGGCTTCTCACAGGAATTGAAGTCATCTGGCAAGTGCTTACTTCCAAGTCTTCATCTAGGATGGTGCAGAAGAGTTTGAAAGCACATCATTTTTGGACAGACCAAGATGCCATGGGGGAAATACACACACTTGTCAGTGGGCATATATCCCAACCTATGTGCTTTCTCCTGGACTTGGCTCTGAAGATGGTCATATGGCAGTCATGCCACAGTTCAATAAATTGTTTCATGTTAGGTTTTGGCAGTTTCATTATTTGTTCCCGTAGAGCTTGCATTAGTTGCTAAATAGTAATAATGAAGAAATTCAATTAAACAGTATTTCAGAGCTAGAGAAGGCAATGACTATAAATAAGAAAGGGAATCAGTTGTATCACCTGCTGCATGTACATTGTGTAAATAGCTTGTTTGGCTTAAGCATTAGTTAAGCAACATTAAATTTAAAGGTTGTTACCATTAGCCAAAGGTATGCAGTGTGTGTGTGTGATATAGAGTGATTATTGCAACTTTGACCAGGTTTTTGCCTTCAGTAAGAGAAAATCTGGTCTGGGTGTGTTTGACATAAGGATCACAAATTCCTAATGACCATCCAGAGTGGAATTATGGCTTTATAATGAAGGCCTGACTTTAACTATGCAATACTATTCTTACTCCATTTTACAGGTAATGAAAGTTTACAGGCAAATGAAAGTTTAAGCTTCACTTGCTAATAATTTATCACAGAAACTGCTTGCTTGCCTACTGACTCTGGGGATCAGGATGTTCTTTTATGTATAACTCTTTAATTTTCCTCTTCTTCTAAATAAAGAAAACTTAGTTAAATAAACTCAAAGAACCATCATTAACCAAATCATTTATTAAAGTCTAACAGCCCTTTTATTATCTATCATAATCACTTCTTTATTTGGATTTAGCTTTATCGCGTTTATTGCCTCCATTATTGTCTGAGAGAGAAGGAGAAATCTTATGTTGTCAGGCTTATGCAGGAGAGTATGATTTTAAGATCATGGTTTTCCGAGTCCAAAAGATGTGGATATAAATCCCAGCTTCCTCATTAACCAACTTGGTCACCTTTCACAAATGATTATAGCCTCCCAAAGCATCAGTTTCCTTTTCTGAGAAACATGTTAAATGCTAATTCATCTGCTTTGTCTACAGAGGTTACCAATGGGAAAATGTCTTCCTGTAGCCTTTCTGCCTTGTTCAAATTGTAGAAATTTTCATGAAGTGGCTAAAAGTGTTAATGTCTTTGAATGTTGATGCTTGTTGAATCAGCACTCCATTGCTGGTCTGTTACTCCTCACTATTCACATATCTTCCTTTACTTTCATGAGGTCAACTTTTGTTTATATGGCTGACTCCAAATTCTATTCCTAGAGCCTATACCTTTTCTATGGGCCTCAGAAACACACATCTAACTTCTTACTGGACATTTCTAATTAGATATTACATAGCCAACTCAAAACCCACATGCCCAAAGGAGAACTCTAATAACATATTGTGGCAGTTTAAAGTTTTTTGGGAATCCCAGAGAAAATTATATTCTTAAACTAATCCATTCCTGTGGGTATGAGGCCTTTGATTGTATTAAGGGCTCTTTTGATTAGCTCGCTTGATTAGATTGCTTTAGGGCCTTTGATTGGACTACGTCAGTGAGGTGTGACCCAGGATGTGTCACTGCTCTCTTGCTGGGGTCTTATATAAACTGAGAACTGAAAGCAGAAACACACAGAGAAAGCCACCATTTTGACCCTGCCATGTGAAATGGACTGCAGGATGATGGGGCAACCCTGAAAGGGTGAGAGAGAGGATGAAAGAATCATGGGGAGGCTGAGAGAGAGACTGAAGGCTGGAATCAGTGAAGCTGACCTGAAATGAGGAGAAATTGCCTTTTTGCTTTGCCATGTGGCAAGAATCCAGGATCCAAGCAGCAGCCAAACTTTTGTGAGAAAGCATGTCTGATGACACTTTGATTTGGACATTTTCACAGCCTTGGAACTGTAAACTTTTACCCTAATAAATCCTCATTATAAAAACCAAGAAATTTCTGGAATTTTTGCATTGGCAGCCTTAGCAAACTAAAACATATATGAAGGCATCAAAGCCAGTTATCTGGGAACTACCTTTATAAAATTTAGGTAAGACTAAAGCATAAAGCACATGTGTGGAGAGAGCTAGGAGACAAAGGTGAGGAAAAAAGCAAGAGCAAAGTTGTGAAGGACCTTGAATACCAAGCTAGAGATGTTGATCTTTATTCTTGAGGCAACAGAAGGATCCTTTAATGGAAGGATTCTAAGCAAGAGCAGAACATGGTCAGCTTTCAGTTTTCTTATGGTTGCTCCGGAACCAAATAGGGGATAGACTGGGAAGAACTTTACTGAATTTAGTCCAAGCAGAGAAAAAACATTGCACTAAACCAGGAGGTAGAAGAGAACACTTCATTCAAGACAGCAAAACCCTGGTTCCTTTAAAATCAAATCCTCAAAATTGGGAGAGCCTTCTAGATAATCTGGTAAAATATTCCTTTACAAAGGATATAACCAATACCCCAGAAGTTTCTCAGCTTGCCCGAGTTCCCTAGGTAGGTAGATGCAAACCCCAGACTGGCATGCTCAGGTCCTGAGATATAGTTTTGTGGGTTTATCTGGAGAACTACAAAGGATTTCAATTGCTCATGCTTCATACATATTTATGTGTCAGCTTCCTTGGAAGGGAAAATATCTTGAAGGGCTTTATTTGGCAACATTGTTTTCCCATTTTGCAGATGTAGATTTTTAGACTTGAGGAGGTTGTGGCTTTTCTAATGTCCATGCAATAAATGAGAAGCAAAACTGATATTTTAATGAACTCAAGTCTCTTAATTTCAATTCTCACACATTTTCCATGATAGCACACTGAGGCCAGTCCCTTCTCTGGCCCAATTTCTGTTCTTGTACACTGCTAGGACCACACAGAGGCCTGCAGTCTGGATGGAAGATATGCAGAGAGATATTGAAACATCAACTAGGAAAGGCCAGCTGGCAGATGCAGGAGGTCCTATGCAATGCCATACCATGGTGACTTGTTCCTGGATTAGGCCCAGCCAGCAACCTTGCCTAGTCAGAACAGAGTCAGAACTCTGATCTTAATCAGCTGTCTTGGCCAGCACATCACGAGTGGTTTCATCTCCTAGGTATAGATTCACATTAGTCAAACTCCAAGAGACTGATGTATAAAAGCATAATGTCAATTTATAAACATACAGTAAACAAAATGTCAGACAGACCTGAAATATACATCTCCAATTGACACTGAATGACAATTCAAATCATGAAACTGTCCCTAAGCTTCAAACTAGCTCTCCTGTCAGCATGACTTGCACTTTCACTTTCTATAGAGAGCCAAACTGTAATCAGAAAATTACTTGGTAAGCTTGGATCAGAGAGAAAAGAAGAGTTTAGGTAATCTTCGGCAGCATTCATTAGCTAAGATAGCTTATTGCTGCCTCCTCTTTATGGAGAACCTTGTCAATAGCACCAGAATGCTAAGACTCTGCTGTCAATAGGTTGTCTCCTGTGGAGAGGGAAAGCCACCCAAAGTCTGCCTTTCTGCTGCTTTTCTCTCATGAGCCACTGCTGACCATATTCCTTTCTGTTTGACACATTATTTCTTTGAATACATTAAAACCCTCCAACATATTATTATTGGTATTTGGGTCTGGGAAACTTACTGTTTCTTTTATCCACTTTGTCTACCTCTGTGTTGCACTCTTATGTATTAGTTTATAGTTCATTCTTCACAAGTAGTCTTCTTTCCATTATAGCTATATTTTCCCAGGCCTTTTGACTTTTGCCTTCTTGTTCCAATCTATACAGTGTATGGTGAAGCACAATTTACTTGTTTCATCCTATACTCTGAAAGAATCAATTTTTCCATCTTTTTTCTAGACATCTAATCTCATTCAGAGTTAAGGGGCACTTGGTAGCCCTTTTTTGCATCTCAAAAATTGACCTTCTTTTGTTTAATTTAAAACACATTAATTTTCAAGGATGTGCATGTTGGAGTGAATATAGCAGGAGTTATTGAGTTAATCAGAACTGGGTTCTAATCATAGTTCCAAGATTTCCTTCCCTTTCTGAACCTCAGTTCTTCCCCATGTAAATTAAAGATTATTATAGCTACCTCATAGAGATTGTAAGGATCATGCAAGATTAAATGGACTAATTTATTTAACACACATCATTAGAACTCAACAAAAGTTTATTCTCACTTAATGTAGGATACTGGTTTATGAAAGGGGGATTAAGTACATTCTGGAAATGGACTGGTATTGCCAGGCTCTGGTTCTGATAGCTCAAAACATAATATGGCATGCTAGAGAAAATGAAAGGGTGTCCAAGACTCAGTAGATTAAAAGACTTCGAATGTCCTCTAAGCTGTAAGCAGATTTTTGGCCACAGTCTTGAAGGTTGGTTTCTAATCAGGTTGGAAGTGATGTAGGTTGGTCGCATTGTCTCTGTGCCACAGGATTCTTGGGAGACTCATTCATATCATGCTGGGTTGCACTAAGTGAAAAAACACACACACCTTTATCCATTTCACAAAGGCATGATCTTTGCCTGGAGCATATAACTCTGTGTGATGACCTTTAGTAGGACAAGACTTTATAATGAAGCTACTCTGGTGACAAAACCTTCATGTCTTTGCTAACCTTAGGAAGATAGCATTGTTTATTGACTTCACAAGCATACTCTGGTATCTTGATGTGTTAAAACGTGAGTTCCTGAACACAGAGAAAATTCCTAGCATCCTAAGTGATTCTATTCAGTGACCTAAAGGAGAACTAGGAAAGTCCATCCTCTCTACTTACAGAAAGTGGGAAATGTGCTGAACAGGGCTGTCTAAAGGAGAGATGCCTAATCATCCATGGGCATGCTCACTTTTACTTGTACAGAGTGCTTGCTCATCTACTAGCTCTCTCTATCCTCATACCTTCTTTGTATTTAGTAGCTTAGGCGAGAGACGGAGTGGAGGGAGCACATTCTCTAAGAGTAGTACCTTTCAGCACATTTTCCAATTAATGTGTTGACACAACTGTTGTTAAAACTATGATGAAAAGACAATTGAGAGAGACTGGAGCCTCTCGCCTACCTATGTGCCAGGTGTGCATGAAATCTAGGTGGAGCTGCAACTCCTACCCTACAGCTCAATGGACTCATCCAAGTTACCTGGTGAGGAGACAACGATGGGCAATGGCCATCCCAGAGAATGGAGAGGGCCTGCATCTGTAGGCAGGATCATCCCACCCACCATATCCATGGGATATAAGCCCTCTCTCACTTGGAGTTGGAGTGGACATCACCATCCCAGTCCCCTCAGGATTGGGGGAAGAACTATGGACTAGAGTGGACTTGATGGTATTCTCTTGTTCACATATGGTGATTCTAGCAATGCAAGAAATTATAACAATGAAGTGGAGCCAGTGGCCACTTGACACTTTTGGGGTAGGGAGGGGATGAGCAGTTGAAATACAGGGGCTTCTTTGGGAGTTGGAGGTTGTCCTGAGTACCGCTGTGGCAACGGATGTAGGCCATTTTAAATCAGCACACACCACTCAGAACTGAGTGGGAGAGAGTGTGGTCTGCAGTGTGAACTGTGGTCTATGGTTGGTGGCAAGGCTCCAGGATGTGTAAGTTCATTGAGGGTGGTGGGCCACACTTGTGGGAGATGTTTGTGTGGGATGTGGTGGGAGGTGTGGGAGGTGGACAACATGGGAATCCCAGCGGGTTCCGTGTAATATTTTGGGTAATCTAAGCACCTCTTAAAATATATGTGTGTATATATATATATATATATAAATAACATTTTTGTAAGCAAATACACATATATGCATATATATTTATATATCATTTTGCAAATGTTTGTATGTATTGTGAGAATTTTGATTTTTACCCACAATAAAAATAAATTAAAAAAAAAAAAAAAAAAGACAATTGAGGAAGAGTTGAGAAAACCAGAACAGATATACACATGAAGGCTGGCAAAGAGCCAGCCCCTGGCTTGTGATCCCTGGATGTTAAGATCTGATTATGCCTCTGCTTATCAAGACAAGGTAGGTGTCCAGGGCAGGTGGGAGCAGCCCCAGTTTAGAAAGGGTGAAAGATGAGTGCCAGAGATGTTAAATGAGTTGCCAAGAAGCTCACAAATGGCAGAGTCAGGATCAGGGCTTGTGGGTCCAGATTCCACACACTCCTCCACATTGCACTCTGACCAATGTTGTATGTGAACTTCAGAGGCCAGCAAGCGGAAATCCTTATGCAAATATAGGTAAGTTGCTTAACTTTTCCTAAGCCACAATTTTTTCAACTGTGAATAAATCTACTTCTCATGTGGATGAAATGAAATAATGCATGTAAGCAAGGTGTTTGATAATTATCACTTCCCTTGCTCTTCCCATTTTCTCACCAAGGACACTGAGGCACAGTGAGTTTTAATGATATGCTGAGACCACATGACTGCTAAATAGTAAGAGAGAAGAGCACGGGTTTAACCCAGAGTTTTCTGACCCCAATTTCATGCATTTTGTTGGAATTTACATCGTCCAGTGCAAGAGTGTCTCTTACTTTGTTCCTGAAGAAATTGATTTACTTTTTCCTAATTTCTCCTTATTCAAGCTAAGAGACCTCTTTTTTCTCTCCTTCAGTTTCTTAACTTACAGGTTCTTTCTTATGAATTCTTAGAACATGGCATTGCATTCAGGATTAGTGGTACGTTTGGAAGTGCCTTTACTCTTTAAGTGAGAACTTTCATATTAGCTGCAACTTCTCAGAAATCTTCCCAAATTATCAGCCTCTGTGAACTTCCATGTTGGCCCCTGCCATGCTCCAAGACCTTGATCTGTGGGTTCCTCTCTTTTCTGCTTCCTTTAATTTCCATTCTTATCATTCCTGCCTTTTCTCCCTATGCCTTGATCTAAAGCGTTTGTACATTGTGGGGCTTTCTCCTGGACCGTCTTGGAGTCCGTCCCTTTTCTATTTCAAATATTCTTATTGAAGAAATTTTCCTTCATTTCACGTGGTCAGAGAGCCACCCAGGTCCTGGTGAAATGACTACATAAATCACATATTCTGGCAGAGCAGTAGGTGGAGGAGGTTATGCATCCTGTCTTTGCCCATCTTTCACTTTTTCCAGTTCAGTTCCATAGAACAAATTTTTATTGGGCACCTGCCCTGTTCTGGTGGTTGTGCTAGGTTTAGGAGATATATAACTGAATAAGACAGTCTTTCCTCTACTGAGCACACAGTAAAGCAGAGAAGGAAGACATTAAGCAAGTAGTTGCAAGTATGGTGATGTTGTCGTAAGGGGAGTCAGGACAAGCCGAACTGTGTATAAAATGAGAAATGAAAAGTGAGCAGGAGTTAGCCGTGGGAAGGGGCTAGAGTAAGAGAGGAAGATTCAAGTCATAGTGAATAAATAATATGTACAAAAACCAAAAGGCTAGAAAGGGCATGGTGCATTGGGAAAACAAACAGCAACGTATGACTGGAAGGTAGAGATCAGCAGAGAGACAAGACATAAGGCAGGAGAGATGGGTAAGTGTCTGGTAAGCAAGTTAGGGATGTCATGCTAAAGACCATGAGAAGTTACTGAAAAGTTTAAACGACGGTTTGACATGATCTGATCTTTCCTTTAAAATGATCATTCCTATTGCAATATCCAGGTGGGAGAAGAGAGAGGCAACAAGTAGAAAAACAGAAAACACGCAGTTAAGGGGCCTACTAAGACTAGGATGGTGGTGGAAATAGAAATATGTGAACAGATTAGAAATATCTTGGTTAAAAAAAATGGCAGGACTTGCTGATGATTCAGCTATACAGGATGAGGAGGAGAGGGGAGTCAAAAGTACTTATTCACAATTTCCAAAAGAAGGAAGCAACCCAAGTGTCCATCAGCAGATGAAAGGGTGAATGGAATGTGGTGTACACACACAAGGGAATGTTATTCAGCCATGAAGATGAATGAAGTTCTGATACATGTGACAGCATGGATGAATTTGAAGACGTCATGTTGAGTGAGATAAGCCAGACACAAAAGGATAAATATTGCATGATCTCATTGATATGAAATAATTAGACAAAGCAATTTAATAGAATCTGAAACTAGAATATAGGTTACCAGGGGCTGGGGTGGGGGTTAGGAATGGGGAGTTAATGCTTAATGGGTGCAGAGTTTCTATTTGGGGTGATGGAAAAGTTTAGGTAATGGATGGTGATGATGGTAGCCCTGCATTGTGAACATTGTGTAATTAACGGCACTGGTGTATTTATTTGGATGTGGTTAAAAGGGGAAATTTTACACCTAAAATTTTAAATAATTTTAAATATTAAAATAAATAAAAAAAAAAAAATAGGGCTATACAACACCCACAATGACCCCTAATGTAAACTGTGGACTATAGTTAATACATTTATAATAATATTCTTCCATCAATTTTTAACAAAGGTGCCACACTAATGAAAGGTATTAATAATGGTGGCAGGTGCAAGTAGGAACTCTGTACTTTCTGCATGATTTTCCTATAAACCCACCACTTTAAAAAATTACCTGTCTCTATGTTTCATTCTCTAAGGGAGTTCATCTAATCAACAAATTTGAGTAAAGTGAGAAAATATAAATGTGGCAGCTGGACCAACGGCAACTAGTAATTGACAGTGTCCTCTAACGCTTTCATCCAAAGCGGTGACTATGCTGGGAATCTCGGGTTGTGACAGATTCCAACCAGGAAATGGGGGCAGAGCATCCTCACACTGTGGCCTCTTACTTTGCTCACATAAAAGGCAGCGTGTGAAGAATAACTGCCCAATTCAGAAACGCCTTCTTTCTGGTACAGTTAGATGCTCTTTTATCACAAAACACCAAATGAGGGCGTCTGGCCACAATCTGTTGATTTCTCTTAGAAACTTAGGGGGCGAGAAATAATTTCCTGAGGAAGTGAACCAATTAAATTGTCAAATGGGCTGAGCAGTGACTTCTTCCTGGCTCTTCTGTGGGCCTCCTGACGGATGGGCTTGAGCCCTGTGGTAAAGAAATGGCTCTAGAAATGCACAGAAATCTATTGATTCCTAGTTGACAAACAAGAAGCAAATCCAATCTAATCAGCCTATCAGAGCTAATCATTTCTTCTCCAACCAATGCCCGTACATTGTCCGGCGCTATTCTTAAGACAAGCTTTGATATTCATTTAACCTTCACTGCCCTTTATCTTAGGAATCAGAGTTCTTCTCATTTCGTTTTCAGTGAAATCTTGATTTGTTAAAACAAATCAATCCCCTTGGCTGATTGTTTAGACACCTTGTTAGTTTCACTCCCAGGTCCTGTGGGGTGGGGAGGTAGGGGTGTAGTCTGTTATAGTTCAAGAAATAATGAGAAGTGGTACTGTTGTGATAACAATTTTCAAATCTGAAGCTTATCTTCTGGAAAAAGCAGAGCCATTGATTTATTTCATTCATTTTTTTTACAGTCCCAATGGGCCTGCCTCAATCCTAGTGTGAATACAGACAGGATGCTGACGTAGGATGGAAGCACCCCAACTCCACACCCTGGGGCACTATCTTCCTGGGTTTCCTCCCCCCCCCCCCCAGGTCTCTGTCCCTGGTGCAGGGACTGCCAACAGCACACCTGTATGGCACTCAGCTCCTGTCGTTGATTTTCCAGATAAGTTTGTATAGTGCTGTTTCTAGGATTCTCCTGTCCTGGCTTGTCAAGGAAATAAATCCTCTACATATTTGAGTCCCTCATGTAATCTCCGGCCTAAGATTGACTGATTTCCAATCTATAGCTATTTCAGCCATGCCTCATTCTTGATCTTTGAGAACAGCACTTTTGCAAATGAATCAAAGGGTTTCCTTGTCTGGAAGGCTCTATGAATCCAACCCCTGTTAATACCATGCCCTTTACCTGGTCCACACCCATCAGTTGGTCTGCAGAATCTTTCCATGGCAATGTTTAAGGTTGGATCTTTTCTTTTGGTGAAGGTGGGTTTTATCTCCCATTGTTCTAAGTTTCTCTCTCTACTTGTTCTTCAGTCTGGATTCAAGAGCAGATGGTGTCATTCCCTGGGGCTTGTCTGCATTTATCATTCTCTCCCAGAAGGGGACCCTCTGTCTCTTTGTATGTTGTGACATGGCCTCTCTTTTAGGTTTCCCACAAGTTTATTTCCTGTAAAATGATACTTTTAGCCCCAAATATTTGTAGAGCAGATACAGCCGATGGATCCTCAGTCCATGAATGAGCAAACTTGTTCTTACAAGTTTTTTGTCATAGAAGGACAAATTACAGGAACCACATGCTTAGAGGAGGTCTCAAATGTAGGGGTGTGTGTGGCCTTTGTTATACACGAACTGGCAGGCTGGGAGTCAAGTGGGGATGTGCCTTTTCAATATTTTTAAAGGGTGATGTGCTGACCTGATGTTATTAAAGCTTTGACAAGACAATAGAGGAAACAATATGAAAACAGGACCTTGAGATCCCCAGAGAAATTAGACACAGAGGAGTGACATTTTTACCTTTCCATTTCCCCACCAACCAAGAGCCTGGACTCCGCCACTACACTCACAATCCTTGATGTTAGAACCCGGTCAGGCATGCTGGCCTCCATCATTAGGACATTCATGCAGACAAAATTCAAAAAGCAACTTTTTCAGTTATGGTGTTTTCCTGTATCTTCATGTGTGCAAAGACTGCGGGCTTTAGAAGCTTGGGTGCCTTCCCTGTCCTCTTGGAGGGCCAGAGTTCCCAGAGGCTCAGGTAGCCCATGCTGCCCGCCCCTCCAGTATCTCTTTGCTAGCTCGTTACTTAACAACCCCAGGGAGCCGTTTTCCAGAACCCTACCATGACAGTTTTACAATATTGAAAATACATTAAACTGACATGAAGAGAGACAGGCATAATTCCTACCAAGATGGGGGGCATCTAGTCATGTGGCTTAGCATGAGGACACATCAAGAGCTCTTAGGGGAAGCGGCTGTGGCTCATTTGGTTGGGCACCCATTTACCATATGGGAGGCCCCAGGTTCAATTCCCAGGGCCTCCTGGTGAAGGCAAGCCGGCCCGTGCGGCATGGCGAGCTGACGCAGCAAGATGACTCAACAAAGGGAGACAAGCAGACACAGAAAAACATAAAGCAAAATGGACACAGTGAGCACAAGCAGCAAGGGTGGGGGGAGATAAATAAATAAATAAATCTTTGATTAAAAAAAAAAAGAGGCTCTCTGAATCCTCTTAAAACCCAGAAATCCTCAGCTTTGGCTCTAAGACCGTTTATGCTCAAGTCGTTTCTTAAATACATCCTTTACAATTTCACAGTTAATGTCTACTCTGTGGTCTCTCTGGCCCAGAAGAAGCTACAAACAGGGATTCAGGGAATGTTTGGGTTAATACGAAGAGTTTAAGGCAGTAAAGGGAAGTCAACTACTCTCCGCGGTATTGCCTGCATTCTGATGAAAGGAGACGGTGTATTTTTTCACAAGGGAACAAATTCCCTTTGCAGTTAAATAATAATATAGCTGCCCCCAGTGTGGTGACGCACATTTGGGGCTTGGCTAGCTCTGGAAAGGAGTCCAGCTGCTCCTTCTCTCCTTTTTTCCCCTCTCCTTCCTTTCTGGCTCCTCCTTCCCTCTCCCCTCCCTTATTTCTTGTAGGCCGTGTCTCCTAGAGCTCTGTTTTCACAACCAGTGCTATTCCAAAATCACAGTTATTAATCCACATGAAGCTCCCTAAAGTGGGTGAAGTGGCTGTGGGTGTCTCATTAAGTCCAGGACACATGTACTTCTGCCACCCCCTCTCTGATTAAGGGGTCTCCAGTCTTCTTCCACTGCTGGTTGCTTCCCGGGGAACATGTGCCCTGCAGGGAATGCAGGTGGGGCCTGAGTGAGTTGTGCATGTGAATCTTCTCCATGGATGAGGACCTTGCCCAAAAGTGTGGTGGCTACAGCAGCAGCAGGGCCTGGAGACTTGTTAGAAACTCAGAATCTCATGCCCACTGGAGAACTACACAATTACATTTTGTAGTTTAGAAGATCACCAGGTGATTTGTGTATGCATCAAAGTTAGAGATGCCATGGGCCAAGAAACAGGTTGGTGAATCCCAGAATCCAAAGTGGGAGAATCCCAGGTATTAGGATAATTATGAGCTACTCCACAGAAAGAATATCATCTCTGCAGAAACTAAAGTCAACAATGGCAAATGATGAGAAAATATTCATGATATTCCTTAGGATGTGCAAGATGCAGAGGCTTTGTGTGTACGTCTGTATGTACGCATGGTCTGGCCTTCTAAAGACTTTTGAGAAGCAAAAGGAGGATAATAATAATGTAATTGGACATTTATTTAGCATATCTATATGCCAAGCACTGGGGGTAAAGTAGAGCACAAGGTAAACCAGTTGCTCCTCTTAAGGAAATTATAGGAAAGTCAGATGCTGAATATTTATGGTGGTGTAGGGCTCTATGGGGATTTTTAAACATTGGCACACATCTTGGAGGAAGAGCTGTTAGGCTGAGACTTGAAAGCATGAACAAGAATAGGGTGCAAAGGGTGTGCCAGACGAGAAACCGTGTACAGAGGCCTGCCCTTGGGGAACCCTGGCCAGTCCAGCTTGGCTGGAAAGCGGCACCTGGGCAGGCAGTAGGGTGAGTAGAGCTGGAGTGGAGGGTCACGTCAGACCCTGCAGGGGATTCTTAGCCCAGTCATTTTGAGTTTTATGCTAAAAACATCAGGAAGTGGTGAAGGTTTTAGCAGCAAATTTTGAGCAGGAGTTAAGCAATGGGAGAATGACCTGACTGTCATCCTTGGGCTGGACACGTCTTTTTAAAAAGTTTTTAAAAATATACTTACAATATAAATACTAATTTTTTGCAAAGTACAAATTCTTTTCACTATTTGAGGAAATTATCTAACATGGGATGGCAATTTAATATAAAGCCTCTCTCGTAATGATTAAGGAACAATAGAACTGTTTTTGGGATAAGGAATCCTAGAAGGAATATGAATGGGTCTGATGAGCCGAAGGCCGAACCCACGTAGGCTGATATGTGAGTGCTGCTGCTTTCGTGGACACAGCTGTGCTGTTAGGTACACTGAGCCCGGCTTTCAATTCAGAAGCAACAGCCTCCGCATTACTCTCTCCCTAAATGGCTGGAAATGAGGAGAAACAGCAGACTTGAGTTTTAGTGATGGCGGTCAAGGGAATTGCCTCCAGAGACAACTGACCGTCATAACACCGAAGGGTGTTCAGTCCCATTCAACAAATAAGTCATGCGTCTGAGGCTCTCTTCTAGGCACTGTGGATACAAAAGTGCACACAACAGAAAAAAATTCCCTGGAGTTTACATTCTAGGGTGGGGTGGTAATATTGATTTCCACCACTAAGTTCTTAATTTCATGGCCACTGAAACTGCTCGGGCTTTTGGCTATTTAGAGATTCTGCTCCCTTCCTCTGCGGCTTAATTTGTTGTCACCTCTACAGTGAGATATGTTACCTGAAAGGGCTTTTAAGAGAATTCAATCAATTTTCTCCTGCCCCTGTGGATGTAGAGGAAAACACACCATTGTCCAAAAGCATCTTTGTACACTTTTATTTTGGTGAATAATGAGGATAATGGCAGTTAAAACTTGAGTGTTTACCTTGTTCCAGACATAGCTCTAAGTATCATACGTGATTAACTCAATCAACCTTCACAAAAACTTATTAGAAAGGAATTAGCACACCAGCATTTTACAGATGACGAAACAGAAGCTTAAGATGGTAACTTACCAAGGCTGGCTGTAATTTGCAGAGCCAAGGTCCAAATAAGGGAAATGCAGTGTGGGCTAGGAGGGGGCTTTAAGCACTTATCCATTCACCAGAGGAAGCCAGAAAACAGTTTGCAGAGAATGAGATCCAGTTATGTCACCCCAATGCATAGCACCCTTCCTTGGCTGCCCAAGGCTCATAAAGGAAGGTGACACCCCTTGGCGGGGCCTATAAGACCCTGCACCAGCTCGCCCCTACTTCTCTGTTCAGCCTTGTCCTGGGGCTCCCTCTCCTCGCGCCCACTCTCTCTACTCCTGGCCGCACAGGTGTTCTTTCTGCCCCTAATTCTTGCTCTGTTTCTTCCCACCACTGAGGCTTTGCATAAACTGCTTCTCTACGTAGTGTCTCTTTCTTCACTCTCTTCATGCTATCGCCAACCCAAACTCAGATCTCACTTTAAAGGCCGTTTTCTCAGGGAAATCATCTCTAACTTCCCTAAGTAGATCAATTTCTCCTGTTATAGTTGTTCTTAATCCCATGTATCTCTTCTTTGTGGTATTTACAAAAAATTATATACTTATTAATGCATTGCTTTTCAAAGAGTGGTCCCCAGACTAGAAGCATCAGCATAGCCTGGGAACTTGCTGGAAATGCAAATTCTCCCACCCTACCCCGGACCTCTTCAATGGGAAACTCTCAGAGTGAGGCCCGTGATTTGTCCTTTACTAAGTCATCCAGGTGTCTTCAGGGCAAAAAGAGTTGGAGAGCCACTGCTTGAGGGAACATCTTTAATTGATGCCTTTCTTCCCTCATGAGGCTGTGGATTCCATCTAGGCAGAGACTGAGTTTTCTATTGTTATTGTTTTTCCTCCATTGATATTTTAACTTCCTATCAGTGTCCACGCATGTTAGGTAGTCAGTTAATAGTTGTTTAACAAATGGATGGACGAGCTCATTTGATTTTTGTAACAACTTTTTAAAGGGGATTATTTCGATTTTACAGATAAACTGAGGCCTTGGATGTTCTGATAACCGCTAGGACCTGAATACAGTATGTCCAGTGAACTTGCAGCTTTTCCCTTTGGGGGAAATATCAAGTGTGTGACCGCTCTACGTTCGAAACATCTTTATTAAGTAGATTTCATTGATGCTTAATGGACAGAGTAGGGGAAAGGTGGCAGTGTCCTACCCACCTGAAATAAAACCTGCTTTGTTTTCCTCCTTATTCAAGTGCTTATTGAGTATGTTTTACTGGCACTCTGGGGATTGCCCAAACACATTCTACCCTTAAAGAGCTTATAAATCTATATTTCTACCTATCTACTGTATGTGTGTGTATATGTATATATGGCTGGATGGATGTATGTGTGTATAATAAATTCTTTTATGCAGGGTTTTTTTTTTAATAGCAAAATGCTAGGCAAGAAGTGATGCATTAACAAGAATGATGATCAGATGAGGACAAAATGCTTCCAGTTGAAAATATAGATTGCTTTATGCATTTGCATGATGTTTTGGGGCATGGAAATTATTAGAACGTATTTCTCATGAGGTTGCTTTTAGCAACTAAAATAATATTAGGGGCACTCTACTTCCCTTTGAATTACTTACAGCCATATAGGGCTACACTAGATGATATTTATGCATTTATTGTGTGGCAAGTATATTACCCAAGGAAAATATTTTTAACACATCAGAATGGCTCATTATAAGATGAAAGTTTGATTGTATTTATTTTTTTAAAAATCATTTGTTCCATTTATCCCTTGCTTCCTCTTTTAAAAATTGCCTTTGTTTAAAAAACAACAACAACAAAAAAAAAAAAAAAACCCAGCTGCACTCAGCAGCTGGTTTAGAATCATGGCATTGAAGAACTGGGGAATTTGTACAATTAACAGCTATATATAGACACCAACTTCAGGATGAGGATGTTTAACGGTGTGCTACTGACTCTGGTCCATGTGATAGACTGATTAAAATCTTATTTACATTTCTTCCAAGTAACTACAACTCCTATTTTTCTTCTTTAAATTTCCATTTTGTGCGTTATTGGATTTGGTTGAGGGGAAAGATGGTACTATTTGACTGTTTTAGCTGACTGTTTTCTCTTCCCGGCTGATGCCTATTATATTTTGTATTTATTCTGAATTTGAAAACTGGCTTTGCAATCTCAAGGGTATTTGTTACTCTCTTGTTGATCATGCTCTCCATCCCCACCCCCTTTTTTTGCATATACCTGAATCTTTTTTTTTTTTTTTTCTTTTAAATTAGGCCCGTAAAAAGTGTATTGAGAAACAAGAAAAAAGAGAAAAGTACACACCCAAGATGTAGATGTGGGCTTCCTCCAGGCAAAGAGGTGTGCCTGGGTTGGGGGCTTAACTTTATTAAAGCCATTCTTCACTCCTCCGCTTTCCTAAATTGGGGAGAGGCCCCAGCTGTTTGCTGTTCTGACTGGTTGCCTTACAATCCCCACCTGTTAGCTCTCAGGGACCAGTGATGAGGCCTTTTGTTTGGAGTTATCCAGGACCAATGGGGAGACCTGTTTGGAGTTATCCAGGGTTTCCTCTTGAGCCCGAGGGTCCCAGGGCCTCAGCAGGGTCTTTCCAGCTTTGTTCTTAGTAGCAGCCTTCCCTCAGGGGGTTTCTGGGTGGGGTCTCATGACCATGGTCTCTGCCAGGTCCCAGCTATGACTTGTCTTCCCTTGTTACCTATACTAACTTGTCTTAACTACCCCCTCAGAGAGTTTATACCCTTATTCTTAAGGGGGAGCTGAAGGGTGATGGTCATTCTCCAGGAGCTGCTTCCTGCTGGTTAGGGGCAGTAGTCCCTGCCTGACAGGGTATAAAGCTCTCTGGCTATTCTATTGAGACTGAGGGAAGATGGGTCCAGCACCATGGTTGGAACTGGATGAAATCCCCACATGACTACTACCTTGTTCTGGAAGGCATTGATTCTGGAAGAAAGAAATTTAATTAGAATTTCAAAGCACATGGTCCCACTAAAAGGATAAAGAAGATGGTGGTAAGCAGGCCCAAAAAGGGACCAGCCATGACATACTGGACCACGAGAGTGAGAAAGGCCAGCTTCCTGAAGTTGGTGGGCTTCATCTTGTAGGTTTCTAATGTCTAGGACTATTCCAGAGTGATTTACATAGAAACAGCATTCTTCCCTGAGGAACAGACAGGTTCCTCCCTGTGCTGCTGTTAGAGCATGTTTAGGGCTCTGCAATTTTGCAGCACCACCACAGTGGCAAGAGAGTCTATTTGCTGTCTAAGGGCTTCTAAGGCATGGTTAGTTTCTTCTGTGCTATTGGTTAACTCTAGGTAGACCTATGGGTTTGGTATAAACTTCTAACCCCAGTTCCCATGGCAGTGGTTATTGTATGGTGAGAAAACACAAGAAATGGCATGGTGAAGTTGTAAAGGACCATAGTAGATAGAGGGGTGATGTATGCTAGTGAGCATAAGCCAGTTCAAAGGGAAGGCAAGGAGAAGTAGGCATTTTCTCCACAAAGAAAGAAAATTCTATTTCAATAGTTTAAAGTAGCAGCAAATGTGAGATTAGTTATTGGTGAGCTAGAGCCCTCTTCAGAGCTTACAGTTACCAGCTCACTGGTTAACCTGCTAGCAGACAGTACTGGCTGACACCTGTTGGGACTTGGGTCATGAAACAGGTGTCCCAGACAAGGTTGGCTTCTCCTCCCAGGCCATAGGGGTATAGTTTACAACATGCTCATGGCATCTTTGGGGGGGTGTTTTGGTCAGCATAAGTTGTGTTTAGAAGTATAGAATCATAAGAGCTAGCAAGGTGTCCCCAACAGTACTGGATAGTGTTTGAGTCCCTTACTATTCCACCTCTAGGCTGCTGAGCCTTGAGTGGATCTTTGGTGCTGGTAAGCATTGTGGTGTTGATAGGGTACTATGTTAAGTGGACATCTGGCCCTCAAGCTTGAGGAGAAGTGGTCAGCATACCTAAGTGTTTGACCAGCTAGGGGGCCATATAGAAGGTATCGTTACAGGAGGTAAAATTAAGCTGGCCCAGGAAAGAAGGGGAAGAGGAATGTTAGGAGGCATTGGAGTAGACACAGATGGGGAAGGCAGTGTTCTTAGGTATGTGGACTGAGTGTATAGAGGTCCCAATAGAGGGAGAGAGATAGGTTCTATAGTGATGCTGCCAAGGAGGATTTTGTTCCCAAGCTCCTGGATGATTTGTTGATTTTTTCCTAGGTTTATAAAATATTTGGTGAGTTCCTGGGTCTCCTGATCTAGTATCAGGTCCTATGTGAGAAATGGTTGCCCATAGATCATCTTGAAGATGCTAAGTTGAAGTGCATTTTTTGGAGCTGTATGCAGCTTTAGCCAAGCAACGGGTAGATTGGTGACTCAAGGTGATAGAGTTTTCTGGCAAAGTTTGGCCAGAATTTGTTTCAGGGTTCAGTTGGCTCTTTTTGCTTTCCCTGAGGATTGGGGTCTCCAGGAACCATGAAGATGGTATTTAATTCTGAGGGCTGCTGATAGACCTTGGGTTATTTTACTAGTAAAGGCTGGCCTATTGTCACTTTGGAGGGACTTAGGGATCATTTCCTTTAGGAGAGCCTTAGCCACCTCATTTGCTGTTTCCCTTCTGGTGGGAAACACTTCCACCCATCCAATAAAAGTATCTACCAGTACTAAGAGGTACTTATATCCCTGGCAAGATGGCATGTGGGTAAAGTCTATCTCCCAGTCCTCCCCAGGGTATGATCCCCACAGCTGGACAGGGTGGTTTAAGGGAGGAGGTTTGTTAAGCCTCCTGTTGTTTGGGTCATTAATTGCACATAAGAAGCAACTTTTAGTGACCTCCTTGATTGTGTTTTGCTAGGCCCTGGCCCTCAAAAAAAAAAATCCGTTTGGTAAAAGGTAGAAGATTTCTTTGATCTAACTGTATAGCATAGTGAAACCTCATGCAAAATATGAATATGGGTAATATTGCATATATAAGGTTGTTTTTTACAAAATATAAATATAAATATAAATAAACTAGAGAGAAGGAAACAGAATAGCAGCTATGTACAACAGGGGAAGCATAGGGAGATTGAGAAATGATGAGTTTTGTTTGGTTTTGTTGTTTTTTGTATATTATTATTGTTATTAGCATTATAATGAAAATGCTCTAAAAATGATTGAAGTGATGAATGCACAACTATGTGATTATACCAAATATCATTGATTGTATACTTTGGATAGATTTATGCCTTATTAATATGTATCAATAAATTGACTTGTTAAAAAACAATAAAGATGGAAAATATTAAGTAAAAAAACAAACAAAAAACGTTTGGCTAAGCCAGTTAGGGCGTCCCCGATGGTCCATATTTTCATAATGATGATTAAAATGGGATTTTATGTGACTGAATTCATCAACGAATATCATATATCTCCAATATTCTAGGCAAAGCTAGGTATCAGGAAAGGCATGGCTTCTTTCTCTAAAGGATAAGATCTCTAAGTTTCAGAAAGGAACACAAAAAAGGCCGATTGCTAAATAATGTGATAAAAATAATAAAAATTCCAACTGCAACATGGTATTTTGGGTTAAATCCTGGAACATTAATGAAAGAAAACTGGTGAAATCTCAATAAAGCATGGGGTTAGTTAATAACAATGTGCTAATGTTAATTAATTTCTTAGGTTTGACAAATGGGCCATGGTTATGTAAGATGTTTACATTACAGGAAACTAGGTGAAGGTATCCATGAACTGCCTGTATTATATTTGCAACTTTTTTGTAAAATTAAAATTATTCCAAAATGTTTACTTTAAATAAAAGTTATAGGGTTTTAGTTAAAACTTCGTTGAAAGCTCTCATGCTATTTGTGGCAAATAATTGTTTTCAGGAAGGCTCCCTTTTCTCTCTCTCCCCACTTTCTTTAAAAACAAAATTCCTTAGAAGATGTGTGAGGAATTCACTTGCCATTGGATGATGAACTTGTGTTTTGGGGTTCATGGCTATACAAAATGTCATGGCCTCATGAAACAAGCACTGGGCTTGAATTCAGAGAACTAAGACCTGATCACCAACTTACAATTGTATGGCCCCACGTCATTTACTTAATCTGAGCGTCAGATTGTTCATCTGTAAACTGAACGTATTGTTACCTTGCTTGCACTGATAATGGGGCTACTCTGAGTATCAAATTTTAAATGAGGATATGCTATAAATGTATTATAATTACTCCTCTCTCGATATGTGGGAAAAGTACTCAAAAACCATCCAACCATGGTGTATATGACTAATGACAGCTGAGAGTGGTACTTCGCAGACTAGAGTTTTCAACAACCCCAGTGCAGTTTTCTTTATTGACGACAGAGATATGGTCTCCTTAAAAAGTGGCCAAATGTGTACTTTATCCTCCCCTGGTGGGTAGAACAGGCATTATACCTCTTCTTTTCCATCAGTGTGTCTGAAAGAGGCAGTTCCAGAAAGCTCCCTCATCGAGCTCCATTTTGGGGGCAGTTCTACCATTTTTCCTTTTTTGTGGTGCCTCAAATGGTCTGACAACAACACTGTATTTTTAAAAGTGTCATCTTCTGAGAAGGTGCCAATGCTTCTCCCTTACACCTCCAGGGTTTCCTTTGTTACTTCATCTGTCCCTTTCCGGTTTATTTCACACTTGGCCTAAAGCCTAAAGTGACAGGATGCAAACCTAACCTAGCTGATGTGTGGTCTGAGCAGCGTCCCTAGCAAAGAGGGATAGCCATGGATTTCTCCTCAAGGAAAACCCATCTAATATTTAGTTTTTCCTCCTTTCATTCTTTGTTTTGTGTACCAGCAAAGCTGCAGTGCTGATTCAGTAAAGAGGGTCCTGTCAGCTCTTCAGTCAACCCCCCGCCCCAGCCTTGACCTTCCTCAGCTGGATATAGAAGAGATATTCTCACCCCACCTTTACTGGCAACACAAATGTACATTGAGGAGCAATTCCCCAGAGCAGGTGCTAGGCACTGGAAATTCAGAGATATGCTGTCCATAGGAAAGGTACTAACTGGGAAGAAATGGCAATGCTTTAAAAATTCTCATACTCTAAGGCATTATGTAACTAGTGCTAAGTGGGTAACAGCTTATCATAATAATATTAATAATAATAAAACATTAAGTGAACCGTTACTATGTGCCAGTCTCTGACTAGTGCTTTGTATACAGTATCTTATTTGATCTTCCCAGCAGTACTGGAAAGTAGTTTTTACTCTTAAAAGTGTTTTCCAGTTGAGGAAACTGGGACATTGAGAAGTTAAATAACTTAGCCAAATGTAGCCGTAAGATTATGTGAGCAGAGAAGAAAATAATTCTGGTCAGGCAAATATATGGCTGAGTGCTGTCACTGTTCCCTCATTCATGTCACAAATCACTCATCAGTCTTTACATATGATTTCCCTCCATCCCCCAGAGATTTTGGATTGGCCTCATGTTGTTCATTAGTACTGACTCTAGACAGTCATTATTTATTGATCGGGGTTGGCATGGAAGATAAATCCTATTTTCCATCCAGTGAATAAATGCTCGTTGAAAGCAGGGAGGAAAACCTCTGGGCTGGGGCAGTCAAGGGAACCTTTACAGAAGGGGTAAAAATACAGCTCTGTCTTGAAAGAAAGGTGTAAGAGCTGGATTAGCAGAATTAACTACAGCTGCTTAATTATTGAGTACTTACTGTCTACCAGCCCTTGGCCATTGCTACTATTAACCCATTTACTGTTCACAGCATTTCTAGGAGATAGATACCATTAGTATCTCCACTTTACAGATGAGACACTGAGGCTCAGAGAGGTCAAGTAACTTGTGCAAGATCACACAGTTGACTCATAGCACAGCTAGGATTCTAACCCAGGTCCTGCAGAGTTTGAGCCTGTACTCTTAATTAATACACTGTACAGATTTAAGAGGGCAGAGATGTTTATTCACTGAATATGTAGTAGGTTCTCAGTACGTATTGAATGGATGAAAACCCTTTTCCTATGGTAAACTAAAAGAGAGAAGGTATTCCAAATAGGGAAAATATCAAAAGCAAAGACACAGAGGAGGAAATGCCCTTTATTTCTTAATGAAAAATGGATTTCTATAGGGCAGGAATAGAACATATATTTGGCAAGGTGGATTGGGGCCAGTCTTAGGACTTTGTTTGATTTGCTCTTGTTATCAGAGTCATCACTCTGTGCCTGTCCAGGTTTGCCCAAACCATGACTGTTAGATTTTATGGTCCCATATGGTGATGATTATGTTTAATTACTTATTGGTAGATTGTATCTAATAAAATAAACTGCCCCCAAGTTCTTCTCTTGAGCCTTTTGATTAGTGGGTCAAGATCAAACAAATAATGTGTTCGTGGAGGTGTAATGGGTTGGAATTTTGTGTGGCGGATGTCAGTATAAGGAGATGGGAGGTATCCTAGCTTGGAAAAGAGTAAGTCAAACATTTGATTCTAACAAGTTCTTGGATACTGACACATCCATTTCCCTTGTTTTTAAGTACTAATTACCAAACAGAGCAGTTTAGATCAGTGCACTTGAAAATTTCTGAGCAAGTCAAGTTTCATGTAAATGGCAGGTATTTCAATGCATTTCACTATGTTATCACTGTAGCATGGCATGTCTAGAACTGGGGAAGGGAAATTAATCATCAAAAGCAATCTTCATTGAGAAGTCAGCTGTAGGAAAAGACAGAAATGGATCAAAATCCCCCACAATCATTCTTCTTCCCCAACCATTCACAATATGTAGGTCTTCTTGACATCCAGATATCCTAAGAAAAATCTTCTGTCTCAGAAAATGGAATTAATCCAGGTAGCATTTGGACTGCTGCTGCTGATAAAGTCAAGAGAAATGATTCCTGTGCTACCAATTGGCTGAGAGTGTGAAAGTCAAAACCCATTAAAACCCAGGGGGAATTGTCCATGAAATAAGGTGGCTTTGTAAATGCGTAGGTGGCTCTGATTTCCAGGGGGTGTTGTGCAGTAAATCAATCTCTCTGAAGATATTTAGCTTGTTTAACTCAATGACATTTTCACTTATAATGGTTTTTGTATCTCATCTCAGAAAAGACAGTATCACTTGTGAACAAAGCTGAGGTTGAACTTTTACTTTATTGTATTCTCCCATCTATAAATGCATATCAGGGTGATAAAACTGGGAATAAAACCTAGCAGTTGGAAAATATAATCATTTAGTTAACGAAAGAGTTTGTGGCTGGTGGTAAAATATGCATTGGGGCCTCATTGGAAGAATTAACCAGGATTAAGGAAGAACCGTTTTTCATGGGAGTTCTCACAGGAATATCTATGTTTAAACACGGGCGATGTGAATGCTGGAGGGCTTTTTGGACAGCCTTTGGTGTAAGCCCTGAGAGAGAGAACAATAACCTGGCAGTTAGAGTTTATTCAGACATTTTCATATACATTATTTTATTGGAATCCTCATAACAAAAATTCACATCAAGCAGTGTTTATTCTCATTTTATAGCTGGGGAAATTGAGGCTCAGATGAGCTAAATTACTAGCCCCAGGTCCTGCAGAGACAAAGTAGGAGCAGGGACTCAAACTCAGATCTGTCTTACTCCAAAGACCATTCTTTGAACTGCTGAACTATTGATGAATAGTCATTCATAAAAGCCTGTTTGCTTCCTACAAATGCACCATTGCCCAGGCTGAACCAAACCTGTTTTCTCAGGAAGTTTTGATGGGTTTGTGGGCCCTAATCTCTCTTTCAGTATATCACACCCCTCCCTGACTTGTCATCCAATGCAAAATGTACTGCTCATTCATTCTATTGATTCTTGCATTAAAAAAAAAATTTTTTTTTGTTTGTTCTTCTGGTACCATGGGAAAAAGAGTTAGGTAAGGAAATTGACGAGTATAGATTTGATTATCAACTCTTTCTCTTACCAGCCATATCTCTGATTCTGAGAAAGCTACATAATCTCTTTGAGCTTCAGTTTCTTCTTTTGTAAAATGACATTTATACTAGTACTGACTGCATATTGTTGTAAAGATAAGTGAGGTAATGTCTGTAAGCACTTAGATTCATTGGAGGTGCCAATAAATGGGTGCTGGGATGAAAAAGAGATGGGTAAAACACAATCTGTGCCATGAAAAACTCATACGCCAAGGGCTGGAGGGAGCACACAAGTAATCAATGTCAATTCAGTTTCCTTAGCTGTGAAATGGGAGAAATGATGCTCTTTATCTCATAGGATGGTTGTGAGGATTAACTGAGATAATATGTAGAGTGTATTAGAATAGTGCCTGGCACATAGTAAGTGCTCAATAAATTTTGACTATAATAATAGTAATTATTATCATTAAGATTTCAAACCTAGACTTGTACTGGGGTTATGGTTGCACAGAGGAAAGAAGGCCAAACAATGGGCTAAGTCAGAGAAAACTTGACAAAAGCAATGATATTTGAGCTGGGTCTTAAAAGCACTTGGAGGGGGCTCCCAGGCTGTCTAAGATTCTGCTCCTGGTGGCTAATTTTGCAGTTAGTGCAATGTGTAGGTAAGTCAGAGCAGAATTTAGCCAAGGCAGGAATGCTTGTGATGGAGTAAGATTCATAGGGAATACATTATCATTGTCAACCAAACTCAAGATTTATGAATAAAAAATTACCCAGCAAAGAACACTGTCCTCTTTGCTGCTGAATCAATGCATTAATAACATCCTTTATTAGGACCCTCAGCATATTTTTGGAGCAAAATTCTTTGGGGTTTAACATAAAAAAAAAAAAAAAAAAAGTAAAGTATAATAGAATAAAATCAGACCTCCATTCAAATCCTGCTTTTCCACTAATTATCTGAGTGACCTTGAGGTAATTACATTGCCTTATGAGGTTTCATTTCCCCAAATCTTCAAAGGAAGTAATAGTTACATACCTTGAAGTATTGCTGTAAGCATTCAAGATAATATATAGAAAGTGTGTGGCATTTTGGTGGATTCTCAAAAAAAAAAAAAAAAAAAAGGTGGCATGATTCCTGCTTGATTTGGGGGAAAGGAAGTCAGCTAGGGGTCAGGAAAGTGAGTTGTATGAACTGAGGCAAATAATTTGAAATTCCTTGGCCTTAGTTTGGCCATCTCTAAAATTGGGATGATAATGCTTTTCCTGCCTCTTTCATTGGATGTGAGAGATAAAATGAATGTTTAGAGCAGAAGCACTGATGATGGTGAAGATGGTGAGGGTGACAGTGATGATGGTGGTGGTTTTAATTTCCTCTGCTGCTCAGGCAAATATCATGAATTAGATCAACTTAGACCACGGGAATTCATTAGTGCACTGTTCTGAGGCTAAAAGAAAGTCCAAATCAAGGCAGACAGACAACTAGAGAGAGATTGCTGAATCCTATGCCTTGGTCCCCTCAGTAAGGGAGGAGAACATGGCAAATTGAATCTTTTCCTGGACTTCCCTTCCCTCTTTTGTTTGCCTGCCATGCTTGTAATCATTCTTGAAGACCCAAATAATCACTCCTTTTGGAAACTACCTTCCCTAGGCCGACTTAAAAGCTTCCACATTTGTCTCTGAATGGACTCCATATGTTTCAATGATTCCTTGACAAGTCTATGTCTCCTACTAGAGTCAATGTGAGATTGTGAATGATGGCTTGCTCATCTTTGTATTGCCACTCTCCAGTAAAGTTATTGAATGAATTGTTTTCAATAAATGCTTGTTAAATGAATAGATGTTGAGTGACATATACATTCTAGCCCTTACCCCACCTTTGATTCCCTGGACAAGGCCATCTGACTTCATTGTTTCGGTCTGCATATGTGTAGTGTACAGAGACGTCTCACATACCAGATTGTATTCCCAGTTGAGGTGCCCGTCTGCAATGTTCTCTGAGCTTCTCTGTGGTTATGACAAAAGAAACGTCAGCAGTTTGTAACTGTGCCTGGGTGCTATTAGGCAGACTGAGTTGAAGGAGATAGTGTTTAAGCCAAGACCCAGGATTTAGCCAATCAAGCATACTCTGGGTTGATGCCAGAGCAACCCTAATAAGAGGGAATTCATCTTATTTTTGAGACCGTGAGTAGCTCCTTACAATGGAGTATAAAGGGAAGAACAAAGGGAAGGGGGAGAGGGCATCATGGCTACTTGAGTAAAATAATTTCTCTGGCTTATGCTGATGTAGAATCATTTAGAATCATAAATCTCTCTGTAATAAGTCATTTTCAGAAAGTAAATATTTGTAGTAGTCTATCCAAGTACATGGCAAACATATTAATTGCTTTTAGGGTATTTTTAAAAATCTTTCAAATATCTTACTTCTTTGTACCCCTACCTCCCATAGCAGTAATTTCCAGCTTGAGGGCTATGTCTAAAGGATAGATTTCTTTTTTTTTTTTTTTTTTTTTTTTTTTTTCTTTTTAGCCAAATGCAGGACCCAAAATAATTCCTCCTCTAGACCAACCCCCTTACAGAAGGGACCCTAGCTGGGCCCGTGGAAATTAATCAAGCACGTCCCACTTTCCGGACTCTCCAGGTTAGCTGAAGCTCTGATGTTAGTCAGTGAGGAGTGCTAAAGACAGCAGATTCCGCCCCTTCTGGCACCGAGCTCCAGCGTCACCGGGCTGCTCAGTAAATCAGTTTGAGTGCAGATTCGCGTCTGCTCTCAGCCTAATGGTGCTTCAGGTTGGCTATCTGCTCCCCAAAGCTATGGGGCGGTGCAGGCAGCCAGATCAATGTCTAAAAATATAAAATACCCTTCCCTGTCTTCCAACAGAACCCTCCCTTCTTTGGGAAGTGTCCCTTCCTCCTGGCTCCGCAGCGGCCCGGGTCTTATCCCTGGGTGGCTAGGGAAATCAGCTGCGTTGCCCGACCAAAATCCCCCCTCCGGTTCACTGGGTGCTGATTAGCTCGTTTGCTCTGTTCACACAAGGTCCAAGGGGCGCCAGGCGGCCAGATCCCCAGAAAATAAAACTTTTTCGCCCCGCCCGCGGCTCAAAATGGCCGTTTCATTTAATTTTATTTTTTTTTCCCTAACCGCGGGGCTCAGCCACCTGTGCCAACCGCCACCGGCAGCCTCAAAACTCACGAATCTCCACCGTTCGGTCCACGCCGCCGATCCGCGCAGATAGATGTCCCAAGCTTCTCACTCCACGCGTGCACAGCACAGACCCCTGGGCAGGACCCCGTCCCCAATCCGCCTTGCTCTGGGAGCTTGCAGTGTGCGCCCTCCTACACCAACGCCATCTTGGCCGCCTCTAAAGGATAGATTTCTTGATATGAGGAAATCGATTGCCAATCTCTGAAGTCAAAGTGAATTACATCTGCAGGGCCAACTTCCTAAACTCCCACATTCCTTTCATTTTCTTCTTCTGTGGATTTGGTGCCTCATCTTTATGGGATATGAAATGTAGAAAAGGCATCACATAAAACAGAGCCAGTGATACAATAAGGGAAGAATCATCCAACACTGATTGATGAACTCAGATTGGCAGCATAGTGTCTTGAAAGAACATGAGCTTTTTAGTCAGACAGATATACTTGGGTTTGAAACCCAGCTCTGTCACTTGATATATGACCTTGTGCAGAGTACTTGAACTCTTCCAAATTCTCCCCATCTTTAAAATGGAGTTCATAATACTTCATAGAGCTGCCTAGACAATTAACCAAACAAGTGTCCCCAGATATCAAGGTCCTCAACATCAGGTTCACTTCTTCCTGCAATAAAATTGCCCAGGATCTCTCTGTATTAGTTTTATCTTGCTGAGTAATAAATTATCACAAACTTAGCTGCTAAAACATCACAACTTCTGTAGATCAGAAGGCTGGGCATTGTTAAGCTGGGTTCTCTGCTTTAAGGTATCAAAAAAACAGCTATTGACCAGGGCTGCAAACTCATCTGAGACTCAGGGTCTTCTTACAAGCTCATATCGTTGCTGGTAGAATTCAGTTTCTTGTGGTTTATAGAATGGAGGTACTCAGCAACTAGAGGCCACCCACAGTTCCCAGAGATGTGGCCAATTTACAACATATCAGCTTACTTCTTCGTGGTCAGCAGGAGAGCTACAGCTAGTTTGCTTATATATATATAATCGTCTTTACCATATAAAGCCCTAATCACAAGAGTGACATGCAATCACCCTTGCCATCTTCTATTGTTTAAAAGCAAGTCTCAGGCCCTGCCCATACTCAAGGACTGGGGATTATGCAAGGCATGAGCACCAAAGAGGTGAGGCTCATTGGGGGTCATCTTAGCATCTATCCACCAACTCCCAACGTGCAGCAACCCTGGCACCAGCCTCATGGGCCCCTCCTGTCTGTGTTGGTTGTTAATTGTTTCAGTGAGATTAGTGTCATCTTCCCAATGAAATCAGAGGTGGTAAACACTTGAGGGAGTGTGAGCTACTTCCACATCTCTCACCAGTGTGGACAAGGCTAACTGATGCAGGCTCTTTTTTGTTTCTTGTGTTTCTAGACTTAGTCTCAGAATGCTTTAAAGGACAATGCACCAGGCAGAAGCTACCATTTCATCAGGGTTGGAAAGTGTTATAAAATGGATTTGCCATCCTTGAACGATATTGGATACTTGGTGGGCCAAAAACAAGGGTGTGTCCAGCACCAAGTTAAGCATAGTAGAAAGGGAATTGGCCTCACTCCTGTGCCTGCAATTCTTAATAGTAGGCATCTTTAGTAAGGACAGTGTTAATTCGCTTGAAATTAATAGGAATACCCACATATGAAATGCATCATCCATGCTCTTCCTTAACAGGAAAAAATCAAACAAAAACATTAAAACCATTGGACAGCAATGCAATAAAAAACAATTCTATGTATAAAGGAAAAAGAAGTACAGGATAGGTAACTAGAGAAATTGTTAACACAACAACTAAGATAAGTAACATGAGTCCCTTGCGCAGGAGAAATATATCTGCAAATAAATTTATTTCTCTGGCAATATTTGCTTTTCTTTGTATGCCTCTCCACATGACATAGGTTTCCTTATCATTCTTTCATGATTATATGTGTGAATTACTAGGGATGCTATTGTTTGCATTAGTTTCTAAGCCTTGTAAGACATAAAAAAAAAAAAAAAAAAAAAAAAAGAAACACCCTGTGCCTGTCCTTGAGCTCAATTTAAGTTAGAGAAAAACAAAATTAATGTTTAAGAAAGAGTTCTTATGCGATGGCAGAGACATCATTTGTTTAAATAGAGGTCTTTTGTCATGGATTATCAGTAGAAAGCATTGTTTAGTAAGTGTGATTTTAGCAAGATCTTTTTCTTCAAGTTGCTTATGGGCTCACTACAGAATAAGAAGCAACAGGAGAAACTATTTTCCTGGCAGAAATGGAAGGAAATATGTACATCTATTTTATCTATCTAGGTCCTGTGGAAAGAAAATATGCTGAATACCTTTCTACCCTTAAAGGTCTAGCCCAATGCTAGGTAATAGTATGGAGTAGATATTTATGTATTTCAGGTGAAATACAAATACATATAATACAAAAATATCGATATTTCTTTGGCTATAGCCATTTAATCCAAGGAAATAGAAATTAATTGCCAGAAAACCTTCAAACCAATTTTGTTAACTCTATAACCACATTTTAATCCAGGAGGCTATGGGCAGTAACTCCTGTCTATTTTATGGAATAGAAGCATACACATTGTTATAGCTGTTCTTCCCCCCCGCCCCCCAATACTTACAGGCCTATTTTACTTACCTACAGGGTTGTTAGTTTTGGGAAGCATTCTTAGATTCTAATCATAAAATAAAAAGGGCATTATTGCATGTATTTGTGTACCATATCAAGGATTTGTAATCATGTACTATTGAGATGATTTTAGAAAAATATATTTCAAGTAGGATATAGTGTTTTGAGCCACTGGGAAATATGGTAAACGGTTACCAATTGAGTTCCCATCTCCTGAGATTACCTGTGAGTGAAGTCTAGCAGTTCTCTCTAAGGACATAGCACTTTGAAGGTAGATTCTATAATCAGAAAATCACATATATTTTAGGAGCTCACCTTAGGCCTGGCCTACTCAATTTAGTACAGTTCATTTCTATGATTAATACTGAACACAAGAAAAACCCTAAAGAGGATCCAGAAAGCAGCGCCAAGGACAACCTAACCACACTGTAAGGCAGAATAGAGTGATTGTTGCACAAAGTTGTGCGGAGGTCTCGAAGAGGGAGAGATTTATTTTACATAGTGCCTATGGAGGGGCGATGACAATGTTGGAGGTGGAAGCAATGTGAGCAAAGGCACAGCGGTAAGAAACTATGAGGTATGCTGGGTGGCTGGCTAGTGGTCCAACTTGGCTGGAGTATTAGGTATGTTTAGAAGAACAGGGATGGGGGTGTAGCACCATAGGTTGGGACCCATGGGTCTTGTTCCTCTGAGAAAAAGTAAAGCGGAACTGCATAGGATTTTCTTGCATATTTTCTGCTAGGTGTTGAATAGGCAGGGCACCTCCAGGTATGTGTGTGTGTTTCTCTGTGTGTGTGTTGCCAAGAGATCTGTATCTGTGCAGATTTAGTAATAATAACATTTGTTGACCCTGCCATCAACCCAGTTAATTTTTACAACACACCCCAGGTTGGGTTGTGTTAATATCTGCATTTTACAGAAGAGTGAGCTGAGGCTAAGAACACTTAAGAAATCCACCCAAGGTTACACGACTCTGGTAAGTGTTGGGTCTAGGAACTGAACCCAGATCTGGCTGGTACCATACCCCACATTGTTAGCCTCCATGGCATAGCCTATGGTTGGCCATGGAGCAAAAGCCAGCACTCTGGTGCTAAGTCCTTAGCCTTGGTTCATTTCAAAGTGAGCTCTTCATGTGCTCTTGGTCTGATGCCTGTGTTTTGTGAGACTTCTGAATAACTTAAAAATGTCCATGAATTCAGTCACTGGATGGACATGTGTCAGTGAGCAAAGATGGTTCCAACGTTTCCATCCCCGTCTATGAAAATTGGTGGATTTGCTGGTTGGGGGAATCGGGCTGGGGAATTGACTGGGGATGTTAGATAGCATGTCTGTCTAAGAGCATCTGAGAGTAAAAACAGTACTGGAGAGATTTAGATTATTTATTTTCTAGATGAATAAGAGATTTGAAGTGATTGTTGTTTATAGCATATGGCACTTAGTGGTTGATCAATAATTATTAAATAAAATAATAAATGCCCCAGTCAAATGGGAAATTAGTGGCCAGCTAAAGACTAGAATTGAGGCTTTCAAGCTTCAAGTTCAGGGTATTTTGTACTATAACAAAAACAGAAATTGCAGAGAAAGTGTTTGGTGAAAAGGGACAATGGTAAGACAAGGGCATAGAAATAGAGAGGAAATGATGAAGGGAAAGTCTTTTAAGAAAGTGCACATATTGAGAGGGGGTTGCTAAAGGAACTGTCCTGGATCCCGGCAAATACCCTCCACTATAATAAACGTTTTCACTCTCTCCTTCATTGTTAGAGGTAATATGCATCGGAGGAAGGCAGCAATTGGAACAAGGCGGGTTTACGGAGGACCCTTTAACAGAGCCCTCCTGTTGTTCCATGCTGTCATTAATGCTTCTCTTATTCCAGTCCTCTGGGCTTCCTAAATGCTCTTTACCACTTAAGTAAGGCCATGGTTGCTAGTTGTGCTGAATACCTTCAGAGGGAGCACTGTGGAGCAAGACCCAGCAACTCGAGCTCTAATGGGCGTGATTATGGTCTCTGGAGTGAAAACCAACTCTTGAAAGCCACTCCGAGAGTGTTATTGGGAGATTAGATAGGAAGATTTAGTGCTGCTCTTTGAGGGATCGATGTCTAAGCAATTCAGGACCTCCCGATACCTCAGATAGATTCTAGGTGGGTCCCCAGTGAGTATAAACTAACCAACATTCACATAAATCTATGTATCCCCTAGTAGGGGCCCAGCTCTGGATTGTGAGTGTCTCATAGCCTAGTTGTAGGGGTAGGACAAGCACATGAGCATTAGCTGCTGAGTTGTGTAGTCCTGATGGCCTGTGTGAGGCAGGTGCAGAGAGAGAAGAGATCCAAGAAGCTGCAGGGGTCAGAATCAAGGAGGAGACGGTAGCTGGATTTGAAGGAGAAATAGACAGCTGAGCAGGCCTGGAGAGGCAGGTGGTTGGCATCATGGTGGATTCCAGGCTCTGATCTGTGCTGTGTATTTGTACATGTGTATATAAATGCACATGTATGTACGTGTTTGTATATATAATTAATAAGAAAATCAACAAATGTCCATATTGAAAAAACTGGGAAATATTGAAAGAGAAAGCAAAAGATAACTATTACCCCAAATTTTATCAACCAGAAATAATTGCAATTTATATTTTAGTAAATTAGAAGTAAGAGAGAACACACAATTCTTTTGATAGTTCTAATATTTTAACCTATTTTAAGCAGTTTTCTAGTTTGTTAAAAGTCCTTGAACTTTTTAAATTTTCAATTTATTTAAATTGCATTTATTTCTTGATCATCTAAGTAATAGACGTTTGTTGCAGAAAATTTGGTAAATACTGAAAAAATAAAGAAAATAAAATAATCCATAATCTCACTATTCATAGTTAACCACTATTACTCATTAGTATATTTCCTTCCTTTATTTCCATGTACATATATCTATATTTAATTAATTAAATACAATTTAATAATTTCTAACAAAATTAGATCATATTACATTTAGAGTGTTGTAATCACTTTTTCCATTTAAATTTTAGCATGAGTTTTCCTTATGTTAATTTTCTTTAAAATTATTTTTAAATGATTGCATAATATTTCATTGTGTGTCAATTAATAATGAATGATAAAAATCTAATACTCCAAGTTAAATTAGACCAAGAGTTCATTCAGCCTGTATGCTTTGTCTGAACAAAGGGAATAGTTCCAATTGTTTGAGAAGTATCATGGTCCCTTGTATGGTGTCGAACTCAAATATTCCAAGTATATCTTAAACAGATGCCACACTACAAGTATCCACTATTATTATTATCATTATTAATAGCTACTACAAATTGATCTCTAAGTAGTAAGCATCATGTACATTATCTAGCCAATTCTTTCAGCAACGCTTTGACATGGATATTGTTACCCCCATTTTACAGATGAGGTATCCGAGAGTCAGAGACAGAGGTTAAATGACTCATGGCTAATAAGTGGCTGAGCTTATATTCCAACTATCTGTCTAATTCCAATGCCCATGCCCTTAACCACTACACTCTACCCATTTACTATTATCAATAGATTCATCTGTGCCTTTCCTGAATGTATTTATTTTCAGCTTATATACCTCCTGAATAACATAATTCATAATCAATATTTTCATTCCACACCTAATGTGTGTAATGCATTGTGCTCAGTTCTGTTAAGAAATACACAGAAGTAAAAACCATGGTACTTGTTCAACAGCTCCTTATGTTAGAAGTACAACACATAAATATGTATGAAATTTGGTTTAATAAAACGCTTAAGCATCCATACAAGAAAGTAGGATATGATCTATCCTATAGTAGTAGAGAAATAATTTCCAAATTGATATTATGGTTCAGAGGAATGAGATGCTATTGTAGGTTTAGGTGGCCTGGAATATTCTCCTAGGTCTCTGATGCAGAGAATAAGTAACTGCTGGCTTTATAAAATTTTCTCTTTCTAAATCGAAAGCATGCTTCTTCATTTTGGTATTCCGGACTTTGTTAAATAAGATCATGGTATCTTTATTTTTAAATAATTCTATTTGGCACGTTCTAGATTGTTTTGACCTTGGGGACTCACCAAGAACCAATATTACATATTTCAGATAGTTACATACCCATACCTAGGATGGTAGACTTTGAAAGGCTACTATGTAAAATCAAGTCTAAAAATTATTTTATGAAAATAGTCAATGTGGCTATTTTTACAACTATTTCTTCAAAGATGTTTGCCTATAACATTAGCTATATTTAGAGTATGCCTGTTAGCTATCAGACTTTTCCCACATCTTCAATCTCATTCTTATTCCAGTAGTGAAATCAGAATTCTAACTCAGTGTTATGTAACTCCAAAGGATCTGCTCTTTCATCACACCATTCTCTCATTAAATACCTTCTTTGTATAGATCCTTCTATAACACAGAAACAAACATAATCCTTCTGATGGGCTCATTATTTTGTATAAATCCAAGCAGATAATCACACAGGGGATATAGAATTTAGGCAAATTAATTCTGATAATTGTTAGAATAAATTTATAGGTTAATGTAGCATATATATATTTATTCTTTTTCATTTTATTATATATGTGGATCAGGATATAAAATATTTGTTGACATGAAATCTGTGCATTGGGTAATTATTTCTTTTTCTTTGAAACAAAATGACAGCCAGCAGTGGTGATGAAAATGCTGAATGGTTAGTCTTGTTTGTTAGGATTAGTAACCTACATCTTGAAGGACTTGATTAGGAGCATGGAACTTTGGAGATAAGGGAATATCTAAGCTTATCAAGTCTAGCAAGTCCCAAAATTCATCATATATTAGAGTCACCTTCTGGACTTGTTAAAACAGCTTGTTGCGTCCTACCCTTGGAGTTTCTGATTCAGTCAGTTGCATGTGGGGCTTGCCAAGGTACGTTTTTAACTTCTTTCCAGGTAATATTGATGCTGCTGGCCCAGGAACCACACTTTGAGAACCACTCATCTCATCTAAGGCCTTCTTTTTACAGATGAGGAAACTGAGGATACAAGAGAGATTATCCATGCATACATATAATTCAAACCCTGTCCCTTCCCTACTAAAAAACCTTCCCTGGTTTCCTATTGCACTTAGAATAAAATCCCAAATCTTCATCATCTGGCAAGACTCATCATGCCTGGTCCCTGCCCATCTCTGCACACTATGGTCCCTGCTGAGCCTTGACCCTCATTTAAGTTTTTCAAGCACCACACTCTTATTTTAGCACAGAAACGCAACCAATATTATGACATGGTACAGAACAAGGAGTGGGGAGGCTTGACTTACAGATGCTGTCAATCCCAGTTTTCATTTCAGGTACTTCCTTGGGTGTCCCTTTATAACTAATATTAGCCTCATGCTTAATGAACTTTCAATCTATACTTCCATGTGATGGGTCCATCTTGATTTCTCCATATATTTTCTTTGGCAAAGAATTTGAGCCTTATTATAATAATAGCTAACATTTATTGGTCAGCTATGTGCCAGATAGCGTACTAAGCATTTAACAAACATTATCACATTTAATCCTACAAAATCTACATAAAGTACTTATTGTTTACGTCTGTTTTATAAATGAGAAAACTTACAGATATTAAGAAACTTTATGAAAGCTAGACAGCTAATAGGTTGGAGTTTTGATGCAGACTTCTGGGGCTAAAAATCTTCATTCTTCATATATTAGTCTGCCAAAGGGGTGCTGATACAAAGTACCAGAAATCTGTTTATTAAGGGTATTTATTTAGGGTACAAGCTGACAGTTACAAGGCCCTGAAAAGTCCAGCTCAAGGTTGCTTTCTCACCAAGGTTAGTTGCCACATGTTGAAGCAAGATTGCGCTGATTTCTGCCTGGTCTCTCCTTCCTGGACTTCCTCTTCCTCTTGAGGAAAGGAAGTCTCCTTCCTGGAAGTCTCCTTGCTGGACTTCCTCTTCCTCTTGAGCTTCTATAAGCTGGGTCAGGCAGATGGCTCATCTCTCCCCAGGATCGAAAATGACAGTGCTCTCTTTCTTCCTCTGTGTCTTCTTGAGTGAGTGTCCATTTATATAGGCCCACCAAGGGGGTGGGGACTCAACCTGAGTCAAGCCTTACTGCTGTGGTCTTATCAAAGCCCTAATCTTAACAGGTCATTTAATCAAGGGCCCCTCAAATGAAACCAATATAATCAAAGGGTATCACACCCAAAATAGATTAATTTACAAATATAATCTTTCTCTTTTTGGGATTCATAAATAATCTCAAACTGCCATACTTAGCTAATAAATAATAAGGCCACCCAATTCGATCCTAAAATAACTACTATGTTTGTCTACACAGCCCTAAGTGGTCAAATAATAGCAAACTGACTGCTCCTGGCTGCTGTTTTATTGAACAGTTAGAAAATCAGGTGGTGTGTTTTGGAGGGATAGAGGGGGCTTTAACTTGAAAGTGTCCTTACAAACCCATAAGGAGAGATTAAATTGTGGATAAGCATGGTCACATTAAAACAAAATTCAGTACCTCATGGTGCCATTTCTTTCAGCTTGAGAACTAAAGAGTTTATGTAATATTTAATAGAAGAAAGGCATTTGTTCTACTTTATATGTTGCATTTCAACTGTTTTTGTTTTTTTAGAGTAGTTTATGTCTCCTACTTCCTTAATAATTGAAAAGTGTAATACACTGAAATTGTTTTTAAGGGTAAAGGAATTTTACAGACTACAGCCCATTGAGGGATAAGAACAGAACCTTCTTTAGGTTGAACTTACAAAAGGATATCTGGCTAACATTGCTTTGTTAGTGCATTTAGGTTTTGGCCATCAATTTTGGCCAATTTGTTCATTGGTCAGATGAACAAATAATCTCTGTTTACTTATTAAGGATAAGAATAACTTTGGAGCAATACAACTATTCTTTCAACCTGAAGCAAGGCTTAAATAGGATGAATTTTACAGTAGCAAATTCTCCCAGTATTTCTTTTGTTTCCTCTTAACAAACTACTGTACCTGAAAGTAATACTACTTCTTCCACTTTTAAGTGGATCTTTTAAGAAAGATCTTTCTTTCTTCCTTTTTCCCTTCTTTCTTTTCTCTTCCCCTCTTTCTTATTCTATTTTCTTTCATTCAAACATTCATTCACTTATTCATTTTATATATAATTATTTCACACTTACAATTGCCTGACATATTTGTTTTAAATATGAAAGTGAAATTTTAAATCCAAGTCACTAGAATTGTCAGAGAAAATCCAACTATGGAACCTCCATAGTGGTGAGACCACATGTCATGGAGACCCCTGGTTACTTCCAAAACTGAATCAACTTGGATGGAAATCAAGACAGGGCAAATCTTATACAATCTTCTGACACAAAGAACAACTGTATGTGTTAAATATATGCTTATCATAAAATTTCTAAAGAAAACACTAGCAAATTTATTTAGCCCAGTGTTAAAAAATACATGATAAGCAAGGAGTTTTCTCAGGAATGGGAGGATGATACAGCATCAGAAAATATATTAATTATATTTAATATAATATAATAATTATATTAAAGATAAAGGAGTATTAAAAGTAATTGTTACAGTATAGACACCAATGAAAATAATTTTCTTGGCATATGACACCACAACATCTTAAGTAATGGTTTAGTTAAAATTTTCACCTGCTATATAACTGAAACCCAGTTACTATTTGTAATTTGTATAAGTCTGGAAATAATTTTGCAATTCATATCATGGATTAGATGAATATTTTTGTAAAAGTAAAAGCAACAAATTTATAAATCAATTGTTTGAAATTTTACAACACAACTGCATCACAGATACAAGTTTATTGCTTATTATCCATATAGTTAATAGTCCTGTAAACTGTTTATAGGTGAAACATACTCCAGTGTTTTGGGGGCTTTAAAAATAAATATTTAAATTTCAAAAAAAAAAAAAAAAGATAAAGGAGTAAAAACCTAATTTCAATAAATGCAGAAATAACATTTTGCAAATCGATTCCAACAACACATTAAACGAATTATACACCATGATCAAGTGGGTTTTATCCCAGGTATTCAAGGATGGTTCAACATTAGAAAATCAATCAATGTAATACACCACATTAACAAATCAAAGTAAAAATTAATGTCATCTCTATCAATGTAGAAAAGGCATTTAACAAAATACAGCATCCTTTCTTGATTAAAAAAAAAAAAAAACACACACTTCAAAAGGTAGGAATAGAATGAAACTTCCTCAACATGATAAAAGGCATATATGAAAAACCCAAAGTTGATAGTATACTCAATGGTAAAAGGCTAAAGGCTTTCCCTCTAGGATCTGGAACAAGACAAGGATGCCCACTGTCACCACTCTTATTCAACATTGTGTTAGAAGATCTTATTAGAGCACTTAGGCAAGAAATAAAAGATTCAAATTGGAAAGGAAGAAGTAAAACATTCACTATTTGCAGATGACATGATCCTATACTTTGAAAGTCCTGAAAAGTCTGCAGCAAAACTACCAGAGTTGATAAATGACTTTAGTAAAGTGGCAGGATATAAGATGAACAGGCAACTATCTGTAGCATTTCTGTGCACTACTAAGAAGCAATCTGAGGAGGAAATCAAGACAAAAATTTCATTTATAATAGTAACTAAAAGAATGAAATATTTAGGAATAAAATTAAAAAAAAAAAGATGTAAAGGACTTGTACAAAGAAAATAATACAACATTGCTAAAAGAAATCAAAGAAGACCTAAATAAATGAAAGAATATTCCATGTTCATGGATCAGAAGACTAAATATCATTAAGATGTCAATTCTACCCAAATTGATTTACAGATTCAATGCAATCCCAATAAAAATTCCAGCATCATTTTTTACAAAAATAGAAAAGCCATTTATCAAATTTATTTGGCAGGGTAAGGAGCCTCAAATAGCCAAAAACATCTTGAAAAAGAAAAACAAAGTTGGAGGAATCATGCTACCTGACTTTAAAGCATATTACAAAGCAACATTGGTCCAAACTGCATGGTATTGGCACAAGATAGAAATATTGACCAATGGAACCAGATTGAAAGTTCAGATATAGTTCCAAGCATCTATGGCCAACTGATTCAACAAGGCTGCCAAGCCCACTCAACTGGGACAGAATAGTCTCTTCAACAAATGGTGCTGGGAGAATTGGATATCCATATCCAAAAGAATGAAAGAGGATCCCTGTCTCATTCCCTATACAAAAATTAACTGAAGATGGATCAAACACCTAAATATAAGAACCAGGACCATAAAGCTCCTAGATGATATTGTAAGGAAGCACCTGCGAAGATCTTGTGGTAGGAAATGGTTCCATAAACTTTACACCCAAAGCATGAGCAATGAAAGAAAAAAATAGTTAAATGGGATCTCCTCGAAATTAAAAACTTTTGTGCTTCAAAGGAATTGTCAAGTAAATGAAAAGAGAACCTACTCAAAGGGAGAAAATATTCAGAAACCACTTATCTGATAAGGGTCTAATATCTAGCATATATAAAGAAATCCTACAACTCAATAACAAAAAAGACAAACAACCCATTTAAAAATGGGCAAAAGACTTGAACAGACACTTCACAAAAGAAAAAATACAAATGGCTAAAAAGCACATGAAATGATGCTCAGCATCACTAGCTGTTAGGGAAATGCAAATTAAAACTACAATGAGATATCATTTTATGCCTCTAGACTGTGTGCTATTAAAAAACAACAACAGAACACTGCAAGTGTTGGAGAGGATGTGGAGAAATTTGAACACTAATTCACTGCTGGTAGGTATGTAGAATGGTGCAGCCACTGTGGAAGATGGTTTGGTATTTCCTCAGGAAGCTAAGTACAGAATTGCCATATGACCTGGGAATCCCACCACTAGGTATATACCCAGAAGAACTGAAAGCAGGTACACGAACAGATATATGCACACCAATTTCATGGTGGCTTATTCACAATTGCCAAAAGATGGAAGCAACCCAAGTGTTTATCAACAGATGAATGCATAAACAAAATGTAGTATATACATACATTGGAATATTATTCAGCTGTAAGAAGAAATGAAGTTTTGACATATGCAACAATATGGATCAATCCCGAGGACCTTATATTAAGTGAAGTAAGACAGTCAGTAAAGGACAAATAGTCTTATGATCTCACAGATATGAACTAAGGTTATTGAGCAGACTCATGGAGGTAAAGTAAGGAAAATAGGTTATCAGGAGATAGAAGGGGACTGGATATTGGTGAGTCAATGCTTAGTCTGGACAGATTTTATAATAAGATTGATGGTAATGGATTAGAAGTGGACAGAAGTAATGGTGCTACAGTGATATGAGTGTGACTAATGGTGCTGAAGTGTGAGGGTGAATGGGATTGAAAGGAGAAGGTTTGGGCTGTACATGATGCTAGAAGAAAGCTGGGGGGCGCCTCAGTAAACTCTAGTGTGGCTGAGGATTGTGGTTAAGAAGACAAGTATAAGAATGTTCTTTCAGGAGTTATAGCAAAGGTACATCAGTAGTACTGGGTTTTGATAGTGGAGTGTTATTTGGGAAAAATGAACATAAATCTTACTTCTGAGGGATATGAATGTATTCGTGCTGTCATAGGTATGTTTTCTTGATAGAGGCCCTCAGAATAGTTAAAATATTAAACTCCCATCCTGGGAGTCCTGACACTTTCTCAAATAAAATGGCAAAAATCTCAGGATCATATAGGCAGGTCCAACTAAAAGAAAACAGCCCAATATGCCAAGCCTTCAATCTTCGTGCCTGTTCTTAGGAACCTTATTCCCGTAAAAGTCAAACTTAGCCTAATTATAATTAATGCCTAAAAGTTACCTCCTGAAAGCCTCCTTGTTACTCAAATGTGGCCTTTCCCTAAGTCAAATTCAGCAAACAAACTTACTACCTTCCCCCTGACATGGGATGTGACTCCCAGGGATATGCCTCCCTGGCACCAAGGAATTATTATCAAGTGCCAACCAGCAATTCATGTAGAAATAGACCTTGACCCAAAGGTGGGGGGGGCATTAAATAAAAAATATCTTTTATGGCTAAGAAATTTCAAAATGAGTCAGGAGATCATTCCGGACTGAGGGTCTCTATCTATCAAGAAAACATACCTATGAAAGCATGAATACAACTGTACAGTGCAAAGTGTAAACCATAAGCTATAGACCTTGATTAGTAGCAATGCTTCAATTTGGTTCATCAGTTGTAACAAATGTACCTCACTAATGTAAGATGTAAATAATAGGGGGAAATGTGTTTGGGGGGGAGGATTATATGGGAATCCCCTATATTGTTGTAAGTTTTCTGTAATATAAAACATCTCTAAAAATAAAGTTTTTAATGAATTTAAAAAACAAAAAACATCATAAGCAAGGAGGACTTTTCTCAGGAATGTGAGGATGTTACATCAGAAAATATATTAATATATTAATTACATTTAACATAATTATCATTATATTAAAGATAAAGGAATAAAGACATAATTTCAATAAATGCAGAAATAATACATGATATAGTCTATATTTATTATTAAAAATTATCTGAACTTATTTTTAATAGAACTTCTTTACCATGAAAAGGGGGAGCTATCAAAAACCTACTATATTTATTAAGATTAGAAACAAAGTCAAAGATGCCCATTATCATTGCTTCTATTTATTATTGAAATAAAGAACCTAACCAACAGAATAAGGGGAAAAAAAGTTCAAAGCACTGTATTGTAGAGGAATAAACTTAGCTGTCCTTACTTGTAGAACGTCTATGAGGGTCTATAGGCAAACTATTAGTACAATAGTGGTAAAATAAAATATAAATAAAAAGAATTTCAGCAAGTTTGGTAGATAGAAGATAAACATATAAACCTAATTAGTCTTCCTATACAGTAATAGTTACCAATTAAAAGTGAGAATAGAAAAATTCCTACATACAATAGCAATAAAACTATAAGATAACTAGTAATAAATCTTAAAAAATAATTCAAGACCTTTGTGGGGAAAAAATGACAAAATATTATTGAAGGGCAAATATAGAGAATCATGAATAAATCACTAATATTCATCATATTCATGCATAGGATGACTCAACTATCATAAAGAGGCAGATTCTCCCTAGACTATTCTATAAATCCAATGTAATTCCATTCAAAATCCCAAAATAGTTTTTCATGAAACACAAAAAGCTAATTCTCTAATTCATATGTAATTCAGGGGGCCAAAATTAGCCAAGACAATTCTGGAAAAAAAAAAAAAGGATAAGATAAAAAATGTGCCCTACCAGATATCAAGATGTATTTTATATCCAAAATCATGAAGATCATGTGACATTGGTGCAATATAGGCAGTAGACTTGTGGAACAGACTAGAGAGTTCAGTAGCTGACCCCTGTATCTAAGGAAAATTGATACATTACATAGTTGACATTACAAATCAGTGGGTAATAGACAAATTATAAATAGTGCTGGGATAATGGCTAGCCATATGGAAAAAAAATAAAATAAGATTTCATCTTTACAGCTCACATAAAAGTAAATTATAAAAATCTAAATGTGTGAGGCAAATGCAATAACCACTACACTACAGAAATGCAGAAGAAAATGTTGCTGTACTTATAAGACAACAGATCTTACAGTGATCAAAGACATAATGTCAAAAATTTTTTTTAATTTTGTATTTTTCATTTCAAGTTTTTTTAAAAAATTGTATTTTATTTGTTATTTTAAAATCCATCATTATTTCATTTCCCTATTAATTGTATTTGGTTATTTTGTTGGCTTCATTTTTTAGGAAGTTATGGATCACAGAAGGGTTACAATTGTGCAGGGGAGGATCATTGGTGCAGGGTGGGTACATGGGAGGATGTTTACTTGGGGCATACCTAGAAGGCATAAGAATGTGTTCAAGTGTTAATGGGGCATTGTCATGGTGGGTGGAGATCCACACAATAACCGAAAGAATATCAAATTCCCATCCTGGGGAGCTCTGCAACATTCTCTAATGGGACAGCAAGAATCCCCCGAGGCAGTGACTAGTGAAAGAGGATGGACCATTGATGGGCCCTTTATATTGATAACTGTACTTATGAACCTTTACTTTTGAAATTGAAACTTAACCTAGTATTATAGGGTGCCTAAGAGTTACCTCCTGAGAGCCTCCTTGCTGCTGAAATGTGGCCTCTTTTTTAGCCAAATTCAGCATATAAATGCATTACCTTTCCCCCAGCATGGGATATGACTTCCAGGGATGAGCCTCTCTGGCACCGATGGAGTACTACCAAGCGCCAACTAGCAATGCAATTGGAAAAAGATCTTGATTAAAAGGGGAAAAGGGTAAAGACAAATGAGTTTATATGGCCAAGAGATTTCAAAGTGAGTCTGGAGGTCATTCCAGAGGTTACGCTTATGCACATCTCAGCAGGATCTCATTGACTGGCAAAGTAAATATTGCCTCAAATAGCAGGGCTCCTGAGGGCTCTGGAGACATCCAGACACTATAGACAGGGCAGATAGGCTCAGGAATTTGGCACCCTGCCAGTGGGCCCTACTTTGGAATTTATGCTTCCCAGTGTGACAGAGTTGGACTCAGTTGTGGTTTCCCTACACATGGCTGTTCTGCCCCTTCTATTTGAGCCTATAGTTAGTAACTAGAATTGATAGGTGTATGTCGAAGAGACTTAAATCTTTAGGCTGACCATGTGTCAGTTGGGCCCTGAAGCTCAACAGAGTTGCAACACCTACTCTCCAGTCCATTGGACTCACCCAGGACAACTAACAAGGAGATGATGATGGACAACGACCATCCCAAGGAACAGAGAGAGTCTGCAACTGCAAGCAAGATAGTCCCATCCATCTGCCCCGTGGGATCTAAGTCCCCTCTCAATTAGAGGCAGAGTGGACACCACCATCCCAGAATCCTCAGGATTGGGAAATGAACGATGGATTAGAGTAGACTTTTGGTTATTCTATTATAGACCTATAGTTATTCTAGCAATGGAAGAACTTTAATCATTGATGTGGAGGCAGTGGCCACCAGAGGTTCTGAGGGAAGAGAGTGGAAAAATTGGTGTAACATGGGGGCATTCTTGGGACTTGGGAATTGTCCTGAATGACATTGCAATGACAGACATAAGTCATTATATATCTTGTCATAACTTACAAAGTTGTGCAGGAGAGAGTGTAAACTACAATGTAAACTATAATTTTCACTTAGTGGCAATGCTCCAAAATCTGTTCAATTGTAATAAATGTACCACACTAATGAAGGATGTTGTTAATGTGGGAAAGTGTGAGAGGAGTAGGGAGCAGGGTATATGTGAGTCCCCTATATTTTTAATGTAACATTTATGTAATCTAAGTATCTTTTTAAAAAAAATTTAAGAAGTATATATTTAAAAAAAGATAAAGAGATCTAAATGTGAAATACGAAACTAAAAATTATAAAAGAAAATATAGGTGAATAGCTTTGAATCTATGAGTGGGAAATATTTTTTAAACAGGACTAGGAAAAAAGCACAGCCCCTAAAGAAAATATTGATATATTTGATTACCATTAAGTTTAAAACTTATGTTTAAGTTAAGACAATATAAACAAATTAAAAGACAAGCCTGGGAGGGGCTGAGGCTCAAGCAGTTGAGCTCCTGCCTCCCACATGGGGGCGTTTTGTGTTTGGTTCCTGGTGTCTACTAAAGAAAACAAACAATGAACAGACAATGAGAGGACATCAAGCAAAAACAATAAGCAAAACAAGGAGCAAAAACAATGAGCAAAAACAAAGAGTGAAAACAACAAACAGAGGAGGGAGCCATGGAGGGTGGGGCAGGGAAGATAAGCCACAGTCTGGGAGAAGATATTGGAAAAGCATGGAATAGACAAAGGATGATATCATAAATTGTATAAAGGACTGCTACAAATCAAGAACAGGAAGATAAATACCCAACAGATAAATGAACAAAGGCTATGAATAAACAAATTACAGATGATGAACCCAAAATGGATATTAAACATATAAAAGGATATACTGCTACCCTAGTCATCATAAGAATGTAAATGATATTTAGATATTATTTCATAGCCATCAGATTAGCAAAAACTAATAACCCTGATAATATTTAGTGTTGTCAAAGAGGGGGAGAAATGGGTACCCTGATATCCTAAATAGTGAATGTGTAAATTGATGCAACCACATTGGAACACAATTTAGCATTGAAGTTGTGCATGACATATCCATATCTGTGCAAATGCTTCAGAGAAACTCTCAAGTTCATATTAAGAACACTGCTTGTAATGTACAAAAAAAGTTTTAGAAACAACGTAAATTAGCAGCAGAGTGCATTAATAAATTGTGGTATCTTTATATTATGGAATATCATCTGGCTGTGGAGCAAACTGAACTAGAGCTATGTGCTCACTATTAGTGAACCACAAAGCTCTAAGGTTTAGTGAAAAAAGCAAGTGATAGAATGGCATGTAAAGTATGAAACCATTTATAGAACATTTGTAAACATGCAAATGGATTATTATGCAAAATAATCCCAAGTGTGTTATGGATAGACACACTATACTAAGAATGTAAAACATGCATGGAAATGATGAATGTTCCAGGAAAAAGGTTACTTCTGGGGAGGAAGGGAAGTAGGACTGCTTCAATGAGCATTTGCTTATGCCTGTAATATTTTATTGATTTTTTTTTTTTTTATCAGAAGGTCCCAGGGATCAAACCCGGGTCCCTCCATATGGGAGACGGATGCCCAACCAGTTGAGCTGCATCCGACCCCTATTTTATTTCTTTAAAAAGAATCTAAAACAAATATATCAAAAAGTTAGGAATTAATAAAAGCCAGATTGTAGGTACACAAGTATTTTTTATATTATTATTTCTACTTGTTTGAATTCCTACTTGTCTCAATTCCTGTACTCCCCTCTCTAGGTAGGGAAAGGGATGGTGGTGGCAAAATCAGCAAAATTATATATGACCACTTAGCATAACTATTCTGTAATAGAATCTTATATTCACAATATAAGAATTGTGAATGCTAAATTCTGATTCTTCAGGGGTCAACTATAGACATGCAAAACCAACTAGGGACCTAAAAGAATATTTTTTAGTACAATAAAGCAGTTCAATATAAAGTCCAGAACAATATATAGTTTCTTCTGCTCACATAAAATCAGCCCAGAGATTCTCATTAGCCTTCCTGAAGGATTATCTATACCATGAACCACAGCCAGCAGTAAAAACCACACAGGTTAATATAAAACAAAAAACAAAACAAAACAAAACGTGCTCCTATGGAGGGAAAAGGAATACTCCACAAAATGCCCCTTCCCAAATACACCCTTCAGCTCCCCAAACAGCTTTTCCCTCCTTGACCTTCTAGTTGGAGACCTCTCCTTAAGCAGTTACACACAGCTCTGCAAATGTTAGAGTGACATTTGGACTGGGCTTGCGTGATCAGCTCGCCTGCTGTCTGGGCTCCCCCGGGGGCCTGCCGAGCTCCAGCAATGCCCTATTAGCCTTGCAGGCCTCACCTCCCAGAGCTAGCAATAACATTTACCAGCTACAGTTTTTTCCGTCTTCAAATATTTCCTCTGGCCCACGTGATAGTGTTCCAGCTCCTCTAAAGGCTGGGACCTAGAGAGAGTGGTTTAGAGAGATGAGATCCCTCCTTTAAGAACTTTTAACATTTACCTTTCATTAAAGATTTTACTTTTGTGTTAATTGGGTTCCCCCCCTAGGATTCTGATATATTGGGGAAAAATTAATTACTAAAATTGTGCACCTGTAAGGGGGGGCATACCTTGGATTATTCTCATATCCATGGCTACTCTGAAAACACTGCCTCTGGTTAGGAAGGAATTGAATCTGAGTGTTCACCAAAAGCTTTTTGGAATCCTTAAGAATTCAGACTGACCAGAAAATTCTACAATTATAAGTCATAACTTGAGAAAACAGATTGGGAGCATCACTGTGCTTAATATATACCAGGAACTGGGAAAGCCATGCCCCTGAAGAAGGTAGGTATATTGCCTCTCTGGTTTGTTGTATCTCCAGTGCCTGAAAGAATGAGCACGTAAGGAATGAATGGAATTCCCTCTAAACAGCCTAATGAATTATATGCTAATATAATCCTTTATTTTACAAATGAAGAAACTGAGGCTTACAGAGATTAAATTGTCCAGTCATAAAGCCAGCGAGTGGCAAGTATGGGTCAGTTGGCCTCTTATGCAGCCTGACAACTTAATTGCTCTGCAATAATCTATGTTTCTGCAGGGACATATTTGTCAGACATACGATGGTAAACACTGGCAAAGAGAGCTAAGAATAAGTGTAGAAAGAAAAGGGAAATGAAAAATCACTAATCAGGCAAATACCACAATGGTAAATGTTGTAGCCAAGATCCACTGATAGATGCTAAAATTAGTGGGTGAAAGTTTGAGGAGAAACAGGATTTGTATAGGCTCAAAGTATCTCCCCCAAGATCCTTAACAACTACAAAGTGAAGACCTGGATGGGACCACCTTAACTCAGTGATCAAGAAAACGCCACCAGTATTAAGACATGCTAACATCACGAAACCCTTGGTGTCATGCACTGAGAAGCACACACTGTAATTTTCATGGTATTCTTGCCAAAAATGTATAACTTCACTCTGATTATGAGAAAACACTGGAAAACCCAAATTGAGGATATTTAATAAAACATCTGATCACCACTCTTCAAAAGGACCTGAAAGACAAGGAAAGACCGAGGAGTTTTTATAGACTAGAGGAGACTAAGCAGAAATAACAGCTAAATGTCATTCCTGGAACAGGAAAAAAATGTTGTGAAAAAATTGGTGAAATTTGAGTAAGATCTGTAGTGTAACAGTATTGGATCAATATTAATTTTCTACTATTGATAATTATATTATGGTTAGGTAAGGTGTCAGCCATAGGAGAAAGCAGAGTGAGGGGTGTAAGAGAACGCTTTATACAAATTTTACCACTTTTTTGTTAAGTTTAAAATGGTTGAAAATAAAAAGTTTAAAACAAGCAAAACAGAACAAAATGAACCAGAAATATATTTGACCTTCAGCTTTACTCACAGTGTAAGCAAACATGTGAATTAAAATAAATACACACACACAAAGTCCTGTAGGCCCTGCCAGTGACATGTGTGTACCAGGTAAGGTGGGGCCATGGAGAAGGGATGTTCAGTCTTACCTGGAAGGGGAGGGCAGTTAGGCAGGTTAGGCTTTGTAGAGAACATAAGGCTTAGGGTCTTTTGTTAATCTGCCACTTATTTTATTGAACATTTATTATGTGCCAGGTAGTCTTCTGGAAAAGAGGTATTTAGTGGTAAATAAATAGGAAAAGGGTTATTCCTTTCATAGACCTTATATTCTTGTTAGGAGGAGTTAGTTAAACACCAGAGGCAGAAAATATCATATATTTTAAAGTGCAGAACAAATGGGCTGATGCAACAGAATGTACTTGGGGAAGGGAACAGTTAGACAAGGTAATTAGGGACTGCCTCTCTGAGAAGGTGATACTCGAGTGCTTTGGGCTGGACCCTGAATGAGAAGGAGGCAGCCACTCAGAATGGTCAGGGAGCAGGTCATTTCACACTGAAGAATGCAGAAATGAGTTGGTGTGTTTGTGTTCAAAGAAACAAAATGAGGCAGGGTGTTGGGTTGTGATAGACAAGGGGAGAAGAGTAGAAGATGAGTTAATAGAAGTAAGATGTCCAGGTGCTTTTAAGTCCAAACTGGCACACTTTTGAGCGTGAAAGGTGGTGCTAGTAATAATTACACCTGGACAATAGGGGTAAAACAGACTATCTGGGGCACACCTGGACATACAGTCACCCTATCGAGAGGAAACAAATCATGTAGTGCTTTGTGATCCAGGACAAGGAGTGTCCATGAATTCTAAGTGCTTTGGGAAAACAGGGGAGGACATAGGCAGGGAAAGAAGTCATCACTGCTGCAGTGTGGAGAACAGAATATAGAAAGGAAAGAATGGAAGGAGGGGGAGAAATTAGCAGACTATTACAGAAGCCTAGTTAGAAGAAAGAGAATGGGGCTTGGGCTAAGGGAGTGGACACAGAAAAGGAGCACTGGACAGATTCACACTCTGTTTGAAGGTAGAGTCAAGGAGCCTTATTTACTCTTAGCAGATAGGCAGGAGTTGGCCAGGTGCATAAGGAGCAGAAGACATTCCATACAGAGGGACTAGCATCAACTAAGGCACAGGGGCAGGGTGTATGCTAAGGCAAGAGTGAAGGGGTGCAGTGGGGGCGGGTATGGGACTGGAGCTGTGATTGGGGGTGAGATCGCCTAAGGTTTGGAACACAATGCTTCAGAGCAGGCGCTGTGGTGCCATTGAAAATGCTCAACTTCAGAGTAACACTTGGATTTGGTTTAGAAAACTGTCTCTAGCTCAACTGTAAGAGGAAATTGAAAAGATGAAATGAAAAGGAAAATAAACTGAAGACAAATAGAGATACTTTTTTGAAAGTTAGAGAAATAAACAAGAAACCAGAAACATTTTGGGGGTGGAACAATAAGGTGAGGGGACTTTTATTTTTATCAGAAACTGTCCACCCTTTCATCAGACGCACCCCTGATTATCTAGTGCTTTACAATATAATTAATTGTTGACTCAAGGACTACTGAACAGTGTCACTGAGTCATAAAGACACCTCCAAGAGGAAAACTTGGGGGGACAAATTAATGTCATGTACTGTGTACTTCCTTCTTCAGCTCCTGTGCTATTCTTGGCCCACTCTTCTAAGTTTGAGCAATCTCTCTCGGACTGGTGTGGCTCACATGCAGTCTTGGCAAGCTAAGCATGGTGACAGAGCCAGATAACTTGTTCCCTGCAGACTTATAAACTCATCAGCTATGGGCTGGTAATATAATTTACAATACATGTTGCCAACGTTATAAAACAGCTTTCTGTTTGCAGGGAAATGGAACCCTGACAAGAAGGAGTTTTATGGCTTAATTTTAGCCGTGTTCCCCATTGTTGCTATAGTAGCAGCCTGTGTGTGATCCGTTCTAGTCATCTGCCAGGCAAGTTAAGCACAACGATGGGTTTTGCCTAATAGTCACCCCAGGATCCTAATCCCTTAGGCAGTGGTAGCCTCAGTGTGCCCACCACCTTTAGGGACAAAAGTGAAAAGATTTGGGATGCAATTGTTGGATACTCCATGGCCAAGGCTCATACTTTGATGCAATTATCTGGTGCTTGACTCTTCTGGATGAAATTATTGTAAAATGAAGTTGCTAGAAGGCTTGAGATTGGGAAATCTGAGATATGTCACCCTTGAATATGCAGTCAAATGATTACCTTTCCACCAACTAGTTCTCTTTTTTTTCCTCTCAATGTATTACAAAAGCAATTTACCACTGATATGACTAGGCTAACAGGGTTACTTCTATTCAACCATTACCTCAGGTGACTCTAACTAAAATTAAAGCTCCACAATGGCAAGAGCTTTGTTTTATCCACTACTAGATCTCCAGTGTCTGGAACAGTGTCTCAGGCACACATAGGTACTCAAAAGCTATGTGTTGAATGAATACATCCAACTATTTATGTCGTAAATCTGCCCTAATAACTTGTAAGCTAATACTACAAATGATGTAGTCTCCCAGGAAGAGTATATTCTACTTAGAGTTGGCCCAAAGCTTGATAACCTGGTATGTCAATAACCGAGACATTGTAGAGGCTCATTCTAACAATGTTGTGAGAGCTGCAAAAGTATGTGGAATTCAATCCCAGGTGCCATGTGTTAAACTAGGTGGCTCTAAGTTCTACTGTGGACAAAGGAAGAGTTGTGAGATTTTCCTCTTTTAATCCTCTATATGCTCTTAGTTGGATCCACCGGAAGAGAGATCTTTTATGTCACGTCCTGTGTGGGTTGGGTGTACTGTTTCACACTATCACAATTCTTTTGTATTCCCATTCCATAGCTAATTCTGCTTAAGTGATGTTAGAAATAGCTCACATATATAAAACCTTAAAGACCTACATGAGTCACCTGGTTCAGAACACTTGATTTTGTACGATCTGATCTTGGAAGCAGAATTCTAAAATGAAAAAAAAAAAAAAAAAAAAAAAAAAAAGCAAGACTTTTTTTGTTTGTTTTTTGCTTTTATTTATTTTTATTACCTCAGTAAGAAAATATTCAAGGCTTTTAAATATTACCTCAGTTTCCCAGTAAGAAATACAATGTTGAAATCCAGGTAAATTTTAGGTTTCTTTCTAGCTCTAAATTTCTGTGCAATTCAGAGGGAATAAACTGTTAACTTCTATGGTATTTTTTTTTTCTGCTAATGTGACAAGAGGCTGATTCTATATGAATGAGTTCATCAGGCTTCAGAAAATGTCTTTGTTGGATTACCTTTTTTAGAAAATTTACTTTATATTCACAGACGATTTGATGTTGGGTCATGTTAATGGTCTGGTTTTTCCTTGCAAAGGGTCATGGATATGTTTCAAATTGAAGTGTGTTTAGCTGGTGCTCTGTGAACAGCTGATGTAAAGAAAATGTATTTTCTTTTTTTGCCCAGAGAACTTGTCTCTCTGACCTGGCCTCCAACAATACTGAAGCAATAGCACTCCGATGAGCATGGCTGTGTGTAAAAGAGTTCTCTAATCCTTCAAACCAGTATTTGGGAATCAGAAGTACCAACAAATAGCCTAGAAAGCACAACATAGGCAGACATACAGTAGACCACTAATCACTGACCTAAAACAGTGCAATGCTATTATGTAACAATATTCTAGAATAAAGCAAATGTGGTAGGCATACAAATCCATTCACTACAGATCCATATCTGAAGTTAAACATCATTCATGGTTCAGTGCTAAAACCTTTATTTGAATTTTATTAACTAGATATTAGCAGTAATGAGAAGGCAAATTTATCCTTTGTAATACTGACAAGAATACGGCAGAGTGAGGTAAAAAGCTTTGGGCAAAAATTAAAAGTCCACAGAATAGTGCTGTCAGTCATTTATAGCATGGCTACATATGTCATGCATAGCATGGCTGGACCAGCTACTGATAACAGGTTCCATCACTGAACATAGTCTGCTCATGACTGTTATAAGCCATGCTTATCATCAAAGGTAAATATCAAAGATCTAATTCTGGGGTTCTTGAGTGCCATCTCTATCTGTGGAAATAGAATCAGATCTGTTGTGTAGGGAATTTGAGGACAGAAGAAAGGAGAATGTCCTTCTTTCTTTCATCAAGGTAGACATAACGAAGAGGAAGCAAATAAAGCTCTGTAATTGACTTTTTATAATTACGTTCCACTTTATGGTTTGCAGAGATGTTCCAAACATATTTTCTCACCCGATTTTTGAATAATATTTATTTTTTGCAGATGGGTAAAGGGAAGTCAGAGAAAGTGTGGCTTTCTCAAAATTATACACTTGCAAGAAGTGGAACTGGGAGATGAATGTAGGCCTCCTGCACCCAGGGCAAGGCTATTTCTACTGACTAATGCTCCCTGTTGCATGGAAGTATCTTCACATGGAAGCAATGGGTCATCTCTACACATCAGGAAAATTAAAACACACTCATGTATACACAAACACAACATTAACTGAGCACCCATTAATATCAGGCACTCTTTGGATATATTCACATTCATGCTTCAAGGTTCACTTTTGTGCTGGATACCTTCTGTTAACAACTCTGGGTCTATTCACCACTCTTCCCCTCTCTCCTCCACTCAGCTTTGACCCAGGAAGTGTATCCTACATGGATTGCACTAACAAGCTCCTTTGCCCTCTAGCTTCCAGGTGAGTTTGACCAATGGGAGATAAGAGTGAGGTCTGGGTATTTAATTTTCCAGCTCCCTCTCTGTGGAAAGGCTGCCAATTGGCTACCTAAGGTCACAGCTCTTGTAAGGCAGCCTTCTTTACACAGAGCTCTCACTGTCTCTTCCACAGGGCTCTGGTAAATGACCTCATCCTTGCTCCCTTCATGCCTACATGTGGTAAAGGGGTTCGTCTCTCAATAGCCCTGATATTACATTATCCCTGGAGGATTCCTTATCCCCTAAATATACCTTTGTAGATATTCCCTTTATTAAACCTTCATCAAGTGGCACCATTTGAATGGGCCATCTGCTTCCTATTAGTATTGTGATTGACTCAATGTTATTATCACACATTTTATGGCTGGGGAAACTAAGGGCAAACATGGTTTCATAGTTTAATAACTTGTAGATCTAGGATTCCGCCCAAGTCTCTTCTAACTCGAAGCTTATACACACAGAGACAGCACAGTAAGCAATGATTCTGATCCATAAGTATAATTATAGTCTGTAAAATAGAACTTTCTTGAGTTGACTCAGAGTCATAGCTATTCTCAGAAATATAACAGTCATTTATAAAGATTGTGTTTTTTAATTTCATAACATGTTTGCAAAATAAAGCAATGTCAATGGTATCTGGAAGAAAATTAGATAAGAATGCATCTGGTCTCTCATCACACCATTCTGTCTTCCTTTCACCACCAGAGTTAGCCTAAAAAGCCAGTCTGGTCATGTCACTTCCTATCTAAAAACCATCTATATTAACTAATATCTAAACGTTTTAATCATGTTTATTAGGCTTTTATAATGGACCTTCTATTATAAGGGCCCAGCCTTAACTTTTGCCATTCAAATCTATATGCCCTAGCCCAGGGGTTCTTATCTAGGGGTCTTTTTTCCCATAAGATGACATTAAGCAATATCTGGACACACTTATGGTTTTCACAGCTGAAGGTGTGCTACTGGAATCTAGTGATTAGAAGCTAAGGATGCTGCTAAATATCCTACAATGCACAGCTTCCCCACAAAAGAATTATCTGGTGCAAAATAATAGTGTTGCTGTTGAAAAATCCTACTCTAGCCACATTGAACTCCTCCTGTGCTTTGAATTGCTGCATTATAACTACCATTTATTAGTATCTGGGCCAACCATAGTACTAAATATCTGATTTCATTCCATACAGTGACCAACTTTATGCCTGTATAGATGCTGGTCCCTCAGCCAGAGTGCCATACACTCCTCTCCTTATGGTTCACTCTTTCTCATCCTTGAAACACAAAGGACACATTCCTTCCCTAAAAACTCTCAATAAAGATATAGACACCTGAGCTGAATTCCCACAACATTTGTTCATCCTTCAAGTATAACAATTTACTTGTTTGTTTCTAAACCCCGATGTATTAGAGTTCCCTAGGGAACTATAACTGACAGAGTGCTCTAGAGAAAAAGAACCAATATTTCATATATATATAGTGAAATTTTAAAAATAGGAATTGGCTCATGTGACCATGAGGATGGGCAAGTCCAAATTCCGTGGGACAGAGTACAAGCTGGGAACTCCGATGAAGGTTTTTGATGAATTCCCCAGGAGAAGCTGGCTTGTTGAAGTAGACATGGCAATTCTCTCTTTTGACTGCTGAAATAATCACTTCTACTTCTAAGGCCTTCAACTGATTGCATGAGACTTCTCCTGTTTGTTGAAGGCAATCTCCTTAGTTGATTGTAAGTATAATCAGCCATAGATGAAATCAACTTACTGATATTTAAATCCACAAAATATCCTCATAGTAACAATCAAGTCAGTGCTTGCTTGACCAAACAACTGGACACCATAACCTAGCCAAGTTGACACATGAGCTTAACTATCACTGTCCACCTCTTGTCAACTTGGTACTCATACACATGTCCTTAAACCATATTTAATCTCTAAATAAAAATAATAACTGTCATATTTTCACCTAACAGTACTCAACTGTCCTGCATTCAACCAGAAACACACTAAGTTTCCCCAAAATAAGGTATAAGTCTTTTGGATAATATTCACTCTAAAACTTGATATCCTTTAACTTAAATACTGTGACATGAAGTTAATACAAATTTCATTATATGATAAGAGGATAAATAGAGAAGAAAACAAAGATATTTGAGATATACATATATATATCCCAACATGCTTAAAACAAGGAAGAAATATTCATAACTGTTACAATCCTCATTTCTGTAATTGGTCATGTGGTCATAGCTTGTTTTTATAACTACCTTCTTCCACTACCCATTCTATAGTCTCTTTACCCTCAGCAAGCACTTAAGCTGGGCAGGGTTCTTCGCCTGGTGGGGTGACCGAAACCTTCATTCCTACAGTTTCTGGGCCATTAGTAATCCTGTCTGGATTGTGTTGTTTCAGTTTTCCATTGACTTTAATCACAAGGCATGGTGATACTAAGAGATATCCTAGGGAATCTCCTGTATTCCAGGCAAACTCTTCCTTACTTCCATTATGTAGTATCAGTCCTATTTCCCCTTGATAATCAAGATCACTTCCCTTCTTTGCCTGTTGATTCAGAGGCATGAGGAGCCTAAAGTGACTGGGTGACAGGCAGTGCAATGGAATCATTATTATGTCTCCTGGTGGAAGCACCCCTTATTTTGGAACTAAGACCTATAGACCAGCAGAGCTTAAGTTAGCAGGGACAGGAAGCACACATTTTTCTAGTGCATTACTAGGGGGTAATAGTTAGTGATGCCACTCCCATTTCCACCCCTTGATTCCTGGGCCCATGAGTCCTGGCCATGTGAGAAACAGCACCCTAGAGTGGTCACTGATTTAGAGTATACATAGCCTCTTGGAGAACATTGCCCCAGTCCTGCAATAGTATTGCTATCCAGTTGGTTGCCATAATTGAATATTCAAAAGGCTATTCTACCATTCTATCAATCCAGCTACTTCAGGATGATGGGGAACATGGTAAGACTTGTGAATACCATGAGAATGTGACCACTCCCAAATTTCATTTGCTATGTGGTAGGTTTCTTGGTCAGAAGCAATATGTTCAGGGAAAACAAACACATATCCAGAGTATGTGTCTATTCTTATTAGAACAAAACACTGCCCCTTCCATGAAGGAAGTGGTCCAATGTAATCAATCTTCAACGAGTTAGCATACTGATCACCTTGGGGAATAGTACCAAATCAGGACCTGAGTGTTGGTCCCTGCTGCTAGAAGATTGGGCACTCAGCAGTAGCTGTAGCCAGGTTGGCCTTAATGAGTGGAAGTCCATGTTGCTGAGCCCATGCATAATCACCATCCCTACCACCATGGCCACTTTGTTCATGAGCCCTGTTCATGAGCCCCATTGTTCACTGGGCAATGATAGGAGTGGCTGGAGAAAGAGGCTGATTGATATCCACAGAACAGGTCATCCTATCCACTTGATTATTAAAATCTTCTTCTACTGAAGTCACCTTCTAATGAGCATTCACATGGGACACAAATGTCTTCATATTTTTTTGCCCACTTAGAAAGGTCCATCCACATACCTATTCCCCAGACCTCTTTGTCACCTATTTTCCAATCATGTTTCTTCCCTGACCATCCAAAAGCTCCTATTCTGACTGGTAGACCACAATTATATTTTGAGTCTCCTGGAATTTATGTCACATATGAGCCAGTTTCTAATAAACCCTGAAATGTCTGGTCATCTCCTTTTCCCCAATGCACAATTACCCTAGTAAAAGGCTATAGGTCTCTTTGAAGAAGGTTGGGAGGAAGATTAACAGTATAAATTTTTGGCAGTGTAGCAGGTTCCTTCACCTAGGTGACCCAGCCTTCCCTTCATTCAAGAATCTCTGGGTCTGTTAACTGTTTTGAGTTTGGGGATTGATTAAGGAGCTGTGACTCTCTGCTTCTGTAATTCAAGTTAGGCTTTTGTTCACTTGACCTATAATTCTTCTGTTTATATAGATCCAGTAGGAATTTAGTAGACTACCCATCTGTTTCACTTCTAGGTACCTCAGGTCAACTATCCAGTGGCATAGATCTCTGTGAGTCAAAATATTTTGATTACTCCTTTGACGTTGCCATCCATTTTGGTAGCCACATCCACCTTGTCTTTGTTGATTAAATGCTGCTGCTTGGCTCCTGCCAACCCAGGATCCTATCATCCCCTTTGTGTTTAAGGATCCAAGTTCAATGACAATGTTCCCACAGTAGTATCTGACCTACAGAGAAGAGCAACCACAGAGCTCTACAGGGATAATGGAGTTAATCTCACAAATTTATTCTTCACAGTCCTGGTGAAAATTATGTCCTCTGGACATTGCTGGGGTGGGTGAACAGGTCTTACATGATAAATATATTCTAACATTCCAGTCTCTCTAAGCCTTTGGATCCCCTTATCTACATTATACCAGGGCAGTTCTGGCATTTCAACTTCAGGCAATATAGACCACCTTTTGGTCCATGTTTCAGTCAACCACCGAAACAAACTGTTAGAGCCATTTTTAACCCTTGGGCTTCAACATTGAATCTAGAATCTTTGATTAGTGGGCCAATTTCAGTGAATTCAGCCTGATGCAATTTTAGTTCCTTCCACCATTATTCCACACCCTTAATATTTGTTCCCACACATATCCCCCTGATTTCTGGCTATATAAATTGTAAAAATCATGCAGTTCTTTGGGAGTGTAGATCACTTTCTCATGGTTCACACTTCACTACGTTTGGGGCCTGTTGGGACTTAAATCTAGTTATAGGTCTGGAAGACCCAGTGGTGGGTCAAGAGAAGAATTAAAAGTGCCTTGCAAGCCAACTACCTCAGGGTATTCCATTGCAGTTTCATCTTGTGGAGCAGAATTAATCTCTTCAGACAGAGGAATGAGGGCTGTTTCCTCAGGGGAGGTGGTTACAGGTTTATCAGGCACAGAGCAGGGTTAATCTCTTCAGGTGGAGGTTGGATAACTGATTCCTCAAAGACCCATTTCAGGTTTATCTGGAAAAGACTCCACAGAATCTAGGATTTCAGTGTCCCAACCCTTATTATTATCAACCCATATGTCCCTATTTCAATTTTCAGGATCCCATTTCTTTCCAATAAATGCCCTTACTTTAATAGATGATACTCTGAAAGTTTGGGAATTTTAAGTTTAATTCAGCCACTTGCACAATGAGACTCTGGGTCTGGTTTTCAGAAATCTAAAGTCTGTGGCTACATGAAATATGATTTTCTATCAAGACACACATAGAAATTTTCATGTCCTTCATGCAGTGCTTAAGTTGGGATTTTAAAGCCTTGAGCTCATCCCTTTCTTTGACAACTGTATTTAGGAGCAATCAGCCAACATTATTATATTTTTTAGCTCTACAAAACTCAGTTAAGTTTTCAAAAACACCTTCACCCAGAGCTTTGGATCATATAAGCATTTGAGTAGACATATCCAATGGTGATATTTTGCACATCTCTTTTGTCAATTCATGCCATGGACTATCAGTGCTATCTTGATTGTTGGAAATAGAGTTATTAGTACCTTTGAATCTAATCAGGTTAAAGGGCCAATTCCAAAATCCCCAGAACCAACCCAGAAATCTCATCCTTAAGACTCTTTTTCAAGAACCATTCCTGGTACTAAAACCTGTATTAGTGTTCTAAGGGAAACAGAACCAGAACAGGAGATATGTGTATGTGTGTATATACATATAGATATAATGTAAGTATTATGGGATTTTTAAATAGGAATTGGCTCACATGACCATGGGGCTGAGCAAGTCCAAATTCTGTAGGGTGGACCATAGGCTAGGAATTCTGATGAAGGTTTTCAATGAATTCCTTAGGAGAAGCTGGCTGGCTGAAGTGGACATGAAAAATTTCCCTTTTGACTGCTGAAACCATCAATTCTCCTTCTAAAACCTTCAACTGATTGGATGAGACTTCTCTTGAAAACAGTCTCCATAGTTGATTGTATATATAATCAGCCATAGATGAAATCAAATTACTGATGATTTAAATCCATGAAATATCCTTATGGTAACTATTAGGCCAGTGCTTACTTGACCAAACAATTGACACCATAACCTGGCCAAACTGACACATGAACTTAACTATAACATCTGACATTTTGTAAGCTCGTTAAGGGCAGAGACCATATTATTTGTGCATTCCCTGCCCCATTTTCAGCACAATGTCCAGCATATAGTAGATGTTAATCATTGAACTAATGAGCAATATTATTGCAAGCAGTGGACAGATTTCAGAATAACTCTGTTGAATTTCATTTTCACAAATTGCATCACATTTTGAATTCAGTATGAAAAGTTGCTGTTTAAATAGGCTGTATGAATTCTTTTGTCAAATAGATTCTCTTATACATTTTATAAACCAGGGTTTCTGTATCTCATGTTTCTTTTTTTTCCTTTTGAATATTAAAAAAAGTACATGCTTCTTTTCTTAAAGTAGGAATACCAATCAAAATTTTTGTCTTATCTTTAGAGTGCTCTAGTTGCTTGAGGATAAGAAGTCAACATTACTGTTTAGAAAGGCAGAATTATGTTGAGAATGTGAAAAGTTAGTTCTTCCCATCCTTGTCTACAAGAGGGAAGATATCACCCCACCATAATTTTGTTGATTCTCTGGAACTGTTGGCTACTGTTTGGTCTGCTCAGAGCTGAAGATTTATGTTGCTCCTACTCCTGCAGAATATAGATTTAGAACTTGGCAGGCATTCCTGCATAAATTTGCACACTGTTTAAGATCAGCCCCATTTGGGTGGGTGGCTGGGGGGACAATCTGTGTATTTTGGAAGCTTTATCAGAATAAAACACATTTTTAGAAAGTGCATGAGGATAATAGCTGCATGAGTGAGCTGGAGTATGTCTTGAAGGTACAAAAAGAGATGAGAGGAAGAGAAGTGATTATTTGATGGTACTTTGCTTTCAAGGTGATCCATCAGAGTTTCTTCTTTCCCTTGGAGGTGGCTTGTGGACTGGTGGCATTATGAGGCAAGAAAGTCTCCTTGGTATGCTAAGTGCAATGCGATTACTGGCAAAGTCCACTACACAAATGCACGGAGCTAATTGCTCATTATACTGTATTAATATCAATGAGTTTCCTGCATTTGTTAGCAATATAACATCAATGGTTTCATCTAGTACTTTTATTTTACCTTTTTTGAAATTACCACTTGTCAACCTGGCTTTTTCCTTCAAGACTTTGGAAAATGTAAATCATGTCACTTCCTAGTATGTTTAGATAAGAAGAACCTCTGTATCATTCATCTCCTACTGTCTGTTTTCCCTACCATTTTTAGTTCTCTTCTTGACTTAATCACATCTAAAATAGCATATGTTCATAATAAGATTGTAGAAGTCAGAATTTTGATGTTTTATTATTTCCTATTTGTTTCTTTGGTCTCCGATATACTCAAGTGATTATGGAAAGATGGGTATAGAAAGATAGTAGGGAAAAGTTGCTTGCCAGAAACTCCCTCTTTCAACTTAAACAAAAAAGGCTAAAACAACCAAAAAATCATTAGTCCAAAGTAAGAAAAGGGGCAAAACTTAGAGTCATAAATATCAAAAAGTAATGACCAAGGAACAAGAGGAATGACTATAATGCCAAGATGAGAGGAATGGCCAAGCATGCTGACATTGCTAACCCTGCCTGTGGTCCTCAGGTATAGCACTAGCTAATTGATAAAAATACTGAGCATTATCCCAACTACCTTCATATATGGACAGAAACAAACTGAGTAGATATACTTGTCTGTTCCCACCTTTGACAGAAGAGTAGCAGAAATGACTGTGAGGAGAAATACGTGTAAAAGAAATAGGTAAAAGAGAAGGCTCCAGGGATAAATGGATCAGAAGTCCCAAAGTATCCTTTTCATTGACTTGGGATACCTTGGTTAGCCAGGAGGAATGAGTTCTGGTACAAGACATTTAACAAAACTTCAGAACAGAGCTCACATAGTTAAGTGAAGAATACATGTAGCTGAGACCAAGTTCTTCATCTCTCCCCTTCCATACTCTGCCATCTTTCAAGCTACAGAAAGAAAGAACATGCAGCTCCAAATATGAAGCCATTAAATGTAGATGACTCTGGGAGTCAAGGATTCATTTACTCTATATTGGGACAGAGCCACCTGAGGATCAGCAAAATGAAAAGCAATGTCATGGCAGTACAAATACAAAACAACAGAAAAATTAAACAAAAAAATAGATAAAGGCACATAGCTTACAAAAGTAAAAGAACTTGGTCTAGAAGAAAACAAACAGAGGCACTGAAAAAGCTCCCATGAGCTATATCTGTGGTATATAATAGCTTAAGGAAATTGAATTAATACCTCAAGAATTCAAAGAAAAAATTAACTGAGTGAAATGAAAATGGAGAATTTAGACCAAAAGAAAAAAATGAGAGTCAAATCAATGCCATCACATAGCTGATTTGAAATAATTAGTAACAACAGGGGATGAAAAGTACATGGCCAAAAAAAGGTAAAATGTTTGAGGTAATCACAATGATTGCTGATGAAAAAATCAAAGGGATTAAATCCATCATAGTGAAACTAAGAGATGGAGGAAAGACAGCATAATTGGATCCCTGAATTAGGAAAGCTGAGCATTTTAATAAAGGAATTGTTCAAAGGTATCAAACCAGCTTTTTTTCTTAATACAACGAGCTAACTCTGCAGTTCTAAAGAGCATGCAAGTTTCCAAGAAAATTTGATGTAGTATGCTTAACACTGAGATGTGTATCAATTATGTCATTGAACTTTAAGGAGTAAAATAATATTCTTCAGACATACAGAAAAAAATTTACAGCATTTACCACCTATGAGGGAGAAAAGTCACATTGGCATTATACAATCTCAAGTACAATAAAGAAACGTGTGTAAAGTTCTGCATGAAATATACTTAAGAAGTATATGCAACCAAAATGTAAACCAAACAGAAAGAGCATAAGCTGACATTCACAAACATGAATAAATTTTGATAATATAACACTAATGAATTCCTTTTAAAAAGAATGATGTTACCATGAAATCCAATCATTTAAAAGAGGAAATAAAATTACTCAGAAATGGAGAAATTGTGATAAAAGACTTGGTGAGAATAATGGCAACATTCAATATACCACAAATAGATGATAATTATATACATTCTGAGCACAGAACAAATTATACATTTGTATCAGGGTACCCAAGACCACCATCACACTAAATAATTTTCTATAAAGACTCATAGCACCTATAAGTTGTTATATTCATGATTCTCATTTATTAAAGCAAAAGGATTCAGAGTGAAATCAGCAAAGGGAAAAAAATACATGGGGTGAAATCTGGAGGAAACCAGGCACAAGCTTCCAAGAGACCTCTCCCAGGGGAGTAATACAAGATGTATTTAATTCCCTCAGCATGATATGTGACAAAATATGCTAAGTTTTGACAACCAGGGAGCTCACCTGAACCTTGGGGTCCAGAGTTTTTACTGGACATCTGTCACTTAGGCATACACTACCTGAGTGACTGATCTCAGTAACTAAAGCTTCTGGCCACCAAAGAGAAAGTCACTCTTCACCATAAATCACACTGTGAGTATAAACTATCTGGACAAACTAGTACAGTGTGGATGCAAAAGAGCTCTTATCAGTCAGAACTTTCCAAGAGCTCAATTCTCAGGAGCTAGTGAAGGTCCAGTCATGAACACAGGGTCTTTGAGGTAATGTATAAAATTTGAACCTCACAAGTCTGTTGAGTAATGCTTTCCTGCATGTGCAATAAAAATAACAACAACAAAAATTCAGAGATAAAGGATAAAATTTAAGAATAATTTTCTCACTTTATTGGCTAAACGTATCATGGAGTTCAAAATAACAACTAGTTGTTTCATGTTTTTCATAATGTCTTTTATAAATTTTAATGAGATTGCTTAAGTAATAATACCTCTTGTAACAATTTATTTGAAATTTGTATCATTTTCTTTTGTTAACTTCATGTAAAATTAAAGTTAACTTTAATTAAAATAGCATAAATAGAAATTTCCATCTTTTAATATATTTCTAATTATTTATCCTTCTATTTGCATATATGCTTAGAAAAATATACAGAAATGTTAATTATTGTTATTTATTTTTGGTATAATTTGGAATGTTTAATATTTTTTTGCATACTTCTATACCTCTTCCATTTTTAAAATAATTATTATGTGCTATTAAAAACATTAATGTGGTCTTTCTTTAGAAGAGGGAGAGGAGAATAAAAGACTGAGGAATCAGGACTCTCTGAGACTAGTTTAACATATGCTGTGCATTGTGCTCTTGTTTTGTAGGGGGTTCGTGTGTAGTATAGATGGAAGTACACCTGAATAAATACTATCATTTTTTTTCTAACACAAGAAATGCATACAAATCTTCTATCATATTGCTTAATGTTCCAATGCTACTCACTCCCTTTTTTGAGAGGAGCCTCTCAATGTCAGTGGGTAATAGCTGATTGGAACATGGGAATCGAGATAGAAGCCATTGATCATTGTAATTGAAGAACAATAAGGCAGTAGGTAAATAGTTAGACAATAAGAAAAAGAAATCAGTGCTAAAATGTATTTTAAATGTCACAAAGATTAAATGATATTAATTACTTACACACTCTAGAAACAGAAATGAGTTTACTATTCCAAATATACATTACTCAGGGCCAACAAGAAATTTATGGAGAATAATATGTGAAATATCTATACTAGCCAAAATAGGAGGACTCTGAAATGCCTGTGTGAGGAGTTTGACAGACCTTCTCTCCAGCAAAACAACATTTTACATGGTGAAAATTATTTTTAAAAAGTAAGCTTTCTGAAAATTGTCCAAAGGACATATAACAAATGGAGAAACATTTATTCAAGAAATCTACTAAATCTCAGTAAGAAAAGTGAGTGACTGTAGCATTTAAACTATGACCTGCTCCCATCACCTTACCCCATTCTAGCTCCATTTTAGAGAAGCTCCTTTCCAAGTGGGTGAGGTCAAGAATTCCAGAGCTCCCTCTCCTCCTGGCTACCTATCTGAAACTACAATTTCACCCCAGAAGAGGCAGGCTACTTGCACCTCTCAACTCCAACCACAGCTCCATGTTGCAGAAGTGCAATTCTGGGTAGGCATAGTCAAGAACATGGTGCTCACTTCTCCTAGCAGCCCTCATTTATAGAACACAACTCTATCTTAACTGTGGCATGTCAAGAATACTAGGGTTCCAATTGTCCCTGTTGTAGCTAATAGTGTAGATGTTCCACACTAGAAGGATCAAGCTAAGAAGATCAGGGTCCACCATCTCCTCTAGTGCCTTCTCATAGAGAGGGAGTGTTACTTGGGAAAGAGAAGGCCATGGTTCCTGCCTCCAGCTGGTGTGCAGTGGCACAGAAGTTCTCCCCATAGACAGGCAGTCTATATCTATGGAGAGTTCCACAACATTGCCTGTGGAGACTGACTATATTTGGGTTGGAGCTTAAAGAAATGCATGGATATGAGTGTAGTTGAAAACAATGGAGATATTGATGGCAAGCAATTAAGAGGGGGCTGGTAACTCCATGATACAAGGAACAAAATATCAGGCAAGTCAGAAGTTTAACAGAGAAAACAAGGGAAAGAGAAAGCTGTGAATACCCCTCCTGGGATCAAACTCATCCATGGGGGTCTGAAATTTTGTGCACATTTGCCAGGCTACATCCCCTCAGAAGCAATCAAATCACAACATGAACATACTTGAAAGTATTTCCAAGCCACTCACAGATCTATCAGCAAGGGGAAGAAAACATAATGGGTCAAGGCGCTTAAGCAAAACCTCTCAACAAACACTGTCTGAACAATAAGCTACTTTTACCAAGGGTAAGTCTTAGGAATCCAGCCTTTAAAATAAGACCATACTCATCCCTGGAAGTCTGAAAACTATTTTTCCAAGGCTACACTAAATCAGGAGTGATAGAATGGGCAATTTCCATACTACTAGTCCCTGGCTGAACATGGGGTAGAATCATAAACTCCCTGAACTGTGAAAAAAAATTCCCAAGCCACACACATCCAACAGGTAAAAGGTGAAAATTTAACTGACTTAGGGCGCTTAAGCACAATGTTTGACTAATAGTGGTTATACTGACCAAGGTGCAAAACCTAAGAAGTCAAGCTAGAGATAAAAACTGGAGAAAATATCTAAAAAGGGACATCAGAACTTGCACACTGCTGGGAAAATACACATCATAGAGTTAGTTCAGCCAAGTCACTAAACAAATAAACACATGACCAAGCAAACAACAAGAAGCCCTGGTGGGGGAATCTTATTACAATGTATTATCTAAAATGTCCAGATTTCAACAAAAATTATGATATGCTCAGAGATACAAGAAAGAGTGATGCATACATAGGAATAAAAGCTAGCAATAGTAACTGTCTTGTGGGGGTGGGGGAGCAGATGTTGGACTTAGCAGACAAAGGCTTCAAAGTAGATATTTAGATGTTCATAGAAGTAAGGGACACTGGGACCTTATGCTTAAATGATTAAAGGAAAATATGATATTAATTCATCAAATAGAGAATATTAACAAATAGATGCATGTTATTTTTAAAAAAGAAACAAATGGACATTTTGGAGTTGTAAAGTACAGTGACTGAAATGAAAAATTCAATAGAGGGACTCAATAGTAAATTGAGCTGGCAGAAGAAAGAATCAGCAAACCTGAAGGTAAATCAGTAGAGATAGTATAATTTGAATAAAAGAAAAGAAAATGAATAAAAATGAAAAAAAATCTCAGAGAAATGTGGGGTGCCATTAAGCATACCAACATATGTATAATGGGAGTACCAGAGGAAATGACAGAAAATATTCAAAGAATTAATTACTGAAAACTTCCTAAATCCATTTCTCTAATCCACATATCCAAGAAGCTCTATGAACTCTAAGTTGAATAATTGCAAAGAGATCTACATCCAAATCCATTTAGTCAAAATGTTGAAAGCCAATGTTGAACAGAAAATCTTGAAAGCAGCAAAAGAAACTATTCAAGGGAACCACAATAAGATTAACAACTAACTTCTCTTCAGAAACAATAGAGGCCAAAAGACAATGGGATGACATATTCAGTGCTGAAAGAAAAATGACTGTTAACCAAGAATTCTATTTCCAGAAAAGTTATCTTTCAAAAATGAAGCTGAAATAAAGCCATTACCAGATAATTAAGAGAAAGGGGGCAGGGGAGAGGGAGAGGGAGAGGGAGAGAATTTGCTGCCAGTTCCCCTGCCTTACTAGAAATAATAGAAGTTCTTTAGGCTGAGAAGAAGTGACAGCAAACAGTAACTTGTATCCAAGAATAATTATGTAGGTAATGATAAAAATACACATTTATTTTTCTTCTCTTAACTGAATTAAAAAGCAATTTCACAAAACATTACCTATAAAATCATGTTGTTGGACCTGTAACATGTAGAAATGTAATATATTTGAAAATAGCAACACAAATGAATAAAACTATATTGGAGAAAGGAAATGACATCCAATAGTAGTTCAAAGCCACAGGAAGAAATGATGGCAGCCAGAGAGATAAATAATAAGGTTAATTAAAAAGAAAATATAAATATATTTTAATTCTCCTTTCTTTTCTTATCTTCTTAAAAATACATAAGATTATATAAAGCAGCCACTGTAACAATGTATTGTTGGGTTTGTAACATATACAGAATGGTATGAATAACAATAGTACAAAAAAGAGGAAGTAAAGAGAACTAATATAAGAGTAAAATTTCTATATCTTACTGGAATTGTTAGTATAAATATGAAGAAGATTCTGATAAATTAAGATGTAAATTGTAAGCACTATAGAAACCTGTAAAAAAAAGTATCTAAAATGTAATTTAAAATCATTAAAAGAATTAAAGTAGTTCACTAGAAAATATTCACTTAAGAAAAAAGGAAGAAAAGAGGAACAAAGCAAGGGGACTATACACCTACTATTGTGTAGGCATCTGTGATGCGGTCTCTCAATACTCAGTAATCACACAGATTTTAGATTGACCAAGTGTCCTTGTTAGGCTCATTTCCTCCCTTGAATTACTACACTATTCATGACACTCTTTTTCAGCAACTTAATATGCATCCATAGAACAGATTTTGTTTCAACTGATTTTATATTAAATTTTCTGCTTCATTACACACCCCTTAAAAGTATTGGGTTAACCATAAACAGCAAAAACTCACAGAGAGACACACAATGGTATACAGTGAGATACATGCTGTTTTGTACCGTCACTTGTTTGACTACATATGCAACTGATATTTATTCTTTGATACTACCAATATCGGCATAGAAATGAATTCATTTATACATATTTTCTGATACTACACATATCTAGGAGGACAAAAGCAGTCATTAATTTTGGAATGTGTTTAAGTTGAAAGCAGCAAAATAACCATTTCATAACTCACTGAATGCTCTAATATCCCCTAAAAGAAGGCATGTACCTATGTGTGGGTGTGTATAGTATGAGGTGCATAGTGGTGATTAATGGTGCATTGTGCAAGTTCATATAGAACAATATATTATATAGAAATATTTGTGTTATCTATGCTTATGTGATTTTTTAAATATTTATAAAATGATATATACCTTTAAAACAGCATGTGTGCATATGTTGGCAAACACACACACCTACACACACACACAAGAACAGCACACTCCACTTTATCATGCAGCATTATGGATGTGTTTGGATGCTTAGAAACAGGGGTCTGCCCTGCTTAAAGCCCTCTGACATATAGTTTGAAAGAATGCTTAAGTGCACAGGCTCGAGGATCAGACTGCCAACATTCACTTCCGAGTTCTGCCATTTATTAGCTGTGTGTGACCTGGTAGTGATAAAATATAATATTATCATCTTCCTCATGATGTTCTTGTGAGGATTAAATGGCTTAATGCATGTTAGAAAGCACCGGGCAAATAGTAAGTGATCAATAAGTTTTCACTATCATTATTGGTCTTTTTTGGATTCTGCTCCTCCAGGAGATAAAAGTTTCTTCCACAACTGGAGCATGTGTTAAATTTAGATTATACTTCCCATCAAAGAGGAGATCATCTTACTACATCTTAGATTGTGATAGTGTCTGCAGCTATCACACTTTTATCTGTGATCCTCTTAAAGTTTGCAATTTTTAAAATACAATTGTGAAAAGATAATAGGTTTTGCCCAGATGGTGGTTGCTTTCCAGGAATACAAGTTTCTTTTTATCTGGGCATCCCTCTCTCTCTTTCCTTTATGTCTATAGAGATGCGATTTTCTCTACCTGTCAAGCCCAGTACCTTCATGTCTTCCAATAGAAACCCCACTCATCCATCCAGACCCCCTCAGACTCTATAATCTATACCCACCTACTTTATTACTCGCCTACACTCCTACCACCTCTCTCCAGTCAATGCTGCTGTCTTTATTTTTATATCTTCACTATGTCTCTTAACCATTTTTATATCTATTACAGATAGTTGTGCATGTTGTGTCTCCCTTCAGAACAGGGACCTTGTCTGTTTCACCTTTATACTTTCCACAGCCATATAGGTAGCAGTTATTTGACAACCCCAAATATTTAAGGAGGACCAACTCATTGATAGGCTGGCTTCACAGGGATGGGAGTGCTATTCTCTGCCCAGATACTCCATATTTATTTGCAAAATAAATGGCATATCAAATTCATGTTTTGAGCAGCATGGGGTTGCAGAACAGACCTGAATTTAGTAGCAGATATTCTAAGTTAAAATCTAGACTGTTTTATTTTGGGACACTTGCTTCCCCCTCTAGGAGCCTCACTTTCTTGTTTAAAAGTAGGAATTATAGACCCACACCATAGCGTTGAGACAATATGTGGGGAAGATGATAAAGTATCTGGACTGGAGAAAGTAGCAAATAAAAATGAGTTTTCTTCCTTCAGTATAGAGGTGCTATTTCAATAAAGAGAAGACTGACTGTGCTCAAGGGTGGCATTATTTTTCTTGGTTTTCTAGATTAGGCTCTTATCAGTGTCCCTCGAATGGGCCAAACTCTCACAGTGTCTGGCCACTAGGGGTGTTACGGGAGCCAGGATGTGCTGCTACTGCTTCCACCTTCTAGACAGTTACACTCTGGCAAATATGTCCACTGTGGTGATTTTAAACTGCTGCCCTACTCCTATTCTTCATGAAATACTATAGGGATTCTAAGACTTGTTTTACTTATTTGTGTTTAATCCATAGCATACAGGATTACAATTACTACTATTCGTGGGGGCATTTCCACTTTAGCAAAATGCTTTAACGTCTATTATTTCATTTGGTACCCTTGACCACTTCGTGAGGGTGCACCAGCACAATCATCTGCCTTTTGCATGTGAGGAAAGAGAGCCTCAGAATTTAAGTAGTCTGCCTAAGATCACATAGTTAGAAAGTGGCAACTACAGGGGTTGATCAAATACAAGCCACCTGGCTATGAATTCAGTATCCTCTCTACTCTGTTTGCCCTGGAAGCAAAGGCGGTATTTGGAAACTTTAATATCCTTTTTCCTAATGATCTCCATTCTTCTTTGGCAGAGGCGTCCATCCTGAGCTACGATGGCAGCATGTACATGAAGATCATTATGCCCATGGTCATGCACACCGAGGCAGAGGACGTGTCCTTCCGCTTCATGTCCCAGCGGGCTTATGGGCTGCTGGTGGCTACTACCTCCCGGGACTCAGCTGATACCCTGCGTCTGGAGCTGGACGGGGGGCGTGTCAAGCTCATGGTTAACTTAGGTATCGTATGAAGTACCCTCTGCCACTTTGTTTGGGCTCGTCTTCTTTTTCTTTTCTGATTTTCATTGGTTTGATTGAATTATTTTATTTGTTTGTTTCTTGAAAGTTAGCTGCTCACTTCTTGTTTAGTAGACCAAGGATAAAACCCACAGCAACAAAGACTCTTTCCCTTGTTTCTGCATGAGGTTTTGATGTCAATTTCTGGTTTTTAACAGTGGTGATTTCTTTACTAGATTATTTGTTTTCTAAGTTTCCTTTCTTGTTTTTTTGGAATCGTTTAGCTTTGTGTAAAACATGCTACTTTGGTCCATCTTTTGATCAATCACATTACCATTAAGTCCAACTCCTTGGTCGCCACTCAAAACAGTCAAAGCTGAAGGCAGAACAGAAAATGGAGGCAAAATGGGAGCATGAGACGGGAGATAACTAAGCTATTACTAGGATGAGAAATGCGTTACTTCCTACATCACAATGGCTCTTCAGGTGGGGAATTCTGGTGGCCTTGATGGCACAGATATTTCCTCATACTTTTTCCTATTGGCAAGGAAAAGTCAGATTGTTTCTGTTGTCCCACTGGAGAAATAATTTCATAACTTTCTAGTCCCTGACCCATGGAAGGAAAATGTGGGTTCTGATATGTATCCCCATAATCCTTCCTGATACTCTTATATGTCATCCAGCACCCCGTTTTGTAAAGATTGTTAGCCTTACACTATTACTCAATAATTACTCTGTTCTTCTCAAATAACACACGTCCATTTTTCTTTTAAATAATCATGATGACTTCAAATTTGTAGCTTTACTGGGAGAGCATCTATGTTCTTTCACCATAATTACCTATGACAGATATTTTGGAAATCCTACCTTCTTCTTATGGGCTTATAATCTATGCTGTTATTGACCCTCTTTACTGGATTCTAATTAAACGTCTTTGGAAATGTGATCTCCTAGTTTTTAGAAGAGAAATAATAAATTCTGTCCTCTGCTATTTCTACTAAGCAGAAGGTCCTTTTGAAAATCACTTGGCATCACAAGACCAATGCCCAGTGTTGACAGGAATAATGACATAGCTGCGCCCAAACCTTCGAAGCCTCTGACTTTGTTTGGATATGTTGAACATGTTTGGATCTAGAGCTTCTTTGTAAAGATCTCAGTGGAATGGCTTGTCAGAGGCATGGGGAGACACTATGGATAAGTATACCAGATGCAATATCATACAAAACCCTAGAAGGCTCGCTGGGAAATTGGGGTTTGTAAATCCATACCAGTTTTATCTGATCTCAGGTCAACTGGTCACACTTGGAAAATGCCTACTCTACAATCCTAAAATCTCTAGGACACAGAGGACTGTTTTGAGCAGTGGCTTGTTTAGTTATGTCTTTTTTTCTTCCAGTTTGCAGCTTTTACAACACTATGCCCCTTTTCTTTGCCCAATCTCATTTGATTTCTCTTGTCAGTGTGTCTCAGTGTTTCTTTTGTTTGTGTGTTTGTTTGGTTATTTTGGGTTTTGTTTTTCTCTTTTGCTGAATCTTTTAACGTGTTATTGAGTTTCCAAGTCCTCCCTAACATCAACCATGGTAAATCAAAAGATGGTATTCAACCCTTCAAAGGCCCAAAGCCTGCGGCCCGCATAGCAAACAGCCTTGAGAACAGAGTGTACTGAGCAGCCTGCAGGGGCTGGCATACCCCTGTCCCTCCCACCTTCCCTTCCCCACACCATCCCCACCTCAAACAGTTCTACGAATGAGTATATGACTGAAAACCAACAACCAGCAGCTGATTGCCTACCTCTCTATAAAACAGGAGAAGAAATCTAAACCAAAAACTAAAAACCAAACATAAACCCCTAACTGGCTCACCAAAAGAAGATGAAGGCCATTTTTAACTCTGCATATAATCCAAATAAAAAAGAGAAAGGCATAGATAAATGAATAATTCAGCCCCACGGGGTACTGGAGGAGAACACATTGTGTCTTTAAACAGATCATTTTTTTCCTTTATTAGACATTTTGTAATGATTAGAAGGCCAGCTGTGACAGGTCTCACAGTTTAGAAGGGAAAATCGGGAGGAGATATAGAAGATGAAGACAGAGATGGATAGCTTCTCTCTGTGTGTGTCTCTTTCTCTTTTATATTTCCCTCCTTTTCTCCCTCTCCCTCTCCCTCTCCCTTCCCCCCTCCCCTTCACACACACACAAAACACACACACACAAGTGAGTCACAGAGCCTATGTGCATTCCTAGAAGCATCCTTTCTCTATTTTAAACTCTGGCTGAAATGTGGGAGATATGCTTTTCCAAAGGACTTTGCTTTTGCCTTTCGTCTCTTTTCAGCACACCAAGTTAGTTCCTCCTAAATTGAAACATTCTTGGCAAAACAGTGTCAGCCACTCCTTAGAGAGCACTATGCTCCTCCAAAAGCAGTAGTATTTTTCTGTTGTGTTTTTTTTTTTTTTTTTCCCCATAAAGGGTATGGTTCTCCACAATTACTGGTTTGAATTTATTTAACTTTCTTTCAAACAAACCATGGAAAACTGAACTTTAACTTCCTTGTTTTGTATACACTACCCTTCAGATTCAAGCTTTCTTCCAAGGTACTTCTTCTATCCCCTCCCCACAAATATACCCCTTTCTTTCTCCTGCCATGAGTTCACATTTCCTTTTTCTTGGTAATAGAAGAAAACATTTCCAAGCAGAGTTTGCATTCTCATACATTCCCCAAGAGCTAATTTCAAACTATTACTTTGACCCCTCACCATTTGGTAATAAATACTTCGATTTATTTCAAATTGGCTACACATTTAATTTCATGACATAAAAATCAAGTATGTATTTCTCCGATAGAACATAGTTTCCAATTGTCGAGAATACTAGGCTTTTCCAAGGATCTTGCTTTCTGAAATAGCCATCTCTGATCATGGCAAGCATGAGAAATGTCTTTGGCAATATAACACACACCACTTTTTAAAAAAGTTATGAGGTTGGATTGTTAGAATTAAAAGATATATTGATAATATTAATTTTATATTATTATTAATAAATTTAAAGACTTCAATCTCATTTCAATCTTGCAGTAATTTTGTGAGCCAAATCAAGAAAGTGTTTTTATGCTTACTTTGACAGATGTGGAAACAAAGAGAGAAATGTGTGACTTTTCAAAGCTCACATGAAAAGTTGATAGCAGAACTGGGACTAGAACTGGCAGCTATAAGCTGCTAAATCGGCATAGGTTATCTCTTAGCTCTATTGATCAATATTGTGGATCAATAATGTGACACTCTTTATGAATTCTAACTACTTCATGATGGTCACCTTTCAAGCATGCACAGAGGGAATCTTTCCTCAGTGTCCAGTTTAAGTTGAGACATACTGAAGGAAAGTCCACCAGTATTGGGACAACCTCAACTGTGGCCCTTGAGAATATTCAACAGAGGGCAAGGAGACTTTCTTTAATGGCAGGAGGCTCTGAAGGAGTGCTGTATAATTTGGTTAACTGCATTTGAATTCTCCAGATGTTCTATCTCTGGAAATATGGACTTGCTGACTACTGTTTAAAGTATGCAGCATTGAAGACATATAAGTCCTAAAAACATTCACCTCTTCCAAGCTTAAACTAAAGCTCATCAATATGGAAAACAATCATTTCCCCTCATTTACTAAGAAACAAAACAAAACTAAATTTAACAAAACAAAAAGCACAAACACACACACATACACACACCCCTCAAACACTATGCCATGACTCAGGCAGGATTTTCCAGTCAGGGAGAGAAAATTGGCTGCTACTGAAGCTCTTTCTAAATGAAATTGTCTTGTTCAGTCAATCCCCTGGCTCATTTTTCATAAAAAAAAAAAATTCCTCCCTCTCAGAACCATCTTTCCCAGAGGTCATGAACAAGAGACTGGAATAGACTTTTCCCTCAAAAAGTCTATTCAGGTAAAATACTCTTACTCTTCAGGTAAAATACAAAATACTTACTGACTTCTGGATAGCAAATTGTTTGCTATCTTGGAAGCTTTTAAGTCCTCAAATTGGTTTAAAGACACCACGAGGAACTGTTTAGGTGAACAGAAGAAGACAGGCCCACCTTAACATCTCTCGCTAGACCAGGTCCTTATCTAAGAATAAAGTCCTCAGCTGTGTAGAAACCAAAGAGAACCCCTGCTTGTTTACAGTTCTTGCAATTGTTGCCTTAGATCCAGCCTGGCTCTCTTAAGTATGCCCCACACCTGCTCTGAGTGATTGTAGGTACAAGAGCTGCAGCCCCCACCTCTACCTCCCTACCTGCCCTCCTTCCTCCTAGTCCTCTCCAGGGGCATGGCCTCCCCTGTCTGGTGATCGTACCAGTTGCTCCAGGGCTGTTTGCTCCCACTTTTCTGTTGCGGTTGACGACACATGACAAACCTAACCGCACGAAACCAAACCCAGATTTTTCTCAAGAGATGTTCTTCTGGGGAACATATAAGCTTCCTGCCTCCTTCCTCAGAAGGATTGGGTGTTAAAATTCCTCCTATCCAAATTTCACATAGTTTCACTCTGCCCCATTATTTGCCACTGGTTCCTTTTACACTTGAAAAATGGTTTACTTTGGAAAATTGAAACGGTGGCGTTGTGCCCTCAACACGTCCCACCAAAACTATGTGGTCAACTTTAGGCAGAAGAGTATAGTTTGTAGCTTTATTTCTCCTCTAACTTTCTTCTTCTTTGTTAACATTTTACTTCCACCTGTTAATTTCTGACTTAAAGTAAATTTTTATTGGAATTCCCTCCACCACAAACTAACCATAGTTTCGACTGGGCAGCTTGGTAACAATTTACTTGAGATATTTCTCTAACCATTTCTGTCCAAGTCCACTAGCAACACCCATTGACTCTAATCAAGAACATTTTTTTAGTGGGGGCAGCGGGGAGTTGTGTCTAGAACTCTCAAGCAGATAATAATAAAATGATAGATACCCTGATCTCCAGTACAGAGTAACTTATCTGGTCACCACCCTGTCTTCCCTCCCTTACTCATCTAAAATACACAAACACAAAACACAAAGGATTTTCTCCTCCCAAGAGGCAGCATCACAGAGTGAAATAGGTAGGGCTGTCAGAGGGCCCGAGACCACCTCCACACGTGCCTGTCTCGCCTTCTCCCTGAATGCTCAAGGCATTTGATTCAGTCTGTGCATTCAGGCAGGAAGACGAAGATGGGTTTCCTGAGTGGGTTGGTCTGGGGTCCTTTGAAACAACAGCAATTAGAGAGCCCAAATAACTATGATAACATCATAAAAATCCTTTTACCCTATACCCAACCTCACCTCTTTAAAATCTGGGATGGGTGTTTGTGCGGTTAGCTGTTTGCAAGTGGCCATTTTATGACAGGAAATGACCAGGTGGTATTAACCCTTTCCTTATCTCTAGGGATGAAGGCAAGTCTGCCTATGCAAATTTCTATAGTATTTGGGGCCCGACCTAAGGAGAGGGTGGAGGGAGTTTGATTTTAGACAAAGAGAAAGGGTTAAATACTACACTGAGAAACTTGATGACAGAATTTTAAAAATGATAGTGTTTTAGACTGGCAATGTATCTTTGGAGTACTAATACAAAAACTATATTAATGCTACTTTTTCAAAATTAAATTTTAAGAAAATCAACTATAGGGGGAAATAGAATATGTTACAGAGGAATTTTTGACTAATTTGCCAAGTTTAACAAAATTACTATTTAAAAGTTAGGTTTGAATTAATTTATATTAGTGAATAGTTTTTTTTTTTTTTTTTTGTAAAAAAGAGAGAGGCATACTTGGTGTCTATTGTGGATATATATGTATACCAGTATATATCTCTATACATATGTGTATATATATGTGTGTGTGTGTATATATATATGTATCCAACTTTACTAAATAATATACTGTACATATACACCCACCCTTAAACTTGTACTTACTGTATATATATATATATATATAAAATGGCCACATTTCTTGCGTGTGTCTGTCCCCGGAAGGGTGGACTGATTGTTTTTGGATGTCTGCAGCTGTTACCTTGAAGGATGCAATTTCATCTTTCATTTATTTTTCCCCATCTAGACTGTATCAGGATAAACTGTAACTCCAGTAAGTTTTCCCTCAAGTTTCATTTTGTTCTTAAAAAAAAAAAAGAAAAGAAAAGAAAAGAAAAACTGACTTTATTTTGCTTACTGTTTTATAAGCTGTTTTTAATTTAATTTAATTTTTTTTATTATGGAGTTGGAGGGAACTAGGGTTGACAAAGGAGTGCTGGGGTGATGATAAAGGCTGAGTATGGCTCAGGGTGTAGTTTCTGAATTGGGGCAGGTCCTCTCTTCTTTCCTTGTACTTGCTCTATATGCAGAAAAGGAGAAAAAGACACCTAGATAATGAAATAACTTGAAAATTAATTGAAATGGTAATTTGTTGTCTTTGGAAAAGAACTCTCATGGGTAGACAAAAAGCCTTTGAGCAAATCAGCATGCACTTCTCCACTACCCAAATCTTTAGATAATAAAAGCAAAGTTCATGACCCAGAATGTGACTGCCAACTTTGGGATTTCTTATCAGCCTTGATCCTTTTAGGGGGTTTTAGGAGGGCGGGTGAAACAAGGTTCTTGGTGATAATACAATGTTTTAACCAAAGACTTGAGAGACACTCTGGCTCTGCATAATGAAGAATTGTAACCTATTAAGTTCACTTTATCCCATTCAAATATCCCAGTTCTTGAAGAAGCATCTTAATGATATGTAGTCTGAATACTACACACATATTTCATCCTCTGCCTCAGAAAAGACCATTAATTGGAGTCACCAACGAAGAGGAATGGGGTGAGAAAAAAGCAAGAATTTGCCTGAGGGAAAGAATAAGCCTCATGGATGAAAGATATCTAAGAAGGGTTCAGTTTTGAGTCCTGTGAAATAATATATTAGTTATACTCCTAATTAATTAACACTAACTGCTATAACAGTCCCAAATCTCAGTGGTTCAACATAAGAAGGTTTATTTCTTGCTCAAAGCCCAAAGCTGACTGGGCACAACTCTCCTGGTCAGCTCTCTTCAATGAAGTAATTCAGGGATCCATTCTCTTTCTATCAGCCAGCTTCACTTGACTGAGGGGTCTTCACTTCAAGCTGTATCCATAGGAAAGAAAGTGTGAGCTTGGGAGATGGTGCAGTATATTTTATTACCTTGCCTGGAAGTGACATGCATCTCTTCTGCCCACATACATTTGCCAGAGATGAACCCATTCTAACTTCAAGGGATGCTGGGAAATGTTGTTTTCCTGTACACCCAGGAAGAGGTAATGGGATTGGTTGAACATCTGGCACACTTAATTCTTAGTATGATCTCATCACTTATGGTTCTTTCCTTGCTAGCGTCTTTCCGTAGGAACAACCTCAAAGAAAGAAAATGAATTACTCCAAATTTAACCTTTCACGTACTTGTTTATTCCATCATAGTAAATCTTTTAACCTTCTTTTCCGGTGGAAGATGTATTATCAGAATGACTAGAAAATCACAAATCCACTTTTTCTTTTTGGTAAATGTTCCTTATAAATTAATAAGAAAAAAAGGAGGAAGAAATTCTAAAAACCTACATAAACAAGCACTTTGTAAAGTAGAGTGCTTTATGCTTGTCTTGGCATCACTTTCAGTTATTTTAAGCAATGTCCTATTTTGCTGTGTTTACACATTTCTAATTAGCCAGAAATTTCTCATGATATTTAGATCATTAAAAGCCTAATTGAAACATCTTTTTTTTTTTTTTCTCCAAAGCCTGGAGTTTTCTCTTTTTTAAGCAGCTTTATTGAAGTAAAATTTACATATCACAAAATTCACCCATTGTTAGTGTGATTCAATGATTTTTAGTAAATTTATAGATTGTCCAAATATCACCACAATCCCATTTTAGAACATTTCAGTCAGCCCCAAAATTTCCCTTATGTTCATTTACAATTGTAAATCCCTGCTCCCACTTTTAGCCCTATGCAGCTACTTATCTGTTTTTCCTTGCCTAAGTGTGCCTTTTCTGGGCATTTCATATAAATGGAATCATATAATACGTAGCCATTTGTGTCTGGCGGTGGTAACAGTGGCAGTGCTGGCAGCAGCTCTTCCTCCCCTTCCTCCTCCTCCTCTTTCTCCTCCACTGCCTTCTCCTTGCTCTTCTTCTACTTCTTCTTCTTTTGGATAGCATGGCTATGGAAAAAATTTTCCCTTCCTTTTGCTTTGTTTCCAGAAGGAAATAAGATGGAAGCTGAGCATGAAGATGGAAAGGGTCAAATAAAGCTGAATCTAGCATCTTCTCGCTTCAGAAACTTATTTAGAGAGCCGAGAACTGAGGGTTTATCTCAGGATATTGGAACCTGCTTTGCTGCTTTATCCACACCTTTTCTGGTGTTAATTCCATCTGATCACCCGTGGAATGTCATTGTAAGACAGATTCCAGGATTCATTCTCTCTCCTGGGAAGACAGAGGCTCTATGCTTAGCACACAGTTATCAACAGGTGTCCTAAATGTGATAAAAAGTTATTCTCTGCAGAACCATCAAGTGCATCCTTGAGGGAAAGGTATGTTCCCTGCTCAATGTCACTGGCTTTGATTTAATATTTAGGTGAAGAGTCAAAGTTAGATTTTGGAAGTCATTTTTTGAATTCTTATGGTAAACCTTTAACACACCAAGGAAGTTAATTTTGGGGAGAGCATCAGAGAAAATATAGAATGCCCACTGGTTAAACAGAGGTTGATTAGTAAAAAGCATGAGTCCTTTAAACTGATCTAAGACCTTTGGCGCTGAGGGCAGAGTATGTGGGTGTGTACCCAGGGTTATGTAAAGCTTCAAAGTAGATGTGATACATTTTCCTGAAGTCAATTTTAATCATTGATTTGTAGTGAAAAATATATTGAAGCCAGAGTGATATAATATGTGGAAGAATAAAAATAAGCATGAGTCTTCAAGACAAACCATAAAAGTGCAAAGTCATTTCATTTTTATCGCATGTCTTCTTTATTCCATCTCTGGCATTACTGGCACTTGGGTACAAATGTTGGAAAAGACTAGGCAACTGAACTAGGAGAGAAAGCAAGACTCAGTGATTAGAACTTTTAACCCAGGGTTTCTTAATAAGGGGTTGATAAGCTTGAATTGAAATTCAAAAAAGCATTCTTGTGGGAACATGTTGGTGTGGGCATGATATATTTATTAAATAACACACAGTATAGTGTGGACTTCATAAGGGGTCTGTGGTTTTCACCTGCCTGGCAGAGGGGTCGTGGTACAAAAAAGGTTAAGAACCCCTGGTCTAAACCATTCTTCTCATTGACTTTAAGTCAGAGTTCATAGAAAATTATGCTGTTTTTGTAGTAGGTATACAGGTCTGTCTTCTTACCTGACTTTTAATTGTGGGGGTGCAAGAAATAAGGATGATTTCTTAACCCCTCAGCCTTGTCTCCTGTGGTCATTTCAATAGAAGTCATAAGATGTTGCTGCTCAAGCTGGAACATTGAGCTTCTTTGCTTCTTTTTTCCTTTGAGAGGACGTACTGATTAAGCTTGAACCAAGTTTGAATATAAGTTCAGGAACTTTTCCAGTATTTCTTGGACATGTTTTCCCAGGGTACCTGTCCTCTGAAAAGTCACTCAGGCAAAATAATAAATGACATCAGCTACTTTTTTTTTTCCTGTTCATCTGCCACAAAATGTTGTTCGTTCTGGGAAATGGCTGTTGCTAAGGGTTTAATGGAGGGAAGAGCAACAAAAAGAAGGATGATTTTCCAGCATAAAGAGGGAAATGGTCATGATAAAGGGCAATGATCTTGACACAAATTCAGAGTTTTCTTCTGGCTTTCCTTTCTTCAGGTGTTTTCTGCTGGCCCTTCTGCTGGTGACTGTGGCCCTACAGCTCCATGCAAAGGGTTTCCTACAATTTTCTAATCTCCTTCTCTGTCTTCCTCCTCTTCTACCTTCTCTTCTCAACACTTCATCTCTCCTCATAATATCTGCAATATACTCATCATTACTCAATCCAAGCCTTACTACCCCTGCTTTCCAAATCCTCCAAGAGTGCCATACCATAAATTCCTCTCTGACCACTACCACTAAACATATGTTACAGAGTGTACAAATCAAGGTCTTTGGTTAAGTCGGGGTCATGTGCTGGATTTGATTCATCAAGCAGCAATGTACTTAAAAGATAGTTAATAAGGAAAGTTCCAGCCTAGAACTTCTTGTTAAGTTGCAAAAGAACAACAGAGTTGGCAGTCATCATGGTGAATTGAACTCCAGGGTGACCTGGAGCAAATGCTAAAGAAAACAGTGCTGTTTTCTGGACAATTCCTGGAGGAAACCACCTTTTCCTTATGGTTCCAGTTCCTAAGAGGCCTGCAGATCTGGAAACAGGTATGAACTCATTGATCTCATGGGAGTTTGCTTAAAGTCTGAAAAATGGTGTGTTGTCTTTTACCTCGTCTGATTGTAAATCTGCCCTGTGATTTCCTTTCCCGTACTTCCTTCTATCCCATTTAAGCCATGTGCAGTATGAATGAATATAGTGAACTCTTATGAATTAAATATGAGTTTTGCATGAATGACTATAGTGAACAAATAATAATTAAATATGAGTGTGGTATGAATGAAGATAGTGAGCACTTATTAATGAAGTATCAATCTTCCCCTCTCTTTCCCATTCTTTCCCTCCTCTCAAGAGGTTAACTCCTCTGTGTTGCAGCCATTTTCTCAATATTTCTAAAAGAGGTTTTCTGGGGATGCCATAGCAAAGTATCACAAAATGGTTCCTCAAAACAACATAAATATATTTTCTAGCAGTTGTGGAGGCCAGAATTCTGAAATCAAGGTGTCGGGATGACCACACTCACGCTGAAGTCTCTGGAGGAGAACCTGTTGCATGCCTCTCTCCTAACTTCTGGTGGTTGCCAGCAATCCTTAGCATTCCTCAGCTTCTAGAAGCAGCCTTCCAATCTCTGGTTCTGCCTTCACATGGTGTTCTCCCTGTGTGACTGTGCATCCAAATTTCCTTCTTATGAGGACACCAGTCCTATTGGATTTAGTGCCCACCCGAATCCAGTATGATTTGATGACTTCTGCTAAGATTATTTCCAAATAAGGACACAATCACACGTTCTGAGTAGACATGAATTTTGTGGGGATTACTCAAAACCAAGTCTGACTATTTAGATACATATAAAAAAGTCAACCCACTCTCACTAATTACTTTGAACTTAAAACCATACTAATTTATCTGTAACAAGGTCATTCTTTTTTCTTGGATATAGAGGAAAAAGGCAATAGAGTGTCAACAAGAATATACAGACCTTAAAATATTCATGGGCCTCAATGAAAGCCTTTGTGTCAAAGCACAGCCGTGGTGATCTTGTCTACTTCCCATACACTCTGCTACCTCTGAATCATCTCAGAGCTGCACAAAAACATCAGAGGTAGATGAAAGAAACAATGGAAGGATATGGCATCTCCAAATCATACCTCTGAAGGCTATTAGTGTTTCCTGAGTATTTTTTTTCTCTTTTTGTAATTCTCGAACTTCTTCAAATGCACCTGCTTGTCTAGTATCTTCCTTTTAACTTTTGACTTATCTCCTCTGCCTTTAGTTTCTAAGCAGGTTTGCTTTCCAGTGTTTTGGCAAAGTCAACAGCATGTGGGTGGTTCTTGCTTAATTTAGGCATAGCTTGGTGAGCTGCAAATTATTACACTATACTTTGTTTTCTTTTCTTTCTTTCTTTTACTCTGTCTTCATTCTCTATGCTGCCAGAATGTAAGTCTACATTCTTAGTACTGATTTATCTGGGAATACGAGAGCTGAATTGTATAGCTCAATCCTTAACCAAGAAATACTTGCCCCAGGTCAACCAAGAAGGCTGCCTTCTTCATTTTTAAAAGTCTGTTGGGAAGAAAATTATGGAATCCTCTTTGGTATCCATTCCAAGCGTTGGGTACCCATTACTGCCAGCCTTTTGCCTGACCATGCTGCTTCTCTTATTAGAGTTTCAGGAGAGATGGAAGAATCACAAAGCAGGATCCTATATTTGGTGCTATCAAACTATGGGCAGAACACCTGGGATTCTTTATCTCCAATACAAAATGATTAGAGTCTACTGCAATTTTTCTCAAAATCTAATTAAAAATACATAATTTTGTTTCTTTTTGTAACTTTTTATACTTCTTGTAACAAACAGAACCACTAAGCCTAAGTATATTAACAGTATCAATAATAGCCAGACCTGCATATAATAGGAGGGTGATTCATAAAATTTTAATTTTATGCTTTTCTTAATTAATATTAATGCAGATTGGACATTTAAAATAATTTTTAAAATTGTACATGGAACAAAAGGCAAAATAGTGAAAATTTCCACTCTTATTCTTGATCCTCATCTCAAAGTTCCCTTCATCAGAGACAACCAAAATTATCAATGTTTTATATATTGTTACAGAGGTGCTCTTTGAGTAAACAGCATGTACTTATAACCATGTCCTCCTTCTGCTCCTCTTCTTCCTCCTTTTCAGTTAACATACTCTTCTGCATTTTGGTTTTTTTTTTTTTTTTAAGTTAATACATCTTAGAGACTATTTCATGTAAGACTATGTTGGTCTTCTTTATTTTTTAATAGTCAAATAAAATTCCATTTTATGGGCACATCATAATTTATTTAATCAGCACCCTAGTGATGTACATTTAGGTTTTTTTTTCTCAGTTTTGTACTACTGCAAAAAGAAAATGTAAATTTTTACCTATTTTTATTTGCATACATGTACAAGAATATTTATTGGCTAAATCCCTCAAAGGGAAATTGCTGGGTCAAAACATAAGTGTATTATAAATTTTGATATTGCCAAACAGCTGTCCTAAAAGGTTGTACAAATTTACATTCCTACCAGATATATATGAGAGTGTTTGCTTCTCTCCACCCTTGGGAAACACAGTGCACTGTAAAATTTTTGTTCATTTTCTCAAAATAGCTCTTCAAAATGTTGCTGTCATATATTCATATGAGAGACCATTATCGTCCAAAAACATTTTCCTTCTACCCTTTCACTTTTTCAAGTATGTATGGGGGCCATCATCATTTAGAACTGTGGTGACCACTTATAATGGAAATCTTTTAATGGAAATCTGCTGCAGCAGCGATTCGTATGTTAATATCTTTTCAGTAAACAGGAGTGTTGGAGTAAAGTAGCTTATGTTATAGTCCGTTTTTGCTTCATGAGATTTCTTCTACATTCCTTTTTATCCATGTTCAGATCCCAGCAGAGAAAGGCTTTATAGTACAATTTCAAAGAGCAAGGAGGATTCTGGACCCAAAACTGCCTGGTTCAACCCTTTCCTATACCATTACTGAGTTTATGTTTTTCGACAAGCCGCTTCACCTCCCAGTTTCCTCAACAGTAAAGTAGGGATAATTATAGTTCCTACCTCTTTGAGTAAGAATAGACCTGGCACATAACACATACTAAATATGTGATGATGATGATGATGATGATGATGATAACGAAGAAGAAGGAGAAAGAGAAGAAGAAGAAAAATAAGAAGGAAAAATATCATAGTACCTGAACTGAAAAGATGCTCTTTTGAGAACAGTACTTGTTCAAGAATGGAGAGGCATATATCCTTAAAACCATTCCCTGTTGTCAGCTTAATAGATGCCTGTGAAATAAGCATTCCTATTTTCTCTGGTCAATTACTCAGGGTAATAATAAACTCCCTTTCTAAGCCATCATAATCACATTGCATTCTACATCAATAACATTACTAATAAAACTGTTGATGAGACTATCTTTGGGTCATGTTGGGGTTCTTTTTCCTCAGTGCATTATGATAAACACTTGATGTTAACCCAGAACTAATCAAAACATTTTGACTTCATGAGTTCCTCTACAATGAAAATATTATCTTTAAAATGTACAGATCTGATTAGATGGTATCATTATATTGTGCCTTTAATATCTTCTAATGTCAATTTAGTGTAATCTATACAGGACAAAATAAAATAGAGCCAGAGAAATAGGAGTTTCTACAGGGAGCATGTAGACTTCTGGCTAAGAGCATTACTGCCCGTTTGGCTCCCTTGGCACATTTGTGTTTATGGCATTAAAAGTCACCAAGTACAGCAGATCATGGGTGAGAAAGGAAAGCTACTTCATCAAAAGGAAAAGGGAGTAGTCTTCTTATGAGAGCTTGTATTTTGGTTTCAGTTTGTGGAAGCATGATTTGCATGATGACTCAATATGTTAAGTTTTTGCACCTGGCCCTGTGGGTCATTGAAGTTACACATATGTCATATGTAGGTACTTGAATAGCTATAATTCATCTGGATTTTAGAAAAAAAGGATAAAGGAATAAGGATCAAGCACCCAATTAAACGGTAGATGGGATGTTAAGTTGAAGCATTAAGTTGTAAATAAGTAGCTTCCAAAGGAAAGTGTGCTTTATCTCACCAAAATGAGAAAAGAGGAAATAGATCAGGAGAAGGAGAGAACAGACTTTAGCTAAAAGCAGAAGGCCTCACTAGGTACAGAGATATAAGCAAAGTAAATAGAGTTGTTAAAGGCTAAGAAAGATCGCTAAATAAATTAGTAAAATTTCTCTCTAACATCTTAAAAATAGGCAAGCGTCATGCCAATTTAGTAATGTTCTACTGTGAATTGACAGGCAAGAGAGAGACAGTAGATAGATTCTAGAACTGTTCACCAATCACAATTCAAGCTACCATACCAAAACTTGTAAAATCAGTGTGTATAGTTTGGATAGCAATGTGCTTATGAACTTGACATATATCTTATGCCAGCACAGCCTAAAATGTTTATTCTGATGCCTGCTACTGTATGATTTTAGTGAATTGAAGCTACCTTGGATGTAGTGTATGTTCAATAAAGGATTGTTAAGTAAGTTAATTAATTATGCCCCTCCCCCTACCTTTATTTATTATTTATACAAATACTCTTAGGAATTAACACTAAAGGTACAACACTGAAAATTTTAAGCTAATTTTTTTTTTTTCTAAAAGGATGAACTAGCTATAGAGTGAACTCATCGTGTCTTTATTATTCTAAAAGGAAGGAGATGAACTAGCTATAGAGTGAATTCATCATCTTATCCCTAATAATCTGAAATATAAATTTATTTTCTCTGTTAAAAAAAAGGATATCAGACAAAATGAAGATGTTTGCAGCCTGATCTGGTCAGGTTTTGATTGGAGTCAGGAAAGTTTCATGAAAGAAGATGAATATGTATCAGTAAATATTACATATTGTCACCCTTCCTTGTTCTTCATTTTCTTATTCCATGAACCTTTACTGAAAGGCAAGAGAATTGCAGGCACTGAACATCAGTTTTAGAGATTTATACCATAGATTGCAAAGGAAAATGCAGAAACAATCCTCATAGACTGGGCGGCTCTCCCCCAACCCCAAACCCCTTTTTATTTCCCTCATTTCTTGTTTCTCTTACAGGAATTGGACTTCAGATACATGTATCTCTAAAATTCAGACAAGTCTTTCAGATTTGGTTCAGATCTGGTCCGTTTCAACATTCAGCTCCCTGTGATTCCATCCTTCACACTGTATGTGCATTCCTCATGTTGAGGCTCTGAGCGTAGTCTACTTAGCCCCGTCTTTTTTCTCCTTTTCTTTTTTCATTTCAGTTTGCCATCAAACCTCTGGCCGCTTACTTGGAGCCATGCAGGCTGTGTCCCTGCTCTCCTTTCAATAGATGATTGTTCAGGCACTGCAATTTTGGGTAAAAAATGGGATTTCTGTTTTTCCTTCTACCTTTTGAAGATTTCCTTATGTACTCTGCTCCAGTTTTTGTCTAGTCACCGTAGTCAGACTTGCAATGTGACAAATTCAATAGTATTAGTGTTGAGTGCAGTTTGTATCTTGGAAATTAGGAGGGGCTGCTTTATCATTGAGATGTGGGATGGGACTATTTGGCAAGCTAATATTATCAACTCAAACTCTTCATTGCTATCTGGTGACAACAGAAATGCACCAGTGGATGCACTTCCCTTTACATTATACATAAAACATATATTTTTGATGTTGTAGCAGGTATTAGCCATATGTCATAGAGGAGAAAATTATCATTTGAATTCTAGAGATTCCGGAACAAATAGCCACAAAGTGCAAGCCTCCCTACTGATTCAGAGCATCTCAGCAAACACAGATTTCTCAACTTTAGAATCAGTTTTGAGAAGAAAACATTGAGACGTGAGGACAATGCTTCTAAATAAATGGAGTAAATTTCTGGCCATTCTGTTGAGTAAATGACTAGAATCACAGAGTTTCTTAACTCTGGGTTTACTAGAAGTTAGGGAAATAAACCTTAAAGGTATCTATATGTTTTCCTTCTCAAAATGAAGTCGTTTCAGGGTCAACCTGAAGATGTAATATCTGTATATAAAATTCTGATGCTGCCATCCACAAAGCCATGTGCCAACCCTTTATCAACAGCATTGCTCTCGAGGGTTACTGTGAGGACCCAGCCAGGGAATGGGAAGCAATAGAGGAGTATCAAGGGGTGCAAGCAAGAGGTGTGATATTTACTTATAATAATCTAAGTGTCCATCTTCCTCAGTGGCTGAAATGACATTGCAGTAAAAAAATGTTAAAAGGCATACATATTACAAAAGAGAAGCAAAATGAAATAGAGATCATTTCCCCTGAAGCAAGGTCTGAATGTTTATGAGCTCGGGTCCTCCCAATAGGCCTGTTGTGGCACATTTTTTAATATCTACATATTACAAATGGGAAAACCAAGGCTTGTGAACACCAAGTGAGTGGCATAAGGTCTCAGGGTGTTTAGTGGCAAGTGTGGGTCCATAAATTTAGTTTTCTGATTTCTCGTCCATAAGCAGGCTTTTGTCACCTGAATCAGGCCATCCTTCAATGATGGCATTGGGCATTTTTCTTCAAAATTAGTAAAGCAAAAAAGAAATGAGAATCATTGCAAAGGTGCCAAATTAGAGAGGATATTATGGCCTAAATGCTTGTTTATAGGATGGACAGTAACATGAATAGAATGAGATTTAGTTCTGAACTGTACGAGATGACAGAAATGAAATTGGTGTTATCTACAAGTTGCAGGCAGGATGCAATCTAAAGCAATAAACAGAGGGTTATTCCTCTTTTCAGGAATAATAAAACATAAGAAAACTAGGAAATAGCTAAGCTGGGAGGAGGGAGGCCTGTTTATTTCCTGTGAGTGGTTTCCCTGCGACAGTGCATCAGGAAGCCCTTTCCTTCACTCCTTCCCCAGAACCTACCAGAGTGAGATGCCACAGGTGTGGGGTGATGAATGCAGCAGAGAGAGAACATGAGAGGAGCAGAAACAGCAGATGACAAGAACTAGTGTGTACAAGATAGAAAGGCAAAGAGCAAGGGGCCCAAATAAGGATTTGTAATGCAGCCATAAAGCCTTAAGAGTAGAAACACATTTTATCACTGTAAAAATTTTGTATGTTTCTGGTCTTACAGAGAAAAAGAGAATGCAAAGGAAGATGGATAAAGAAAATAGGATGGAGCCATTGGGCTCATCATCCCTGAAGGATTACCATCGCCTTCTGAGAAGAAATTGATTTTAAACTCACACTGCATAAGTATGCCTGTATATAGTTGGAATGTTGACTTAACCATTTATTGCTACTCACAAGCAAACCCTTTATTTTGATTAAGGAACCACTTAAAGAAACCTAATGATTGTCAGAAATAGAAGTACAGGACATTGTTTCATGCTATTGACTAGATAAGTAGGCAAGTACTTATCCATAACTGAATTTAACCATATCCTTGCAAACCTGATACTAAAACCTCATGGTTAGCATTTCAAAGGCATGAAAATTAAACACAAAGTAAAGATTATATTCAATTCTCTCTCTTCCGCTCCCCAACTATTCCCCGGTCCCTTTCCTTCCTTTGTCACAGCAAAAATATGGGTACAACTAGTCCTTACATGAGGACGTTTAAAATAAAATTTTGACAACCTTTGGTGTTGTTATAGAAAGTGCATTGACTCTGCAGAGGGCTACTAATTATAGTAAGAACAATAGCTAACATTGATCTAGTGCAGGGGTCCTTAATAAGGGGTCCATGAGCTTGAATTGAAAGTCAAAAAGATAAAACATTACTCTTATGGGGACGTGTTGGTGTAGGTGTGATGTATTATTAAATAATACACAGTATAATCTGGTAAGGGGTCTGTGATTTTCACCTGACTGGCAAAGGGGTACATGGAACAAAAAGGGTTAAGAACCCCTGGTCTAGTGTTTTCTGTGTGCTAGGCACTGGACTGAGCAGTTTGCTTGCATTACCTTGTTTAATGCTCACCATGCTTAGAAGGCAGGAGTTATTAACCTCATTTTAGATCCATATTCAGTCAATTTGATTCCAAATCCCATGCTCCCAGCCACTGCACCTTACTGCCTCTTCTGTTTGCAGCATGAAAATGTTGGCAATCATATGAGCACAATCTACCACTCCAGGATAAGTGCCTGGGGGTCCTCATGAAAGAGGCCACTTCTAGTCACTAGAAGATCCTACTTCCCTAGGTAGTCCTTCCTAAACCTTGGCCTTTCCAAAGTGAGGCTTCCTCAGCTCAGCTCTTTAGTTATATTAGTGTCCCACTTGTTCATACCTAGTCTCTAAAATTTCTGTGACTGAAAGATACTTGGCATTTAGGGATATATGAAGCATGAAACAGAAATTCACCTACCACCATAGAGATGAATAAGAAGAGAATAGTGTTAGAATGCCATAATTGCCTTCATCTTACTCACTGCCAAGTAACCCTCCATGTGGCCATGCTTTGTTGGCCTTCTCTTGGTAATAGCAGCACTCTCATATCCTGCCACTTTCCCTTACATACCCAGTGAACTCATCTTTGCAAACTGCTGTGGTTCCCCAAGTTGCCAAGCTCTCTTCATCTCTGTTCCTGTGCCATGGTTTACTTCATGCCCTGCATCCCATACGTCTCTGTGTCTGCCTAGCCAGCCACAGCTCGTTCTTCAGGACAGCTCAGAGGTCACCTCCTGGGCAAAGCCATCCATCCATCCACCGGCATATCTAGGTCCGTCTACCTCGAAGGTCCCAGAGCACTTTGAATGCACACCTGTCAGAACTCTCATCACATTTGTGTTGCTTCACTCACTTACTTCAGGTGTTTCTCCTGAACCAACCTTGGGACTCACAGTTAAATAATGTCCTATTATTCATTATTGTGTCTTCACTGTCTAGCACAGTATTGAGCATTAATCCATGTTTATTGAATTAATTAGTGATTATCATTTTAATGAAATGAAATTTGGGGCCACAGGAGAAAATGAGTGGATGAATACAGATTTCTTAGTAAGAGGAGATTATTCCAAGTTTGCAAACAGGGAACTCTGAACAGATTTGATCAAAATAACATTAATTATCATGATAAGGAAGTTCGTCCAACTTCTGAAGAGAAGTATGTTCTTAGAAATCCTAACTAAATACCACCATGATAGAATGCTAAATTTAGTTATTAGGAAATATTTCATTTCAAAGCAATATGATACTTCTTTCTCCAAAATGGTGGGGATTCAAACAGAAATTTAAGGCTATCACTTTTGTGCAATGTTTTTCTGTACAAGTCAAATTGTGTGGCTCTTTTGTCTCGCCCACCATGGGTAGAAATCTATACCCAGATAGAGCCCCCAATCCTGTGGTCACCAGCCAGCCAGCCCCCAGAATCATGGGCTCTCTTGCGGCCTGTCCTCGTATCTCAGAGATTGAATTGCTCGTTGATCATTTGAACTTGGACAATAGAAACATCAGTTTTCCCAGGCCTCCTGGGTACTTGTCTGACCTTTCTGATTTGTCAGAGGGAAGTGCTTCTTTTGTAAAATGATTCATAGGGGACAGGGCAGGAATCAGTGTTTGAAGAAGCTGAGGTACCTGAGATAACTTTCAGTGTCTTAATGGAGGGGTTTAAGGGCAACTGGTTTAGAATCTTGCATGGCAGGAACTCAGGGCTTTTTGTCTCACTCCAGATAAGGTTGTATTAATAAGAGTGAGTATCCTTTTCTGCCCAGGTCACAGGGAGCAGCTGCTCAGTTCAATGCCAGAGAGGTTAAGCTATCCCCGGTAAAGCTGAATGTAGGAGTGACATGCATTTACAGGCTTGCTCATGATGAGGTATGTGCAGAACAAAGAACAACAACAAAACTAACATTGGCCAACATTTAATGAGCACTAATAAGTGCCAGGTAATGTTCTTAGTTGTTCCATGTACTCTCTCTTTAATCCTCATGACAGCTAAGTGCAATAGGCAGGGCTGGCTACAGAATTTGTGAGGCTTTGTGCAAAATGGAAATGTAAGCCCCTTAATCAAAATGCAGAAAAGAAAGGTTTTCCCTTCCTTTAACAGTCATTGACCTGTCATGATGTTTTATATTTGCTATTATGTCTTGCTCCCTCAAGCATGGGATGCTCATGGGGTGAGTTCAAACTCTCACAAACACCCAGGACCCTGCCCTAGGACTTTGTGTGTGGGGATGGGGGAGTGGGTGACCAAGAACCCATCCTGGGGAAGCAAGACTGTTCATGAATCAAGATTCCAAGTCCCTGACTCAAGCACCCTTGTCCCATTGAACTTCATTTACAAAACACAAATTCAAGGAGAACTTTCTTAAGAATTTCAAAACAGTAACCACAAAGCATTAAACCCCAAGCATGGGCCCCCAGGGCGACTACACTTGTCCCAGCAATCTGAAGCTAGCCCTGGCAATATGGTAGGTAATGTTATTATCTGAGTTTTGTAGATGAGGAAACTACAACTACCAGAACCGAGGTTTTTGTTTTGGTGGTTTTTTTTTTTATCCACCACATAATGACTAAAACTTACTATGCCTATGATATGCACCTTGGCTAGTTCTGAATTTTGGTAGATTTTGCATAATGCATTTTGTAAATTTCTAATTGTTCCTGGATGTCTTTCCTCAGGGCCAAAGACAGATCTTGATTCCTATGAACTACCTTTCCTTAAAGGTATGGTAAAATGGCATGCAATAGTCCATTGCATTTTCCTGGTCAACAGAGGAAACCTGCACTATTTCTGAATGTTGATATTTAAGGGACTGAAAAGTCTATGACTAGTGTAATTTTGCTAGCAAAACCCATTCTCCCTGAGTGGGTGTGATCTTAAATAGTCATCCATGTTCATATGACGATGACTGCACTTCCCTTTCCCAGGGGTTATTTTTTCTGATATAAACAGAAGGTCAAACTTCTTGTCCATTTTACCCAGACCTCAGCCTTCAAGGGTCTAAATTACCATTCATTTTTCTAGTGACTCATCAGCAACTGGAAACAGAATTGGGATGTTATCGCACTAATGTACCACTACTGCAGAAATCCTTTGGATTAGCTGAGAGGGAAAAAAGGAACATTACCGAAATAATTGTCCACTCAGCATCTTTAGAACAATGGTATCCAAAGACTTGGTTTCTGATTGGTTATTCTATATTCAACTTTACCTAATTGAATGATGAGTCAAATCATTCATCTTCAAAGGGACTAGACAAGGAAAAAAACTATTGGGTCCCATCAGAATGTTTTAAAGGAAAAGCTCTGTCCTTTGCAACCAATTCCAGAGAATGTTTGGAACAGAAAGGTTGCAAATTGGTTTCAAGTTACTAAGTGAAAGTGAAACATGTGCTGTGGCTATACTTGCTGCTGTTTCTAAGGGCTGCCAGGCCATGCCATTTTTCACGTCTTGCTGGAAAGAATAATTTATGTAGGCTTCCACTGAGCAACCATTACTCGCTTGCCATGTACCTGTCTTCTTTCTGATTTGGAGCACTGCAGTGGGAGCTGGCATGCCGAGCTATTTGTCTGTCTCAGCCTCATGGCCAGCTCTTACTCAAAACAATGTCAGGGGGAAATGACAATATCCCTTCAGGGAAGTGAGTTAGACTTCATAAAGTATTTGTATTCATGGAAGAGCATTTCCTTGTACTTACAGTATATTTTGTTCTATGTAACAACATACTTAAGTGTATCTGATTTCACTGTCGTCATCTTTGAAGGCACATATTTGCTTTCCTACAGAGCAGTGATGTCCTTCTACTCAGATCAATTTGACCAAGAACTGGCTAACTTGGACCCCCCACCTCCAGACTGATGTTAGCAGCACAATTACCTGCAGATAGCAAGTGTTTATTGATGAGGATTTCATCACCTTTTTAGGTGATTACATGTTGGTTTAGCTTTCCCTTCTACATCACCGCTTAATTTATAATTCAGTCATTATTGGATCCAAATGCTACCAGTAATTCTATTGGTGGCAAGTTTACATGTTTGGGAGGTGTGGCAGTTTCAGATTACTTAGGAATCCCCCCCAAAAAAGATTATGTTTGTAAACTGGTCTGTTCCGCTGGGTATGATATCCTTTGATTGTGTTAAATTCAAAGGTTTTAAGTTTACTTGGTTAAATCAGTTTAGTGCTTTTCATTTGACCACATCAATAAGGCATGACTCTGGTTGAGTTCTGCCCCCTTGTTGGGCTGATATAAACAGACACTCACTCAAGACGACACACAGAAGATACAGGAAGAGAGCAAGAGCTCCAACGATAAAGCAGAGGAGAGAACTTTGATCCTGCGGCCCCAGGAAGAGAGATAAGCCATTCACCTGATAGTTTGTAGCTGAGCAGCTGAGAAAACCCTGAAAGAAACAAGCCCTATGCTAGCCTGTAGCTGAGAGAGAGGAAGGCTGAACCTTTGCAGAGATCGCCCATCTTGGTTCAACACGTGGCAACTGACTTTGGTAAGAAAGCAACCTTGAGTTGGACTCTTTAGGGCCTTGTAACTGTAAGCTTTTACTCCAAATAAATACTCTCTATAAAAGCCAACAGATTTCTGGTACTATGCATCAGCACCCCTTTGCCTGACTACTATAAGAGGCAAGTTAACTTTCAGACTCACCCTCTCTTTTGAAGAGAATATTGCTTCAACTAATAATAATGAGACTTTTATTTAAATACCTGTTTCACAAAAGAGGGTCTATGGCATTGAATAAACTTCATTTCTTTAAGACTTGAGGTCTTGGTAGTTCATTCTTAAGGGTCTAAGCAGGGATTGACTAATTTTTTCTATAAACAGCCAGATAGTAAATACTTTAGGCTTTGTAGGTCACGTGGTCTCTAGCACAACTACTCAATTCTTCCATTGTAGTACCAAAAAGGTCATAGGCAATATGCAAACTAATGGGCAAGGCTGAGTTCCAATGAAACTTAACGTACAAAAACAGACTTGGCGCACGAGCCATAATTTACCAATCTCCGGTCTAGAAGAGGCACATAAGAACGGTGCATTTGTAGAAACTATGCTTGGGAAGTAGACTAAGCTACTAAGATTTCTAAACTATGAGGCAAATGGAAAGTTGAGCCATTTATTTAAAGTGGCTTTCATTCTAGGTGCTGGAAATACAGCACTCAACAAGACCAATGCAGTCCCAACCCTTAGGAAGTTTACAATCTATGTGAGTTTGACTGTGAACTCATAAACACATGAGTTCAATGCCAAATGCAGTGAATAAAATTAAACAGGGTAAAGTAAGTGGTCAGAGATGGAAAGAAGTACAAATTTAGATAGGACTATTGGAAAGCCTTTCTGAGAAAATGACATTTGAGCTTTTGACATTTGAAATTTGAGTGATGAGAAGGATCCAGTCTTGGGAAAGTTTGGGGAAAGAATATTCCATGCAAAGGCATCTGCAGAATTCCATTACTTAAGGCAGGAGTATATCTGGTGTATTTGAGAAACACGAAAGGACCAGTGTTTGGGCCATGGCATATCGGGAGAGAGAAGGGAACTGTTTGTCTCAAACCTGAACTATCATCATTAGACTGACCTACAATTACAATCTTAGTTAAGGAGCTCTTCTTATGATCCACAATCATCCTTTGTTTTAGTGTTGTTTATTTATTTGTGGAAGAAAATTCATAGTTACCTGCATTAAATGTTTGATATCAAAATACAATTTTCACAAATTCTACTTCACCATTATTAAGCTGGAAGCAAGCCAATGCTTCAGTTTAGAGATTGTTGAATGACTGTTTGAATCATATTTAAAGAAATGATTTGGGGGCTTAAGAAGCCACACATCAGATCCATAGATCTAATCTTTTGAGTAACAGAGAGGATTTCACAATAGTCAGTGATCTTTTTTTTTTTTTTTTTTTTTTTTTACTATATTGTCTAAAATAGTTTGAACATTAGAAGTATCACTATGGATGTCTAGAAGTCCAAAACTAATCAGTTGATGACATGCAGTAGACTGGGGGAAAATCCTTTATCCTACCCTAAGAGAGCAACTCTGTTTGTTTTTATAGAAAATACTGTATCTGGTCCTGTGTTATATGGTAATTTTAGAAAGCTTTGAAAATCATATTATTTTAAATCCAGTGTTGTTTGGGGCTGTGAAAACACTAACCCAAGCAGAATTGCCTTTATCTAAATAAAGCACCTTAAGTTAATTTGACTCAAAATCAAGTCCTTTGCAACAATTAAGTAGAATTTGAGAAAATGATTCTAACAGAATCAGTCCAGCTCAGGGAAGATAATTAGGGTGTCCTTTCTTGAAAGACAAGTTAGTTTTCTAGGCAACGGAGTTTGATAGCAGTGCTTCAGATGAACACTAAAGAATTCTGTGTTGTTAAGCATTGTTGGAAGAGATTTAAACACTTGAGTAGTAAACACGGTACAATTTCAGATAGCCAGAGGGGGAAATGAGTCTAAAATAATGAAAGAGTATGACAGGCATTTTTTTAAAATAAAATTGCTCTCAAATATATACAATAAATGGACCAAGGTATGCATGTGTGTGTATGTGTAGGCAGGTGCTGTATGTCTCTATCCTAATAAATGATCTTAGAGAACATATAGGCTTGGTTTATTATTTGCATTTTATTTGATTAAAAGAGAATATCTTTTCTATATTTGTAGCATGCTTAAAAATATTTTATTTTGGTAAACAAGGTAAATAGGCTCAGCAAATCTGTTTTAATATCTTAATTGACCTCTAATATCTGTTTTTTATGGATACCATAAAATATACTTCACCCTAGATTCGGTTATAAATTCCAAATTTGTGTTTGAACCTGAATAAATAAAGTTTTAATGCTGGTAGAAATCTAAATGCAGCATCTTTACTAATGTAATATTGGATTTCCAAACATGTGGTTAGTTAGGAGAATGAAGGGTAAGATATATTTTGTAGCATGGGGCATGTTTTCTCTACCTTGTCTTAGTGCAATATAGGAATTTTTCTTTTCTTTTTTAAATTAAATGTTAAACCAGGATTAATGTAGTCACTCTTTCCTGGTGTCTTCTCTGTGCAACTGGTATAATGCCACCTGCCTGGAAGTACTAGAGAAAATTATTAAACAATAAAATATTATTTGGTGGCTCCATTTATTTTTTTTCCTTTTATTAAGAGGCTATAATGCATTTCTTTAAGCATCCTGAATCTCCTCCCTAGGACTTGGCAGCAGCAATTGCTATAAAGGGAGCATTTTTGAAATATGGATCTTAATCACATCTAGTGCCATATCCATCAGGGTTCCCATTTTATATGCCACATTCAACACATTCATCTGACAATAATGAAATAATGCTACTTTAGACATCTATGGGAGTTTTATTGAATGTCATCAAATGCTTAGCAAATATTTTAAAACATTTCACATATTCATGTAACTAACTAGGGATGAAACATTGAAGAGTGCTTCCTGGTCTGGAAACTTTAATGTAATTTTTAAAAGTAAGAAATAGATCTTGATCTGACATGGAAGTAGAGTAAGCCAATTACTTTATGAGTGGCTTGCCACCTTCTTGTAGAACAGGATGGTGGAAATATTATTTTCCCCACTAAGCTATTTGCAAGACCCAGGCTATATGATTTGCTCCTGTAGCATGAGCTGGTGAAAAAGCTCAGCTGTTTGATTTCCAAGCAAGTGTCAGAAACTTGATGACGTTCTCCCTGCAAATGGATAGGGCAGTAACACTTTCACTTATTTGCAATTACAGCATTGTTTTCATCAGTGAATACAATGTCAGTTCCATTTCCTGAAAAGTCCTAGCATTTGGAATCCTGGTGCAGTAACTATTCACTCTCTCTTTTTCTATAGTAAGTGACCAAAAACTAATGTAATCACCTTTATATTTTACATTTTATTGTTTTGTAAATAGTAGAACTATCAAGTAAGTAAAATTGCTCTGTCTCATTGCTTACCCTTGTTCAAGATCACATATCGCACCGCTGCTCTGCAAGATCTCTACTACGTTGGCCTTGAGATCAGAAATTCCACTAAATATGTATTTTAGAAAATTGTTTCTAACTCAGGAATACTTAGCTTTGTCTCCTAGATCAAAAATGGTTATCAAATTTCCCTGTTGCATGTAATTATATCTAACAGTTAGTCGTGGCTCCTTCAAGATGTCCACAAGAGGTGTTGACGCAATCAGCTGCTCTGTATAGTTGTTCTTAACAGAAAAGGATGAGCTCCCAGATTCCAGGTGTTACTACTTAGCTGGGTGTTTTACTTTACATGGAGGCAGCCTTTCATGAAAAACAGCTGTTAATTACACAGCATTCAGGTATTGCATAACTAAACCAAGAGCTGATTATAAGATGGCACATGGCATGAGATGTTGCAGGGAGGAATAAGTTTACAGCTTAGTGTTTGTTCCCCAATTGCTGTTTGCTCTGGACAAGTCCTCCCTGTGACTTGATGTGCAACAGTGGATAACATCAGCCTACTTCCCAGTGGGGAAGAAGAGGAGGACATGAGGATTAACCAGTGCATAAAAGTGGCCAGATCAAAGGCAAGCACCACTGTAAGCAGAAGGCACTTCCTTGGACATTTTCCCCACAGTATTGAAAACGAATGCATCTCAGCTGTGGTTTAAATAATGTGATGTCAAACTTCGGCATTAGAGAAAACTGGGTATTCTTTTTAGCTGTCCTGTAACACAGTGATTAGTGCTACTGCTTCTCCTTCATCACTGAAGACAAATGAGAACTATTTTGTTCATAAGACTTTGAAAAGGAGCCCTATCAGTCGGAAAGTGCTACGTCCCCCGAGGCTGCATTGAGGAGTCTGTAAGATACGAGAGCAGTCACCAGGCCTTGTCCATGTGGAACTTAAAATCTAGAAATTAAATCCTCAGGGAAGAGAGAGAAATATTTCCCCTGAAACTCTGTAATCAAGTGGTTGGAAATGGTCCTCTGTGAGCCTGCTGATTCCCTCCCACCCCCATGCGTCAGGAAATCTGCCCAAACCAATTACGGCTCTGTCTCTGCTTCTTTCTCCCCAGTTCTGCTATTTCTACTGCTTGTTTAAATACAATGGTTTATTTTCAATGCTTTTTAAAAAAATCTGAGATCAGTATAATGTAAATTGCACTATGTTCCTTGTAATCTGCAGTTTATACTTCTCATTTTTTCATTTTTGCCTATTATAAGACCTCATGTCTTTCGAGTGACATCTTCCTTCAGGAACTCCTAGAGCTCCAGTCTAGCTAGCCCATAAATGTCAGGAAGCCTCAAGATTTCCAGCCTTCTGAGGTTTACAGAACACTCATTTCCACATTCTCCTGGTGCTGTTCTCGGGGAAGCGTAGTGCACCCACCCAGGCATGGCAATACGGACATTCCTTGGACTGGACATTTGGCTTTGGTGCCATGCATGATCTGAGCAAGTCATTTAATCCTTTCACTTGGTGCTCTTTCTAGAGTATTTTAATAAGAAAAGCCTCAAAACAAGATGCTTAATTTAAAAAAAAAAAAACCTTGGTCAGGAGTGGAAAAGCTTGGGTCAGGAAAATTTAGGGACTAATTTAGAGAGAACATTTGGAAAAGATTTTTAACATTTGAGCTATCTGGGTAGGGGAAAGCCATTTCAGGTGGTTACAACTGTAGGAAGCTGTCTTCAAAATCTGGAAAATTCCAAACATTTTAAGACCTACTGTGTTCCAAGCACTGTGGTGAACACTGTGTTTTCATTTTTCTTTAGTCCCCTCCACACCCCTGCTGAGTAGGTCTTATTATTCCCATTTGAGGTGAGGAAACCTAAGTGCATTCAATGACGTGTGACATTCACCCAATATTTATTGAGTCCCCATATTTCTAAATGCTGGTAATGGAGCTGGGGAAAAAAGAGCTTATATATTACAGAGGGGAAACAATTAGCAAGTTAACAAATAAATGGCATAATTTCATGGGCAATAGGTTATGAAGAAAATAAGGCTAGGTGATGGTGTTCCACATGAGCAGGGGTGGGAGAGGCTCTTGTCAGTACAAAGCCAGGAGAGATGTTGTGTTTGCAGGAGAGAATGAAAGTATGTGTGGCTGGAGAGAGATTAGGAGGGGAAGGGGATAAGAACATAGGCAATGGCCAGGTAGGGTCTGGCTGGTCAAGGCAAAGAGGTTGGATCTTACTCTAAGAGCAATAGGAAGCTCTAAGGAGGTTTTACATAGATCAGTGATGTGATTCAATTGACATTTTCCAAAGTTTCCTCCGGCTGCTGTATGGACACAAAGAGGTTCAGCAGTTTGTTCAAGGTGAGTCAGGGACAAAGATGAAGGAAGGAGGGGGTTAAACTGCTCACCTGGTACTCACTTCTGGGTTTCTCTGCCTCCAACCCCTTCCCAGCATACCATGCTGTTTTCCTTGACCACCAGTAAGTATTAAGGGATTGGAAAGAAAGAAGACAGACAATGGTAAGAGAGGAAAACCAGACTGTAAAAAGCTAAAGCCACAGGTTCCACTATTGTAGGAAAATTAAACAGGGTAGTTAGTTAGCACCAACTCCTTGGAAAATGGGGGGCAGCTTGCCCTTGAGTGGCAGGTCTGGGTGCCCTTGTGGCGTTGCTCTGAAGAGCAATCTCCGTTCAACCTGGTCATGATGAGAAGGCTCCGACCTAAACATTCTGCTGAAAAGAGAAAACCTTCGTTTCTGGGTCCCAAGGTGCAAGGAGAGCCGGTTGGCTTCAGTCTGATGAAACTGTGTTGCTGAATTTTCTCTTCCTGCTTGCTCATAACCTGCACTGTCTGGCCACTGCTGTGCCTACCAGCACATACTAACAGTGCAGAAAGCAACACGCTTTGGCAGTCAAGGAGCAAGCTGGACATTAAACACTTTACCCTGCCCTGCCAAATCAAAAACCCACATGTGATGTAAGAAAAAGAAACAGAAATCTCCTGAAGACAATTTTTTGTTTTGCAGCTTCCCCCTCCTTCCCCTCCCCTACCTCCTCCTACCCCACCTCCATCCCATCTGTGATGCCTGATTGTTATACAGCCTCTGTGTCTAAAGTCACCCCAGCCTTACTCAAGTTCTCTGCATTGTGTCCCACTCCTAAGTCTATCTACTTATGTCAGTTGCTTACCAGGTCCTTGGTCTGTCTGCTCTTTATCTTATTATTGATCAATCAATCCTGGGTGTCTCAGGTTAGAAGAGAGGAAAGGTTGGGAAAGGAAAGCAGAAGTAAAGAATAGCGGGGAGCAATCAGTTATGATGGCTCCAAAAATAGCTTAGCCAGGCTGATGGTAGCTCTGCTTGCAGCCTCCCGTATGGGATTTACGCACTTCACTAAGACTCTCTGCTGAAATATATTCGACCAGCTGCTCCTGCAATTGGCAGTGGCTGGTGGCAGCAGCAGTGGGCCGACCACGCCTTTGGAGAAGGAATTGGAAGGAATAGGTTTGGGGTATAGCGGACTCCTCCACAGGCAGATGGGATTTATCAAGGCCTAATAAAACTCCCCAGGTTGTAGATTGTCTGGGTTCTTTTTAAACTATGATCTGAGCAGTTGTCATACAGCTTAATTTTATTTTATTTTTTCTTTTTGAATGAAGTGGAGGGATAAGGGATAGGAAGTGGTTATATTTCCCACACACTGGGTGTTTTTTTGTTTTTTTCCCCATTGCTACACTTTACTGCATATATAAACTTTTTCCTCTGTTGCATCTTCATTTAGGGCACTCAGCTTCACAAAGCTCTCGACCTTATCATAATGCTTTGGTCTTATCTAGGACCGTCATTTATCAAGGCACCTCTGCGAAGTTGCTGGGTATAATTATAATAATATAGTATAAATAAATGCAGCTTTCATAAAGGGCCCCACCTCTCAAAGACTCTAAGCCTGTGTTATGTAGAAAATGCAGTTTCTCATTTCGATCTGATTTATTGAGGTGACTCTTTCTCAGAAAGAAATGATATTGCACAGGTTCTCAGAATTTTGTAATCAAGTGTCCTCCAGCCACCATACCTCCAGTTACAGTTTTTTTTCCACCCCAATTCTCCCCTAAGGCACTATGTGGATGCCTCTATAATTTGTCAAGTTTGTGATATTGCTCTGACACCGAGTATAAATGGAATCAATTTGTTTTTAGCTTAACAGATTTTTATTAGAGAAGGTGTAGGTTTATAGAAATATGCATAAAATAGAGTTTCTGTATACATCCCTATTATTAATGCCATGCATTAGTGTGGCACATTTGTTAGACTGATGAAAGAATATTGTTATAATTGTACTATTAATTGTAGTCCATGATTCATATTAGGGTTCACTGCTTGGGTAGTCCAGTCTTCTGGTTTCTGTTGTTTGTTTTTGTCTTTAATTTTCTTTCTAGTAACATATATACACCCTAAAATATCCCCTTTCACCCCCATTCAACTATATAATGCAGTGCTCTTAATTATGCCCACCATGTTGTTACCATCACCAGCATCTCTTATCAAAACTGAATCAATTTATAAGTTTTCTTCTAAAATTTCTCTATTTCATGCACAATTCCTAAACATTAAATTTTTATGCACTTGAAAAAGTTAAGATGCTTTAATTTTCCAGACCAAGGAGGCTTAGGAAATAGACAAAATGCAGAATAAAAGGGGAAAAGGCAAGAGAATGTTGCTATTCTTTTTATCTGTCACATTGGGGGAGTAAAAGGAAGAACATCTTTCTCCTTGTAAATCCCAGCTTCGGCTGTCTCTGTGAAAATTACTATTAAGTAATTCAAATATGATTTCACCTACATTTCACAATTTTCTTGTCTAAGTGAGGGGCTGGCTAAAATGTACTTTCCTGGGCTCCACACCAAGACCTTCTGATTGAGTAGGTCGGGTTGAGACCAGAGAATCTGCATTTTTATGAGCGTGCTCAGTGATTCTGGTGCATGCTGTCTGGCCACCACAACTGGAGAAACCCTGCTCTAAACTTTAATAGCATTATTTTCACAAGCGAGTGCTATAATTTAGAACCCTCATGAAGAGAGGAAAATCAAGGGAACAGAAAAATGGCACAACCTGTGTCTTCTGTGATAGTTTAGTGTACTCTAGTATCAGTTTATTTCCTGGTGTATATTTTTGCTTTGTTTTAATTTGTTGCAATTTGCTGCCTTTTATGTACCATCCACATTGAGGTGAAGGACAATTACGTTAGTGCAGGCGGCGTTGGCAAAAAGCGAGCAGGCAAGAGGCTGTGGGGACAGAGGTTTTGACTGAAGTCCTCAGGGTCAGCTGCCTCTTTGCCGTAACCCCCATGAGATCCGTAACCCCCAGAGATCCAACAGAGCTCTGCAGAAGGAACCCCCATGAGATCCACACTTCCTTCTGCAGACTCTGTTGAACCTTAGAGCGGCCACAGGTGTGGTCATCGACTGCCTCCCCTGAAATTTGGCTTCAGCGAAGGCGCTGTTCCAGTTAACTTGTTAACCCACATCACCACCTGCTGTCCACCGCCAGCCCTAATTAAACAGTCTGGGCTGGGGGGTGGGGTGAGGATGGGGTAGGAGAGGCTACAACATGAATGCAAACGGAGCATGTGAAGGCACCGACATTGACCCCCATTTAAGATGCTTGACTTGCAATGGCTTCTTCAAAATTACAGCATTTCTGTGCTTGATTCTGAGATCAACCCCCCTTTCCGTGCAGAAGCAAATTACCTTTGGTTTAGAAATAGCAGCCAAGTTCGTATTAAAACGAAGACAAACGTCTCTCCACCTCATGGCTAAGGCCCTCTTTGGCAGGTTTAACATTTTTATTGATTTGGGGATTTAATGTTGGATCCGACTGTGAATAATGGCCACTTAGGGCCTTTTGAGTGCACCTGGCAGCTGGCAAGCTAGTTTATGGATGGAAACCTGAAAAAGCTTTGCCCCAGTCCTTTGATTCCTTATTTCTGTGTTTTTCCCTCCTTGAGAATGTTGCTTACATAAGTTTGAGTGGGGAACACTCTCATATAGCACCCGTCTCTGATTCCTTTAGAAAGAGTGTGTCCTTTGAGAAGCACCTACTGGTGGTTGTGGGCCTCTTACTTCTTGCTCTACCTTCTCTAGACCCAGAGACAATAGTCGTTCTAGAAGCTTCTCTGGTTTCAGGCATTGAAGGCTCTGTCCACAGGTTTCCTCTTGATGTTATTTTGTATTGAAATACTTTAGTTGTTTGAGTGTCCACTTTTAGTGAAGACCTACTTTTACATGTTTTTATGTCACAGGATAGTATTCCAGAAAAGAAATACTTGCATAGATTTTATTTTTTAATTAAAAAAATATTTTTATGTACCAGGGCTGGGGATTGAACTTGGGACCTTGTATGTGGGAAGCCAGCGCTCAACCACTGAGCCACTTCGGCTTCCCTGAGTTTTTTTTTTTTTTTTTTTAGGAGGCCCCAGGGGCTGAACCCGGGACCTCCCATGTATGAAGCAGGCACTTAACCACTTGAGCCACATCTGCTCCCGGCATAGGTTTTAAATCTTGCTTTTATAATTTGTAGGTTTATTTGGGTTAGGTGGCATATTTTAAAGTTGCTTTCTTGGCACCTAAGACTGAATATCTGTGTTGGATGCCAAAGGAAGGTTAAATAAAATTTTCATTGAGTAATACGAGATATAGAGTGATTTTAGATCTAGGTTAGATATTACTGATATAGCTCAAGTGTTAGATATTAGATATAGAATGGCTACTAGGGGGAATAAAATAGGAGTATGGCAATCTCTTTCCTTTTTTCCCCCCTTTACCTCTACTACTTAGGGTATATAATGAAGGCTTTATAATCAAGAACAAATTCTTTAACTCTCCTAATTTTGTTCCTGTAGCAAAATTTCTTCCATTAAAAAGTCTCTAAACTACCTGTCTATTTTAGCAGTTTTTCAGAAAGTCTATCTTAAACCGTGCTAGGCCTTTAGGTCATGATAGGATTAATTTTAAAAATTCCTTTTTTGCAGGATAAAACCCTCACTTAAAAATATTATGTCCTTCTGGTAACATGTATTCCTATAGACTTCTTAACTGTTTAGGGGGATGTGGATGAGTAGATATTTCTGATAACTACATTTATAGTATAGATTTGGAATCATACATGTTAAATCATAAGATTTATAATAGCTGCTATTTACTGAGCATTTGCAATTCTTTAGGAAAAAATATTACATGCGTTATCATAATTCTCAGAATAACTCTGAGAGGCAGGTACTCTTCTTTCCATTTCACAGATAAGGAAATTGAGGCATACAGAAATTAAGTGACCTGGCCAAGGGCCTAAATCTAGTAAATGACAGAAAATGGACTTGAATCGAAGGTCAGCCTCCTTCCGAAGTTCATGTTCTTAAACAAGTGGTTTAAACTCATTCAGTGCCAAGCCCCTCTTTAATTACCTTTGCTCATTTTTTGAGGGTTTTGTTGTTGTTTCTTTCTTCCTACAGAAGTTTCTCTAACTAAATAGCTCTGCTCCAAGATTTCAGTCTTGATTTATAGGCTTTCGTTTTTTCTTTGGGAAGGAACGAGAGACTATAACTGCTCAATTGAGCAAGAGAGGTGAATAATTTTGAGGGAAGGGCTGTGTGCCTGCTCAGTCACCTACCTCTATGTCTCCAGAAGTGGGCCAGGGTTTTGCACTCTCGTCAAACTCCAGCAGTAGTGACTGGAGAGGAATAAACAAAAAGCTACCTTTCTTGGCTAAAGGGTTGAAGTCCATATCCTTTCTCAACATCTGGAACTCTTAGCCACAATCCAGTTCTGCAGACAGCTTCTTTTAAGTGGTTGCTTCCATTTAGTCTGCTATTGAACTGTAATTCTTTCTGGCCAAGGATTGACTTTGGGCAGGTGACTAGACTCACTTTGGGAAAGGCCTTGGAGAAGCAGCTACTGAAGGGGAAAAGAAGGTAGCTTTGCCAAAAACTGAATCTCCTAGGCATATTGTTGCCCCACACCCTCCTCTAACTCATTCATTTAATAGTCATTTGCTGAGCACTATCTGTGTGTCAGATACAGTGGTGGGTACTAGAGATTTGATGGGGAGTAGACATGGTCTCTTCCTTTATGTAACATGCTAGCTAGTGCTAGAGACAGACACTAACAATAAACTTACTAGTGCAAAGTTACAAACTTAACTCCATAAGTGCCATCAAAGGAAACTTCAGGGGGGCATGAAGGTGTATGAGCAGAAGACCTGCTCTATTCAGCACTGGCTATGGAGTGCCAGGGATGACTTTCCTGAGGAAGTGACCTTTGAATTGAACTTAGAACGATGGCCGTTAGTTACCTAGGCTAAGAGAGACTGGCATGCAAAGGGCCTTTGAGGAACTAAAGCAAAGTGAAGGATGAGTAGAGAGGCAGCAGATGAGGCTGGAGAGATGGGGAGCAGTCACTTAATGCTCATGCCATGATAAGGATGTTGAGCTTTATCTTAAGAGCAACTGAATTTGTCTTTTCCTCTCGATCCACCCAAGTACCTCAGTCATCTTCTCACCTTTTCTTCTTCTCATCTGTCTATGCATTTAACCTCAGCCTTTTTCACTGGCTGTAGCACCGTCTGGAGTGAAGGAGGTGCTGACAAGCAGTGGGCACAGATATAGTGATGGACTGCACACCCACATAAGGCTGGCTCTGCACACTACCCTTTGAGGAAGCGAAGGGATGCAAGTGAAAAGGCTCTTCTCTGTAGGGTGGCTCACACACTTGCATTCTCGCCACTCACCCTGACTATCTTTCTCTTCCCCCACTGTCCTGTCCAATGCATGTGGACCAGCCTTGCTAGTCTGGCCTTAAATCTTGCTGAAGTAAGTAGGATCTCATATCTTAGGATGTTAGGAAGTTCAGCAAAAATGTAGGCAGACCAACACATCTGCATGCGTAGACATTGCTCAGCCAGCTCCTGCTTCTTTCTGATATATGCATATAGTCTCTAAGTGTTTTCACACATCAGTGCTCCAACAAGGAAAACTTGTATAAAGACTAATTGTTCGGATACTTCCTTTATGGAACATGAACACTTTTGAGTTTTGTTACTTATTCTGGAATATTAATGCAAGGCCCAGGAATATCAGCTTTATAGATTTGTTTTTCTATTCCCGGAACAGCTTTAAAAAAGTTAGGAAGGAAAATGCCTTCTTTTGTGATAGTCTTTTTCCCAAAATATTAGTCTCTTTTCTAAGAGAACTATTTGAGTAGAGAGAAGTAAATGAGAATCGACATTAAGGGATCATCATGAAGATAATTCTTTGAGAATCATTGTCATTGCCATTGTCAAAGAGACATTTATTAAATGCCAAATCCTATTTAGTATTGCTGTAAGTTCAGTTATATAAAGAGAATTACAAAGTGATGTTCTTTGCTGCCCTATGGGAATTTCAATCTATGAGACAGCCTTGATTTACAAACATTTGAAAAGGGCATAGATGTAAGAGGAACCAAAACAAGAGATTATAAGAAATTAGATCAATATAGAAATGGACCCAGGCATTTATGTTACTAATAAGTTAAAGGTCAGAGCAAATCTGGGATGCTGCTACATTAGTCAAGATATGTTAGGTTGTGCTGTGTTAACAAACAATCCCCACACCTCAGTGGCTTAACGCAATGGAGTTTATTTCTCATACCACACCTCATGTCCATCACAGGTTGGCAGGGGACTCTGCTCTGTGTCATCCTTATTCAGGGATCTTGGCTAAGGGAGTCTTTACTATCCGGGGTATTGCTGGTCACCATGACAGGAGGAAGTAAATATAGGGAATCATGACTAGCCCTGGAATGTTTCTGCCCAGAAGTGTCGCTCTCTTTCTGCCTAAATTCCATTAGCCCAGGCAAGACGTATGGTGATGCATAACTTAAAAGGGACAAGGAATTGCAATACTGCCACGCACCCTAGAGAACCAGGATATTGGTGAAAACAGGAAAAAACAAACAAAATAACTGCTGATGAAATTTAATAGTTATCCTAGCCATCAGTAATGGATCGATCTACCAATCAAATAATAATAATATCACTACATATCAGTAATGGAACACTTATTATGGACCAAGTGCTTTGTTAAGCAAGTCGTATACATTATTACATTTAATTCTTTACCAACCTATGAGGTAAATTCTATTATTATCCCTATTTTTCAGATGATGAAATCTGGGCCAGGAGACTTTAAGTAATCTGCTTAAAGTCACACAGCTAGTATTTAGCAGAGCCATGATTCAAACCCAGTTCCTCCTGGTTTAAGAGCCTGAGCACTTCTCCATGATGCCTATCATATGGTGGAAGTCCACTGACTTATTTTTCATAGAGCTGTAAAGAGTAAACAAAATGATTTCTGACCTGGCCACCTAGAATCTCTAAGAATCATCTCTGCTTTGCTAAAAATCATTTCTGGCTTTTTTGGTCATTTGAACCAAATGAATTTCTCTTCTTTTTATACATGATTTTCCCACTGTTTTCTGCTTAGCTTTTTGTTTTTATTATTGGTAAAATAATCCTTTCCTTCACATGAATTCCTGGAGCTTCTTAAGGATTGACTCCACAGGCTCTTTCAAGTTTCTCTGGCACCATCTTGGATTACAAGGTCTTAGAACATCTTGTGATCTTGCCCACTTAAGTACTGTTAAAAAGGCTTATAGTTGAAGGATTATTTAAGAAAGTTTATATGCTTTTATCAAATGCACTTATAATTATGTTTTCCCTAAATAATTTTTCAATTTTTAGTTTTATCCCATTTGTGAATTAAGTTGCTCCCTTTTCATTTAGAGCATTTTATTATATCACATATTGTTTTCCTCTTTATCTCCAGGGTCCAGCAAAATACCGGGCACCTATTACTAAAAATATCTTGGAAACGAAGAAAATTCATAAACAAATAGATGCATTTCATATTCAGAATCCAGGTTCTTCTCCAACTAGTCTTTTCCCTGAATATTTCTTTCACCAGTGATGTGACACAAAGTGTCATGCTAATCACTCACCTCCTAATTACTCCATTACTTACCGGTTATGTGATTTTAATGAGTTTCATAATCTATTTTCTCACCTGTACAATGGGGATAATGATAGGCCCTACTCTTAGGATTGTAGTGAGAATTCCATAATTTCATATTGTGAAGTGCTTAGAATTTTGCCTGACACAAAGAATGTGCAAAGATAACAACCACATCAAAAATAGACCCTTCATCTTTGTCTTGGAACCAAAATTTCCTTTCAAATTTCACTTTTGAGGTTTCTTTCTTATAAGGAATCAAGCCTAAAATTTCATGTGCATGCTATGAAAATCTATCCCAGAGAATATGATTGCATTATTGCCATGTATTTAGCTATTTATTTCCTTTACTCTCATAATTTCTAAATGGTTCAGGTTATTGACTTGGAGTGCTATTTTGGTTAAGACATTCATTCTCTTTCAGTTTGAATACTCATTTTTGAGACACAATGGGGCTTGATTATTTTGATTCCATGCATAGCAACATTTTTATTCATTTATTTATTCTTTTATTCATCCAACAAATATTTATTGAGAAACTGAAAAATAATTACAGACTTAGAGCTAGAAGGAATATCAAAACCCACCCTTATTTCTACAATTTTAATACTACGCATGTAAAAATTCTGGTGATAGAATTAGCTTCTCAGACTTCAGAGTTGGCTCAGTAAGAGAAGTGAGTGAGGGAGCATTTCATTTATTTTCTTTCTTTTCCTGGACAATCCCATTCATTTCAATGGAAAAGGGAGACACTCCCATGAAATTAGAAGCTTGTGCCCTTGCAGGTTTTCTTTAGTACTAATGGAAATATTTTGAAACAAATATGAAGAGTAATAATTCATATATAAGTGAAGAGTTTAGATTTTAAGTTTCTTATAGCTGATCCCAAGTCTGTGTTGACCCAAGGGGAGTTTAGGTACCAGGTCCTGAGGTCTACAGCCTGGTATTCTGAGGTCGGGGAGCTTGGATGGAGTGGTAGAAAGGGCAACAGAAGACCTGGGTTTGAGTCCTTGTTCTGTGATTATCCCTGATTAAGTTTTCACACCTCCCTGAATTTCAGGTTTCTGATTTGTAAGGTGAGAATAATAATGCCCAACTTACAGAGCTATTATGAAAATTAAAAGGTGTAAAATATACATGAAATTATCTCACTCAGTTTTTAACATAATTGTTTGCTATAGTTCCTGGAACTCAGATGCTAGAGCAGATTTTAAACTACTTACCCTTAAAGAAAACAGTAAAGGTGACATATTTGGTCAAGAATTTGTTCAAGTTTGATGATTTGCTTGAGCAACCACAAAATTGTTTTATATTTAGTTCACCATTATACATAGAACAGCTCTGAAATGGTTTTTATATTCAGATAACCCTAACATGTTGACCGTGCCTCATTTAAGAATAATTTCTTTCTGTCTGCTCTCTGCTGCTGCCTATCCTGTAGCCTATTTTATAACTTATATTACTATACGATGTCAAGTTCTTTAAATAATAATGAGCAATAGTTACAACCAATGCTATCTAGGATGTCACAGGCCTGAAAAAAATCTGTTGCAACAATCTTCTTGGCTGAATGGAAATAAGAAGGGCAATATAGAATATATCAGCCACAATTTACAGAATTCTTGATTGAGTTACTTAAAAATTCTTACTCCAAGTTCTTTCTTAATTGACCTGTAGCATCCACTTCTAGAAGTGAAACACTCTTCAAAAATTCTTACTGCAAATATAATATCCAAGTTTTCTTATAAGACATTGTGTTGATTTTATAGTTGTTTGTGATTTGGAATAACTCTTTCTATGAATTAGGAGACAACTGAAGAAATGTTGCCAATAGCCACAGAGATGAATAGCATAATTAAGGTCAAGGCATTTTTTCAAAAACTAACATTTTAATGTATCACTCTTTAAATTCTTATTTTTAGTAAATTTTAATTCTTGCAGAGTCACACCTTTTCAGTATCCTCTTGTTTCATTCTCTCTTTTTCCTGCTTACATAATTTTGTCTCTACTGGCTTCTGCTCCTTCTTATTGCTTATGGAAAGAATATTGATCTTGAATATGCATTATTTTCCATTCAGAGAACTGTTGTAAAGTCAATGTTCAGGTAAGTTAGAATGGTGGGATACAGAGTAATGGACCACATTGCTGTCCAGGTCTTTTCCAAGTCCAACATTCCATGGACCTGCATACTTCTGAATGTTAACTTTTACACTTAAGAGCTCACATTCTATAGCTGAATTCTACAGCTACCCTAGCTCTCTGTCCTTCTTCTCCAATCTAAATAAAGCACTTTAAAAGTTATTTCCATCTCTGTTTTATGGGTTGCTTTGTGTTAATCCAAGATTTTTCAGGAGAGTATAAGCATGTGGGGTGTATATATGTATGTGTGTATGACTGAGATTTTTGTTTTAACTAACCAGCCCTTTAGAAGTCTTCTGAGTTTTCAGGTAAGTTTATTTCTTTAAGACATGATTGCTTTCTTTCATACAGCCATTCCACATCTTGTAAGAAACGACTTCAAGAACATCTGCTTCAGTACTCATAAACATCCTATCTGCTCATTGTTTCCATTCTTTTACAACCCCCTTTCCAAATCACATCAAAACAGCAAAAACAAAGCTAATATGATTTTAGATGCCAATTGTGTCCTCTCTATGAATGTTTTCCATATTTGAAATGGCTGGGGAATTATCCACAGTAATTTGGAACGAGAGGAATCGGATAAGGGTCGTTTCCTCCATCTCCTGGGATTTCAAAAGCTCTGGTTTCTTTTATACCTGATCAGGTCTGCTGGTTGCAAAGCTATACAATGTAGTGGAGAAGCGCATACGGTTAATTATGACAATTACAATCAATTCTTTATGATCTTTGCCGCTGTTACGGGATTTAAATACCATAACGTATGTCAAAAGGACAAAATAATGTTTCTATGTTTTCTGCTTACAGCTGCTTTTATGAGTGGGTTTTGCTCATAAACAGGTGGTTATAAGATGAAATCCTTCCATGAATTCGTTTATCTTACCTATTGCCTAACCTGGTTCCCTGGTGTGTTATTAAACAGAAGTGTTGAGATTCCCAGCAACTCTGAGGTGATCTCGGGTCCTGGACAGTGCCATTTGACCCACAGTTACAAAGAAAAGGAAATCACTTATCATCACTGGAAGGAGACCAAATAAATTTAGTGCGTTCTCTAAGACTCCCTTGCTATGCTCAGCCCTGCACGTCCTGACAGCCCACTCCCTCCCTCACCTTCTCTCCTTGAGTTCCTAGCCTTGCTTAATCCCCACTTTTTCACCTTGGTCTCTATGAAATGCTGGGCCTAGTTTCTTTTCACCTTTTATGGTCTCCAAGTTTCACAGTATTTTGCAAAGAAGACTATTGCATGTGTAAATGAATTTATGTGCTGTTGATATTTGGTTACTTTTCTTCTGATGTTGTGAGTTGAATCTTCATGATGTACACATTACCACTTCTTCCTTGTGGAGGTCAGCTCGGAAAAAAGGTAAGGTGATCTTTTCCTTTTAGCATGCCTCCCTCTGAAGCTTGTACCTCCATCTGAAAGGTCAGTATGAAGAGGGTCACGGCAAATGACTGCACAGGAGCCTTTCCCTGACCCCCCGAGTATATCTTGCTTAAACAACACATTTCCTATTAATGACCATCTGGTAAAGCTGACAGCCTTTAGTCCTCCGAATTCTTAACTATTTAAAAAAAATGTGCCCAACCTGTCATCGCTTATGATTGAATTATGAACCATGAAGCATAATAAAGTCATTTATTTTCCACATGTCAAATTTGACTTGAATTGCATCTTGTCCAGAATTTGATGGCCTTTCCCCAGCACTTAAGAGCACAGGCCTGTGTACTGTTCAAACAGTACTTTGTCATTTCTCAGAGAACCCTTGGCTTTGTGTGGCTGTCTGGGCACAAACATCAACAGCTCTGGAAGAAGAGGCAGGCCTGCTGAAGAAAAGGCAAGGGGGAGCATGTACGAGGTTCACTTAGGGAAAGGCAAAGCCTTCTCTTGCCAGGGGAAGAGAAAAGAATGGTATTCTATATTTGGGCACTGCTCATTCATCCTGAAAGCAGAATCGGCTTTTCAGAGGGGAGATTTTGGAAAAAAGCTTGTGCTTTACAATTCTGATTCCCTTTTTCCTTTGTTCCCTACTATCAAAAATAATATTCAGTAAATACCAATGTAATATGGTCAGAGTGAAGCTACATTTTAGGAAAGCCAGGCGTCAGCCCTGTCAGATCTCTGTAATAGGCACATCTATACACACACATTTTTAAAAGAAAGGAAGGTCACTCACCACCCTACTTTCAAAATTGTCAGAGGATTTAGGAAAGAATGAAGGGAGGCTGTCTTTTCACATGGGAAAGGAAATCTGGTTCTCAAGATATTTGGGGCATTGTGCTGATATTGGATATTAATAGAATTCTACCCTCAGCCTCTCTGGCTGGGAACTGAGCTGCCTAGAATTTGAGGATAAAAAGGTATCTAAAGGGTTACCCAAAGAAGTACTGAAGGAGTTACACTGAAGAAGTGGGGGGCTATGTGGGCTTTGGGGAGCAGTTTACTAGCCCACTCCTCCCCACTCCTCCTGGCCCCCCGATTCCTATCTGTTTAGTGAACAGCCTTAACATGGTAGAAAATTCAGCAATCTTCCTCTCCTATATAGAGATGAGGATCATGCTAGGTGCCCCACATTATTGCATGCGTGGCATGGATAAGGAGTGCCAACAAAGAAGCGTTTGCGAAGTAGATTTCCCAGATGGCTGAAGGCTCAGTTGCTGGATGGCCTTGAAAAGAAAGGAAAGCAAGCCCTCTGGTGGTCCACATGCAGAAATGCCTCTTGTAAGCCACAGAGCTACAGTACAGGCCATGACAGCCTGTAGAAAAGGAAATGTCAGCAGTAGCTGCATGAGTTTTAGAATAATTTATTAATTCCAGCTCACAAAAAGCTTATTACTGGATCTTTTACCCCAACTATTCCCAAAGGAATTAAGAGGGGATAGTCTTTCAGATATTAGGGCTCATCTTCTGAAATTGTTTAACACATTTATTAAACTCCTGCTGTGAGCCCAGTGGGGTGCTAGTAAATACTCAAGTGGTCAGTATTACAGTTAAACTGAGGACCCAGATATCAAGAATAATTATACAGCAAGAGGGTATGGACTATTTGTTTCTGTGGGCAAAAGGAGGTTAGAAAAGGGAGACCTATTACTTGCTGGATTGAACATCTGGGAGGGGTTCCCTGGAAGTGGTAAAGTTATCCTTGAAGAATGCATAAGATTAGCATAGAAGAAAGAAAGGGAGGTGAATGATCTAGATGTAGAGGCCAAGGGAGCACAAACGGGTTTGTTTTTAAACTCAGTAGCAATCATGAGCAGAGAGTTAGTGATGAATAATGACATACAGAGAAAACTTGGCAAACAGATGAATTGTTAATGAATGAATTATGGAAATATTTATAAGTGGTATAATAAAAATTGAATCAAGGGGCATTTCAGGTACTCCTTATGACTCTAGAGATAGGATGGCCTCTGGACTCAAGGGATGGGTCTGGCACTTGTAGCGTATGAGCAGGCAAGTTACTTGGTCTCTCTGGGCCCATTCCCCCCATCTACAAATTTTGATAAGAATAGAATGTATATTTAGATTCAGAGATACACAAATATTGTTGTCCTAGTTTGCCAGGGCTGCTAAACAAATACCACAAACTGGTTGGCTTATACAATAGGAATTGATTGTCTCGCAGTTTGGGGGGCTAGAAATCCAAAATCCAGGCGTCTGCAGGGCCATATGTTCTGTTGAGTCTGTAGCATTTGGTGGTGGTTTGAGGCAATTGATAACTCAACCTCTGCCTCCATCACACGGCCATCTCTCTCCCTGTCTCTTCCTGCTGTGTCCAAATTTCCTCTGCTTATACGGATTCCAGTCATGTTGGATGAAGGCCCACCCTGATTCAGTTTGGCCTCACTCTCACTAAAAACATCTTCAAAGGTCCTGTTCACAAGTGCATTCACCTCCACAGGACCCGGGGTAAGGACTTGTACATGTATTTGTGGGGGACATGAGTCAGTTGATAAAAATTGTCTAGGCTGATGATGCAATAGAAGCTGAGTACAAGGGGAGTCTGAGTTGTCCCAAGGCTGCATCTCACTCTGGCGCCAAGTGTCCAGTTTCTTGTTGTGTGCAAGCATGAGCTCAAGTAGCCCTTGGCAGAGATATCATGGAGGGGATTTATGAATTGGTTAAGTAATTGGACTAGATGTCACCCAGGAGCCGTAGAGGTTTGGTGGCCTTAGAAAGTCCATGAAAGACCTACAGAAACCAGAGTTGATGGGGATCATAATGGCACCAGTTTTACATTTTAGGGTTGTGTTTAAATTTGGTTCAAAATGTTCTGTTCTATGTTAAAAAAATTACCATCACTTTAATTAATGCAGCCTGTAATTGAAACGACTATCTCAAGCTGTTTCTCCCAGCTCTTCAAAGGGAAGGAGTGTAATGGGGAGTGGGGGTGGAGTGAGGCAGAAGGGTGACACTCCTCTCCATGCCAATATGTCAGCTCTTCAAAGATGCTCTAAGCAAACTGAACAAAGAGCACAGGCTGAGTGTGAAAGGGGGTGGGGACATCAGGGAGCATAAGGCTTTAAGTGCAATTCACCCCATTCTAATTATTTAGGAAGTGAAGGGTGGCGAAGAAATGTTGACAGCTGAGGTTTCGGGGAGAACAAGCACAATTCCGCCCTGTACCACAACACCATACTCGTTTATGTACCACATGTGGAGAAAGGAGGTAGAATTTGGAGTGGAGAGAGGTTTAAAAGGCAAAATGTAATCACTTCCCTTTAATTAACTCAAACAGTGTATGGCAGGTTTTGTAAACGTGCCCGTAGCTGTGACCGAGGTGGTAGGCCACGCTGAGACCTTAGAGAGAGGGACTCCAGATATGTCAGAACACAAAGGCCTTAGCAAGCTTCTAGGCCAGCCAGCTGACTTCACTGATGAGAGGATAAGCCCAGCAAAAATACAGAACTCACCCAGTGAGTGAGAACTTTCTCAGGGACTAGAACTAGGATAATACCTTGGGTTTTTACCAGTTTAGTATTCTCTACAAGATGCTGTGTACAGGGGAGGCCCAAGGGATAAAACTAACAATAGTACATTTGAATATAAATTAAGATTTGGTATATTCTTTTAACAGAAGGTAAAACTTAGTGAGAAGGGTACCTTCCTCTATTTCAATCAAGCTTTTCTCAAAGTTTTTCAGAGTCTTATTACAACTAGTGGCTCTTTCTATGCAGCTGTTTTAATTTAAGTGTTTTATGTTTTTATAAACAAAGTGATGGAAATTCCTGGTTCTAGACCTGTAGGAGACCAAGAAGAGAAGCCAGAGCAGGTACTTTGTAATTTAGATCATGTGACTGAAATACCACCACTAAGTAGAATTACCTAAATTACAGCTTCAGATATTTCAGGGGTGAACAAATCTTTTATATATATGAAAAAGGAAGCTATGCAGTACAATTATAAAACCATATAGAATAGTATAGGAAAGTATGAGGGGAAGTAATGAGAACTAGCATTCTTCTCTTGTCTTACTTATTTCAAGGAAGAATGTTTTATGAACAATTTCCAGAAGTTTTTAGATGGTGGCAGATTTTATTTTGCTTTACAATTTGATAGTGATTCAGGTTTTGTATTTATTCTCTTTGTGAGCTGAGGTGTTCAGGACTAGGCCAAAGCCCTTTTTAGGCCTTTTTGTTGCCCCAATGCTTGGGAGAAATAGGGAGTGGAAAATCCTTTGGAAATTATTGGGTCTTGGTACAGTGCAGTAGATGGTGGCCCTCTTCACTGCCTGCAATCATTGTCAATTGAGATAAACATAAGGAATTAAAGAGATGTGGATCAAAATATGAGCTCCATTCAGTAGTACTTGTAAATGCTTAGCATTTGGGGGAGAGAGGAGAATCCTAATTTATTTGCAGATTTTCATGGTGTCAGTACTCCCACTGTGGTCATATCCAAGACATCCATGTGATGGCACTGAATGTGAAATTAGGCAGAGAGCCACACCATCAGCTCTCACAGGCCAGTGCAGTCTTCAGGATACGCTGCTGGAGGGCCACCATTAATAAGGACTGAGATAGAGTATAGTTAACTACCTCATAGCTTGTTCAGAATTAGGCAAACTTACCCACCCAGGCTCAGGCTTTCCTGGACAACCACAGGTCTGTCCTTGGAATCCTGTGTCTGTGACACTTGGCAAGGAGGAGCAAAGAAGAAATCATGCTTTCTGTAGATAGGTTGGCATCAGGGAGAGTCAACCTTCTTCCAGAGCCACTAATCCTATGAATCAACAATTTGAGTCAAGTTGGAGGAGAGGCCAGGAGGGTCACTGTTGTGGAAGTTCTTTCCAAATGGTAGAAAACAAGGAAAGTAGGGAATCAATGTCACCCCTTCACAGAATCAGCATTCAGAATGATTCTTAGAAAAACTTTACAGGTTTTGTATCAACAAGAAAGATGGAGGCAAAAATTTATTTTAAATCTCCATTATTTTGATGTATAGATATTCATAGGAAAACCATCTCTGACGTTGGGAAGTGGCAAGAATTTTGGTCATCAGAAAAAAATAGGAATTTTTAGGTTGAACTAAAAAATAGAGACAGAAATATACTGTAATATCTTTATTATGTAGGAAGATACAGAAGGATAGATTCATACTTAATACCTTCACATTAAGTTATTTTTCCTGCTGGTTGCAAGTGAAAAAAGCAGAGCACGTACAGCATCTTCTTAAACAACTTCATTGCCTCAGAGCAGATTATGGTCTTTTGTAGTGAATATATGAAATGGTGTCTGGTAAAAGCAGAGTGTTTGCTCATCTCACTTCCTTCTAGTTGATTTGTTCAAGAGTCCCTGCTCCTGGATTTATGACTCTGCTCACACATCCATCACTGTTAATATGTCAGTACTCGGAGAAAGTAAGCCTGAATTCAGTGCATGAATCAGTTTCTTCCCGGTGGAGAATCGTTTATTATTGTTGCTGTTGTATTGTTATTTAACAGGTGACAGCTTTGTAATTAACCTTGATTATAAATTAGCTTACTGTTTTCATGGCATGGGCTGAGAGACCATGCTGATAACTTGTTCTTGAGTTTAAAAGTTCGGGTAGTAAGTTAGGTGTCTGAAAGCCCTTTTGTTGTTGTCAGCACCATGCTAGAAATTCTCTGTTCTCTAAGAACTCACCTTCTCATTTTGTTGCATTTGGCTTTGGATAAGCAGGAATTTCATGTTCTTATGTTTCTATGTTTGTTTCCCTTTGACAGAATAGTCAGTCAGTTATAGTGATTAAGACCCTAGACTCTTGAGCCAGGTGGAGGTGAATTTTAGTCCAGGCTCTGGCACTGACCTTCCATATGACCATGGACAAGTTAGCTAATCTCTCCAAGAATAATTATATAGCAACCCTCCAAACTTGAGGTTTCTCAGGTATAAAATGGGAATGATAATACATCTACCTCACAAGGCTCTTATAAATATTAAATGGGATAGTGCATGTGACACATTTTGTACAGGGTTAAGTGTATAGTAAGTTTCTAATGTACATTGGCAATTATTCATTGTTTTTATAAATTTACATGTACATTTAATGCACAGTGACTGTAAGTCCATCTTTGAGGACTGATAAACTCTCTAGAATTTTGGCAATACTGTATTCCTCAAGGAAACCCCTACTCATGAAATAACCAATTTATCTTTCCCACTCCACAGCTGCTCAAGTTTGTATTTATTTCTTGCTTTGTCACTACCCATTCCTTCTTGTCACTACCCATTCCTTCTTGTCTTCTTGTCTTTCTACTACATAAAGTACTCATCCCCCCTCCTAACCTGCTTTATGATATACTCTTTCATAATAAAGAGTGTATTTATTAGTATTCTTAAAGCATTGCAGCAGAGATAGATAGTCTAAGAGTCTAATTTAAATATTCAGGTCATGAGTAAGAGAGGTATTTGTTTGGCAGTAGATTCCTTTTGATGCCTCTGAAATCGCTTTCATATTTGTGAATCTACTCTTCCAAACAAATGGCAGCTCTTAATTATACCTGTTGGAATAATCTACTTAGCCAAGGTGAAGCCTTCTCTGATTACACGTTCTGTTGTTATTTTCTAGTTGTCATCTCTCCTTGACAGCTGTATTAGCCAAATTTGGTCTTTCTAATTTTTAGTGGCACTCATCCTGTCCCAAGTTTCCCTAACATGTGCTTCAGACTTGTCAAACATGCCTTGCTTCAAATGAGATAGTCATCACTCTGTGGACCTCATCTTGATGAGTTAGTTGCCATGTTCTACCATATGTAATCTCTGCAAATGACTTTAGCTTCCATTCCCAGCCTTGCTTTTTCTTTATTTCAGAAAATTCTATGTAGCCCTTTAATTAATCAGCAACACATATGCTAGTTTCCATCCCAGGAGGGACCACATTTAAAATGGTAGGCGAAGGTCACTCCAACAGTTATGTTTGAAATACCAAAAATGAATAGATTAAGTCAACATTATTGAGCACTTAGTCATTGCTTGCTTGCTTATATGCATTAGCTCGTTTAATCCTCTCAACAGTCTCATGAGAGATGTAATCTAATCCCTGATTTTTCCAGATCAGGTCATTGAGACTCATAGAGGTTAGAAATCCTGTTAAAGGTCATACAGCTAGCAAGTAAATAAGAGAGCCAAGAATTAAACTAAAATTTTCCAGGCTCTAAAATCTCTGCTTTCCCCCAAAACTACTTCCTTTTTAAAATACTAATACTAGATTAGATAGAATGAAAAATACAAAAGGATATGACTAAAGCCCCTTGTCTTCACATGGTTTATAGTTTCTCAGCATAGGGTGATCTGCATATTTCCCTACCAGACTACTCAAAGGTCCATGGAGGCAAATATTTATGATATTACTACTGTAGTAGAGATAAGTAAAATACATGAGATAAAAATCTACCTGTTGGAAGTCATCTTGCAAAGGTTTATTAATCTTTTCTGATAAGGTATAATTTGGTGCAATGATATATTGGAAAGCATCTAGAAATTTTCCAGCTTTACTTTGTAGAGTCAAAACTATAATTCCAATGTCTGTTGTATCTGCCATACCTGTGTTTTCCAAAATGATACGTTTGTATATCACCTGTTCACATAGCGTTTCACCTAGAAATTTGGCATTTGTTGCTAGAAATTGAGTTCATGAAAAGGAATGGTCTTAATACAGCAAAAACAAAGCCTATTTCCTACCAAATTCTAAGATCCCAGAGGCAATGAGTGTTCCTGTCAAAAATAACTTAAAGAGCACATATCTGGCACTATTTTTCAAATGTGACATAAAAAGTGTCAACAATTTAGATTTTAGGTTGGGGTATTACTCCACTGAATCTTCATTCACTATTATATATCTTCCTAAAATACACAGATTTCTCTGATAGCCCTTCTAAGGAGAGCTTATTATTGAAATGCCACAGAACATTATAGTCTCAATATATCATCTGCACTCTTTATTCATGGAATAGGGTACAAAGATTGTCCTGTAAAAATGGAAAAGTCCAGAAACTGTTTTTTTAGTTATGATTTGACCACTAATTAGCCGTAATGACTTCAGTCAAGTCATTTAACCATCTCTGCAGGTCTCTTTCCCTCACCGTGGTAGGGTTAGAATATTAGAACTCTGAAGTCTCTTCTTAGTTCCACCCATTTTGCTATATGCAACCCTGACCCCTTGCTTGTGACTACTGCATAAAACACCCAAGCACATCTTACTGATACATATATTCTTTAGATTGGTTTGTTTTTTCACAGATGCAAAATAATTTTCCCCCATGGAAAGCTGGACTCAAATACCACTTAGGTTTGGCATTTTTCCCTTTCAACGATAGCAAGATTGATTGCATGAAAGAACATAGGCATCAGCCTCAAAAAGTTAGGGGATATATCCAAAACAAAACTCCCCTAAAATATAACCATTTTTGAAGTAATTGTCCATCAATTAACCTAAAGTCATATTGAATCTATAGTTAAGGCATAATATATATTTTAGGTCTTGAGAATTTGAAATGATTATTTTATAAACCCTTCTACAGCAGTCACCAACAAGGTAAGCTTATTGATGCCTGCTTGTTCCTTGTTGTATATCCTTAACAAACTTGAAAGATCTCTCTTCTTGGGTCCTTCTGGAGATGAAGTTCAGTCTAGTAACAAGACTACCCCTATATCTGCAGAATTTTAAGACTTCAACTATTTATTCCACCCTGTAGAATGTCTTATAGATCAGTAATATTATTTCTAAAGGTGATTCTCAACTCTCATCATGCTGGAATATGTTTCTTTTCCATCCCCATGGCTATGTATGTCATGGAATAAAGTATTTCTATGTTATACATTTATATAAAACTTTGTAAGCAAGACTGGTGACCCTATTTGGAATTATGAAAACATGAATTGCTGTTTTCTCACAGCAAAAGATAGCCATATTTTCTGGTTTTGCCAAGTTTTTTCTCACTTTTTAGACTTCTGAATATGTAAATTTCCCTCTTCCTCTAACATTTACATTGAAAGATGAACATATTTAGGATGAGCCAAAGAAAAATAGCATTAAAACAGTGCTAAAGGAAGTTATTTTGGCAGTTTTAGAGCTGAAACTTTCACAATCCATTAGAAGCATAAAGACAATAGAGCCTGTGAGTGGGGCTCTACAAAGATGGAGATGTTGTAGAAAAGTGACTTGTCCAAATTGCATAATTATGTTGCAGAAATCCAAGTACTGCAGTTAGAAATCTGTAATTAAACACTCGTGTTTTTGTGTGTGTGTGTGCATATGATTGCTATGCACAAATAAACACCTACTATGTGCAAACATCTTGGAAGATATAGATGTAAACTGAAATAATTCAGTCAGTATGAGAAAGGAGGAAATGATAATCTAGATTGTTGGGGGACTGGCCGTCAGAGGATATGAACAGTGGAGCACAATTCCCAGCAGAAATAGCAGATTGAGAAAGATCCACAAATAGGCAAACAAAGTGTGTGCATGTGAAGAGTGACTGCAACATAAGATGCATTAGATATGGTGGGGAGAAGCAACTAGTGTCATGGCAATGAGTACTAGGTAGAAAGATGGCACAGTAGATGGAGGGTGGAAAGTGGAGGTTATAGCAGAGGTTCTTGAATGCCTAGATAAAAAGAACTAAGCACTTAGCTAGCACACTTACCCAAGATTCTGAATTAATTTCTCCTTCTCAGCTTTTTTTTTTTTTTTTGGCATGGTTCAGGTTTTGACTTTTGATTGGAGGTGAAATGCTATAAAAAGAAGGTAAGCTTGTGAAGGAAGGTTTCTAAAAACAACGAGAAAGCTACCTTGCTAGGGGAAGTCCCCCCATGGTAGTGGTAGAGAATATACACCATGGGTCCGTTTTCCTCTCTACATAAGTTTTGTGGGAAACTCCATCTGCAGAAGACCTGCAGAAGGTCAGTGGTGCTGGTGAAGTCTGTGCTGCGGCAATGGGAGAACAGACTTCCATGCAGAGTAACATCTGACTGCAGTCCTAACTCCGGTTGGGGGACTTAGACTTTAGTGATGGACTTCAAGCTGCCACATGGACCTGGAGCTATGTCATTGGAATATTTCCTTTGGGAGTGGAAATGGAGAAATATGTGAGGTGGGGAGCAAGTGGTGAGGCATATGTGTGTGTGTCTGTGTGTGTGTGTGTGTGTGTATATTTTCAGCCTGGTGGGTTAGATGTTGGAATCGCGGTCTATCTCACAAGAGCATTGGAGTCCCTCCCCTTCTGAAGAGAGAGGCAGAAGTGAAGGTTGTCTTCTGTCATATCCCAAACTTTCTGTCATTAAGACTTTTACTGTCTTGAGACTAATAGGACTACATGAAGCTGTTTAACAGAGGAAACAAACAGCTTCAATTGGCACTTATAAATTCTTGAACTACTTAGGAATTCTATGCTCCTTCACCCTGACATTTGATTTTTGTACCTCAGATCCCGGTTTATATACATTTAAGTTCTTGATTGACTCTTGTTTCTGGAATTTTTTGATAACTTCTGATTGAGCCTTTATTCTCCTCCATGTGACTCTTGAGCCAACACATTCGAAGTGTTCATCTCCAGGGAAAGGCCAAAGTCAAATAGGTGAGCTCATTTGCTCTCTATTAATTCAGGTCTTTAGGATTTGGAATCCCAAATATTCAGTGTTTCATGCCTCCTGTGATCTTGTAGAAATTTATATATTTTCCAAAATTTCTAACTGGGCATTGATGTCCAGAGGATAAAATATGGTTTATGTAAGTCTGGAATAAAGAGTAAGAAAACCAAACGGTTCATAATGATGTTAAGCCCCCTCTTTTCTTCCACCCAAAATGTGTCTTTCTAGATTTGCTATAGCTATTTCTGCCCATGAGACTGAACTCCAATAGCTAGGTTTGGAAGTTGCTGACAGGAAGAATAGAATGGAATACCTCTCACTAGACCTCCCCCCAGTCTGGTATCCCCACACGTTATAGCATTACCATTAGTACTTCCCACAAAAAAAATCATAAACTCTTTTGTGGAATATGATTTTGTCGTAGTCACGTCATGTCTCAATGTAGTAAGATAGCACCCAACCATTGTTTAATAAATGTGTGTTCCCTGTTAGATTTTCTTGAAAAACAGTATAGAATGCCTTCATCTTCTTCACACTTTGGTCTGTAAAGAGTTTGGAAGGAGAGAAGAAAGCCACAGGGTCACTTTGGCCATTTTTGCCTCCCTCACTCTTGCCCTCACCTACCTCAGCTAAGTAACTCCATTTGTCATCTTCCCTCTAAGGATCTTGTGCCCCTAAGAAGCAGGGCTACTGAAGATCACATCCTAATATTAAGATCTAAATCTCAGAACTTTCTAATAGTAAGGAATGTGTATACTTAATTTCGTTTTTTTGATGGCTGACCCATTTGTTGCTCAGTGAATAATAGGCTATTGCCAGTCCTGAGATGTAAACTTCAGGGCCAAAATTATATTGGTACTAAAAAATTTTTAACATTTATTAAATGTTTTATGGGTAAGTACTACGTTGAGTGCTTCACATGTATTGCCACATTTAATTCTTATTACAGCTATTTTTTAGCTATTATTTAGGTTTTACCATCACCCCCCTTTTACCCGTAAGGAATGAGGCTTAAAGAGATCAGATAACTTGCTAGTGCCCCCTGTCTCTTAAATGATAAGGTCAGCCTTCAAACATTACCCTATATTGCCTCCATCTTCTATAACGCTTAATCCCAGAAAAAACAAACATCTATCTAGTAACTGCCATTTTTTTATAGTAAAGGCAAAAAGATACCTCTCTAATCACATTCTTCAAATATGCTACTTACTGCGATATATTTCAGAGGTTGGAACATCAGTACACTAACCTCTTGGAATTGTCACTTTGGGGTATGACAATTATGAAGCATTCGTTTTCATAAAAGAAGTGTAAATGGATAACAAAATCAGCAGCCCCAGCATTTTCTGAATTGTTGTGAATGGTGGTGTTCCAGTTGATCATTCTGTATGTATGTCATGTAAGTTAACAATTATGTTCCTGTCAATAGCTCCTATTTATTTGCATAAGAGTCCCCACAAAGTTAAAGTTTCACTGAATGAAACTTTAAAATATTCTATTTTTTTCTTGGAATCATGCTGAATCTTTTCAGGAAGCAGAGTTCATGCCTTCTTAGTCTTGGCTGTCAGGTGTTTTGATAATGTTAACATGAGTATCAAAGTAATACAAACTCAAAGAACAGACACAATCCCTTAGCCATCAGCACATTTCCAAAAACCTTGTCACATGCATCCTTATTTCATGCTCATGTTGAAGAAGTACATAGAGATGTGTGATCCCATACTGTCCTAGGGAAAAGGAGTCTGAGTTATTGATAAAAGGAACCCAGCTGGTGTGTGTGTGTGTGTCCAATCTGTGTTAACCACTCTATGAGTTCAATTTGGTTTTAAACATGAACTCACAGCCTATCATTAATAAAACACATTATCACGTTAACCAAGGTCTCACTCAGATCTACTATGAATTAAACCAGCTCCCCATCTCCTTATTTCTTGTATGTGTCAGACTTGCTTTCCAATCTGTAAAGCCAGTATAGGGTAGATTTAATTATTAATTTATTTTAAAAAATACTACCCTATCTTAGGCACTGTTCTAGGCACTGAGGGTACAGAAATTAATGAGACAGGTAAATCTCTGTTTTCATGTGTTTTAGTTTCTCAGCTTCTAAAACAAATACCATACCATGGGTTGGCTTAACAACAGGAATTTATTGACTCGTGATTTCAGAGGCTAAAAGACTTTCTTCCTTCCAGGGTTGGTATCTTCTGGCTGGTTGGCAATCATTGGGGTTCCTTGGCTTTCCATCATATGGCAATGTACATGATGGTACCTTTCCTTTCTTTTCCGAGTTCTTTTGGCTTCCAGCTTTTGGCTATTCCCGGTGGCTTCTTTCTCTGTGTCCAAGTTCCTTTGCTTATAAGGACTTCATCCACATTGTATTAAAGCCCACCCTCATTCAATTTGAAGCATACCTTAACGAATGACAACTTCAAAGTTCCTGTTTACAAATGGGTTCACACCCCCAGGACAAGGGGTTGGGACCTGAACATGCCTTTTGTGGGGGGCATGATTGACTCCCTAACACCATACAAACTGGAGTTTGCATTCTATTTGGAGGAACAGAATCATAAACAAGTACAAATCACCAAACACAATTCTTTAAGACGATGATGAATGCTATAAGGAAAATAAATCAGGGCAATGTTGTACAGAGTAGTGGGACTAGGGTGAAGAGGGCATGCTATTTTGTTCTGGGTTCCTAGGGAGGCCTTTATAGTTAATGACATTGAACATAGGTCTGAATTAGAAGTAGCCAGTCATGAGAATAGCTCTAACAAGATTATTCAAAGCCAAGGGCTCACAGACCAAGAACACATTTCCTCAGGAATGAACAGGTTTGGAATATTTGAAAAACAGATAAACAGATTGGCCAGAGATGTTTAGGGAATGGGCATTTGCAGACAAAGATTTTTATTAGTGAAGATAGCTCTGCAAATGTCCACATAGCTTTAGGGGAGCAGTAAATTTAGCTAAGCTGTGTAAAATGATCTGTGCCAGCAGTATGCCCTCAGGGAATTCTTTAAGATTGTAGAGCGAGTATAAATGACATAATGGGTCAACAAGCATGTCAACCAACTTATGGTTTATTTGGATACATTTCTAGTCAATATCTATGTAGTGTGTCTTTATAACTTGCTGCTAATGTAGAATGATCACCTGGACAGTACTTCATCTATTCCTCCACCATTTACCGATATCCTACTATATGCCAGATGGAGTATTAGGTCCTAGGTGTAAAAGGATGAATAATACCTTGCTGTCATGAAAATGTGTACAAAAATAAAGGGGATATAAGGTTCTAAGTATATTTACTGAGAAATACATTTTCTCAATTAAAGATATGAAAAGTAGTAAAAGGAACTTCAGATGAGAGTGACACTGATGTGTGTGTGTGTGTCCAGGGTTTATGTGGAAGATAAAATATAAGTTTTATAAAATTTATAAAATATAAATTTGTGTCATCTACTTGTAAGACTGGATTAAGTCCTATGTGATCTCTGCCCTAGTGGAGAAGTTTATAAATTTAAATGAGTGGAAATCACTGCTAATGCACCTCTGAATGAGGATATATCTGTGATTTGCATATGACAGGGCCCCAAAGGTAAGCTCAACCCCTGCCCAAGAAGTAATATGAGGACCTCTACTTGGCCCTCCAGAAGACCTTTTAAAACATGGGTATCCCCATAGGTCTCCAAGGCAGGCTAGACAACATCTTCCAATCTGACAAAGAAATAAAGCTGATTTCTTGAACTCATAGGAATTAATCTTGGTGTAAAATAGGTTATTTACTCACAATAGTCAAAAAGATCCAAAGAGGAAACAAAGTCTGGGTTAGTCTGTGATTTGGAGGTTAGAAGTCTTTGCATAGATTTTATCAGCTCAGCACCCAAAGACCTATCAAAAGTGTGAACATCTCCTGGAGGCTCAGCACACTTTGTCTCTGGGCCTCACCTGTCTGAATCTTCCTCTCCTACCTTTCTCTGCTTCCTTTTACTGTATGTCCTGAATTATCCTTTGTAGGATCTCAACACCATATATGCCAGATTCCTGTCCTGACTCCTGCTTTGGTTCACCTTCTAACCTAGTATAATTTTCAACCCATGTTTACCCAGATTTTGATTAAACTTCTTACCTAGGACCTCCCCCACCTGTGTCTTGGCTCCCAATTCTATGTTTCCTGAAACAATGAAATCATTGATTTTTACCTCCTCTTATAAGGTAATTAAAAACAATTTTATTTCTGTCCAAAATAGCCTTTAAATCATTTAATAATCCATGAAAATAAATTGGAAAATTAAGCAAGTTTTTTTCTTCTTGTTCTTATTATTGTCATTGTCATGGTCATAATTATCATTATAAATGCAGTGAACAAGGATATTTTAACGCGTAAAAATTTCATATAAAAAGGAAGATCTTGGTAAAACGTAGGTTCTTAAATTTTTTTTACAACAGTTTAGACTTGGTAGATGAAAAATAGAAAAAAATGTAAACATAAGTTCCTGTGAATATATTATCTTTGAACTTGGTAAAATAATTTAATTCTTCTCAAATTAAATGGAGACCACTCCTAATTAGATATTCCCAGTTTCTTTAAGGAGGGATTTCTTCCTTGCTGACTGGAAGATTCAAAATCCATTTAGTTAGAGAGCTGGGGTTGATGCTAGCAATCAATGACTAGGACAAGGGTTTTTCACTCTATTGCATTGCTACATCTTTGGAGAATTCCACCCATTATAATTTAAGAAGAATCACTGGAGTGATTAAGAATGTGATCTCTTGGATCAAACAGTCTAGATTATTATTTTGTATCCACCAATCCCTAACTATGTGATCTTGCATAAATTTTCAACTCTATGAATCTATGTTTTTTTATCTGAAAACTGGGAATAATAAAATATACTCACACTGAAGATTGCTTTCTGGATTATATGAAATAATGGATACCCAAAGTTTAGTACAGAGCTGACATCTAAGAAGCATATCATCATCATCACCATCATCATCATCATCATCATCATCAATCATTAATTTACATTTCCTATGCTTTTCCAGACTTTAAACTTCTGGTAATCTGGTCCCTATGGGTACTAGACATTGATACTTGACATTTGGTCAGAATAAATTGGTAAGCAGTTCTAGCCATGGCACCTACTTTCAGATTGAAATGTTGTGAACTATGAGGAAAGAGAGAGAAGATAGTGTTATCCTTTCATGAATAATCATTCATTCTTAATGCACAATCAGCAAGTTGATTACAATTGATCTGTTGGACATGCTATTGTAGTGGCCTTTGGAATATATTATATATTGCCATTTCTCTTTAATATGGTGGTTAAAATTCAGTTGGCAGATAATGTAATATTGACATAATGAGCAAAATGATGATTGATAGTGAAGTTGTAAAAGTAAAAAGGTACAATGTGCTTGAAAGTCACAGAACTTTAAAAAGTGCAAGAGATAAGGAACACTGATGAACATAATGTGACAACTTAAGACTGGATATGCATATAGAAATGAACCAAGGAATCTATTAAACTAGTCATTCTCAGAGAGCACAGCCTATAGGAATTTAAATGTGGTTAATAAAACTACATATTCTTATTTAAATATCTATCAAACCTTGTATTGGAAGAAAACTAGATTTATACGTTATGACTTGCTCAAAATCATTTTCTTTTCTACCATATCACCAGTAAAATATTTCTAGTTTAAAATATATTAAAGTGGATTCTTCTAAAATTAGACTCTTTTTGAATTAAAACAAAAGAGACTGATTTTCCAGGGACTGCTAGAGTGCTATAGATGTCGCTTTTATTACAAGAAGGATAAGGCAGTCAATATACAGAGGTTGAGTTTTATGACCAGAACTAACTTAGCCATTTATTCAATCAATGAGAGATGTGATTTAGAGAAGCATTACTTTTGCAGTGGGGAAACTTTAGAGCCCCTAAACTAGGACATTAGAGTTATATTATCATATAAGGTACAGTTGTTGCTTCCATAATGATCCTTTCTCTTTAATGAGAATGTACGTCAGAATCAGAAGAGAGTAAAAGCCAAATCGCAACTAATTTATCACCAGTTTTATAATGAAATTACCAACCGATTGGAACTAATCAGGCCTGTTGGTCAAAATGACTATTAACACTTAGAGCATCTTTAGCTGTACAGATGTTTAGATTGTAGATACCTAAGAATTCTATAATCTATGCTGGCTTTGAAGTTGAGATCAGATTGTTCTTGTGTGCTCAGGTGGCATAGCTCTAAGGGGAAGGTGTTCTGGAGACAGATAAGGGAAAAAAAAGGGCAGTTGATTCTTTAGAAGTAGACAGACATCACAGTGAAAAGTGCCAACAAACCCTAAATAATTTTGTGTTGATTACACTAAATTAGAATAGTGATGGTTATAATCATTTGATCCCTGAGGCATTAATGAAACTTCAGCATTATCTTGTGTGGCATGTGTATCATTACCCTTGAGCTTAGGAATGATTATTAGTAAGTCTGATTAAATCTGGAAGCAGTGACACAAGCTATCTTTAACCCACTAATGACAGGGCCATATTGTAATTTTATGATGAATAAGCTCAGTTTAGCATTTTTAGCACTTGGTGAGGAAAATAAGAAGTCTGGATTCATTACCTTGATTAGACTGCAAAATAGTACAGAGAAGCTTAAAAGGCATGCTACTTAATGAAATAGTGTTCCTGCTGATTGATTATCCTAGCATAGTTTCCCAAACTCTCAGGATTTCTTATCTTTGCATGATCAAAGATATTATTCAGTGACATTCTAAAGAGCATGAATTCCTAGATGCAGGAGTACAAAAAAACCCTACCATTTCACATGTGTATATTGCTCCTTTTTGAATGCTTTCACATATATATATATATATATAAAATATATATATTGTTTGTTTTGGTTTTCTCATCATAGTTACCTTAGAAAGAGTTAGGCTTTTTACCACTTGTTTTATTAGTAAGAATACTAAAGCTAAATGCAGTCAATGGATTTGCCCAAAGTTGCAAAGATTTGTGTCAGAACCAACATCGTAACCCCAGTGTCTTTGGTTCCAAGTTTAATAGTTTGACCTCACAAGAAAATTGATTTTGTGACTACAGAAAAATTATTTGCTATCATTGTCTTGAATTCTCTTCTAAAAAAGTTGTCTATTCTGTATTCATAAACAATGTTAAGGGTTCTTACTGATCATATAGGTCACGGTTTTTATTTAATTCTTCAGTACTAGGCAAGATTTTTTTCTAAAATCTCCAGGCAACTTAGAGCAAATTCTGATCCCAGCATAGCATCTGGTACTCAGGAGTAGCTCGATAAATATTCATACCTTCTTTTCTATTTCCCACCCCAATGCTGTGACTCTTTCTGTGGTATAAATAAGGAACTATAAGATTCTTAGTTGGCCTAAAAGTTGTGTTGATGGCTTACATGACCTTATCATTAAAACTCTGTTCACAGATGACTGCTCAGTAAGAACACACAAAATGTAGTGAAAGCACAGTCAAAGCCTGTTTTAAAGTACAGGGCAAGGTTGAGTTAATATTTCGTTTCCATTAAAGACTCTATATGCCTAGAATGTAGCCATAGTATTTCTACTTGAAACACAGCTTTGCAAGTGAATGGCATCCCATTCCCCAACATTAACATCATAATGGCATTCTATTGAACAGCTTAAATGTAGGGCAATCAGAACCAAAGATTCAAAGTTACAGGAGCCCTACAGGTCCTGCTTGGCATGGAATAGCTCAGGCTCTTTGGAGAAGATAAATGTAGAAATGGATCATAGGTCAACAAGTGTAGAAATGATTGTTGCCATGTGCAAAGGCAAGGGCATATAAAAACAAATGGCATATTGTATTCGTTTTCTATTGCTATGTAACAAATTACCACAAAACAATACCCATTTCTCTCACATTTTCTATAAGTCAGAAGTCCAGGTGGGCTTGGCTGGGTTCTCTGCTCAGGGTCTCACCTTGGTTTAAAAGCTGAAATTAAGGTAGTAGTGGGGCAGAATTCTCATCTGGAGGCTTGATTAGGGAAAGTGCTACTTCCAAGTTTCCTCAGGTGTTGGCAGAATTCCTAACCGGCAGTTGTAGAGTTAATGAGAGCTTGTTTCTTCAAAGCCAGCAATGGAGAAAGATAGTCTATTGATCCAAGTCTCTGACTTCAGGGAAGGCTTATGCCCTCTTTAAAGGGCTCACTTGATTAAAGGCCCATTAAAATGATCTCCCTTTTTATTAATTCCAAGTCAGCTGATTAGGCACTTTAATCACATCTGAAAAATCCTTCCACCTTTGCCATATAATGTAACATAATCATGGTAGGGACATCCATTACCTTTTCCATTCTTTGGTTAGAAGTAAGTCCAGGTTGTGTCTTCACTCGAGGGGAGGGGGTTACACAAAGGCATGCACAGGGGGTGAGACTCTTAGGAGCTATCTTAGAATTCTGCACACATTTTAAAATAACTTTAAAAAGAGAGTTATGCGTTTGAGTGGAGAAACATGAGGCCAGAAAGAAAGGCATGTCAGGAAGTGACTGCTGTGGCCATCTATCACGTTTATATATTGCCATTCGGGGAGTCATAAAGGGTTAAAAGGTGTTGTAGTTTAGAGCTGGGAAGGATGCACTGGAAAGATGAGAGAGTACTTCGTCCTCATTGCAGGGAAAGATGAAAGCCTGGAAAAATTGGAGGTGGAAGAAACTGTTGACATGTAGACTAAGTAGGAAGTACTTGTAGTGGCAGATGGAAAGGTGGGGAAGACTAAGAATTGACAGACTTGTGACTGATAGAGCAAAGGGTGAGAGAGGCGGCAAAGTCAATGTTTCTAGCTGGGGCCAAACGTGAAGTTGGTTTTGAGTATTCATTCCTGAATGGCTGTGAGGTGGTGACTTTTTCTGGCATACACAGTGAATCTCAATGCCTTGCTCTTGCTATCACTCTTGCCTTCTCTCTTACTTACTTTGCTTGTTCCCGGGAGGATCTAAAATGGCTTACCAGTGGAGTTTTATTATCTACATACCAGTTTGCAATGACTTGGCCTAATGCCTTTAGGGGCAAATATTTTACTTTTAAATAGCTGGTGAATCAGATTTATGTTTTCTAAAGTTGAATCTTTGAGGTTGGCAGCAGTTTAAAAGAGCAGTGACCCAGCCTATAGATTGGAATTTAGGATCCATTATCTGATATATGGCATATAACATATGCATATAACATGATTAAATAAGGAAATGAATACACAATCTTGGAATCCATCTTGTAGCAGACAGAATTATGCTTGTTTCTCTCTCCATCCTTTAAGGAAACTCTGGACATTCGTTTATGATCTTAATATTTCAGTCATCTTTTCGTGTCTCTATTGTTAGGTGGGAGAAAATGTATCGGACCAGATGATCATCTTTTCTTAAATGAGAACATGATGCTAAATTCATAGCCTTCCCATTCAAGTGTTTTGTCACGAAACATTTAAGTCTTTCTTAAGTCCAACTGGACTCTCCTTTGCGTAATACAAGCTTTTAGTTTAGGGATTTGAATCCTTGCCTGAGGTACTATATCATCGGGTCCATTAAAATTTAATGCATCATTTAATTCAGTAAAATTTATATGGTTTGATTTCTGTCCTTTGAATATTTAGTATTATAAAAGTATCTCAGACTTAGAAGATTCATCCAAGTAGAATTGAGTAACTTTGGAATTGGAAGTCCAATCTCCCTCTCCGTGAGAAATCTTGGTTTGGATTCATGCATATCACTTTCCACTCAGTCCAAATATATGCTACTGTATCCAGGTAGTCTTTTTCATTCTTAGTCGGGTGTGTTGTCTGCGTTAAGCTGAAATCTGCCTCTACAAAAGCTACTCCTATTTGCCTATATTTCCTTGACTGGGTTCCACTAAATTTTTAGTCTTTTAAAAAAATTTTTCATTAAATTTTTATGTTTTTTAATCAAAATATCACTCACATTTATAAAATTTTAAATATTCCCACAAAGCTTATATCATAATAATAAAACAGGAAAACCTTGGTCTAACCCCTCTATACCTCAAATCCAGAGATATCACTTTCAATTCTTTTCAGTTTCTTCTGACTTTACTTTCATATTTCTAAATATTTTTTTTATTTATTTTTTATTTACCGGGAGGTACTGGGGATCGAACCCCAGTCTCTCCATATGGTAGACGGACACCGAACCTCTTGAGCCACATCCGCTTCCCCTATATTTCTAAATAATGTGGTTACAGTTCTATGTTCTATTTCCTGTTTTGCTCTCTTTACATTCTATATATTAATGTTTATTTTAGACTGCTTATTTATTTTCTAGATTTCTTCATTTTGAATTGAATAAATTTCTGCTAACAGATTTGCACAAATATATATATATATATATATATTATTTTCTAAGGGCTTTGTGTTTGTTTTTCCTTTTAATAGCAGTTGGTTAGTGTTATGCAAGAGTTAGTGCAAGACTTAGCTTGTGGAAAACTAGATGTCTGATATCTGTCCCACCAGGTTGTTGATCTCAAGGACCTAGTCTATGAGGGAGAATTCACAAATAAGACTAAAGGGCAAATTTCAGAGAGGAGACACTTGAGCATTGCAGTCAGGAGAATTGTTACTTGAGGAAATTCCTAAACTAGAGGAACATGTAACAACTTTGAAGAGATTAGAGGGTTCCCTGGGCCTCTGTTGAGTATTGTCAACAGAGACCTAAGAGTTGAGAATGCTAAATCAGCTTGGATAACCCTGTTTTGCTGAAGAGTCTAAATCAGACGCCAATTGAGATTTGTTATTACTGACAAGTTGTAAAAGGTTCTAGAACTGGCAAAACAACTAGGTCTGAGCTAAGTTAAAAGACAGAGCGTGACCAGCTGGGACAGGAACACAGCACACTTGCTAATTAGCCTGGAGGAAGCCAATTGCCTACATTTTTATGGACTGCTAATTGCTAAAGTAGCAGCTTGCTCTAAAGACAAAAATAACAGCCTGGTAGATTCTTGAGTATGGTATGAAATGGCCTCTGGGTTATAGGCTACCTCAACTTTAAAAATATTCTATAGCTTTTCAATTCTATATTATGTTATTATTAATGATACAGTTTGGATGCCAATTTATTATTTTTTTCCATAGACTGTCAGATGAGAAAGTATAGGACATATTGGATTCTATGTTGGGCATTTATGCTAAGAATTTTAAATATACTAACTCTCCATTTGAATAACACTTCTCAGCTCATTTTTAACATTCCCTATTAAAAGAGCTAAATAAGTACATTTAAAATGTATTATAAATCCTGTGAGAATTTTCTTGGGAACACTTTCTCAGTCTAGTTATATTTGTGAAAAGAATTGTCTTTAAGGAATTTATCTCTACTTTCTGAAACATGGTGGGCATTTAATAAATATTTGTAGAAAGAGTGAATTTCAAAGAAGACATGCATAAAACTGTGTGCGTTAGTATTATAAGATTTTACATGTTAAAGGGCAATAAAGAATAACTAGTCCATTAGTTGGATGAAGAAATATCTTTATTATGATAATTTAACGGATGAAAAAACTGAGGGGGAGAGTTGAAGTGAATTCTCTGGAGCCTCACACCTAGTTAGTGACAGAGCCAGACCTAGAAACAATTTCTTATGTTAATCTGTCCATCACTCTTTTCATTCTAAGTTAATTTTCATTCAACTTAAAGGAAGAATGAATTACTTCTGTAGGGATAATTCTGACCTGATTCAAAGTAAATCAGCAAAGCTTGGCTTTGCTAAAGGCTCAAATGCACAATGACAAAAGCACAGCATCTTTTCAAGCAAAACAAAGCCAAAATAAGCAGTGCGTTTGGTTTTATGAAGGAGTAAAGTTTTTAAAAAGGCAAAGAGGGAAAAAATCTGGAAACTCTGTGACCTGTATTTAATTTGAAAAATGTGACTATGAGACACAAAATAATGGCAGTAAGCTGACTCTGAGGAACTAAGACTGCATAAAAAAGAAAAGCAGTTTTCCTTCGCCGTGGAATCAATAGAAGTTCATGTATCTGGGGATTTATTTATTGCTTGCATTGGAAATTGAAACCCGCTAATTATATCAACAGAGTAGTTGAACATTACAGAGTAATTTTAGGTGCCAGAATAAATTGGATGAAGATAGAAATAAGTAGATGCGTATTTCGACCAATACCACTAGTGGTTCAAATACCAGGTAACATTGCTTCACTTGTAGAATTGATTAAGAAGTGGTTGTGAATTGTTTGTCCTCTTAATTAAATGTTTGGTTGTATTGCCATGTAATGTATGGACTCATGAGGGTTTTTAATACTAACGATGCTGTAGTCAATTTTCGAATGTGTGACCTTGCCTAAACTATTAATTATTCTGAGCCCAGCGTTTCTCAGATAGGTTTATAACGGTACCCACCACATAGGATTGTTATGAGGATTAAATAAGAACATGCATGTAAGGTTTGCATTGTGCATTCCACATAAAGGGGACTCAAAAAATGTTAGTTGTTAAGATTGTTTTCAGCCACTGCATGGGAGCTATACTGTAAGAAAACATGCTGTCATTGCTGCTGCACTGAAACCTCAGTAAATCAGTGATTTACTATACAATTTGCAGAAATGTCCCCTCCAAGATCCTTTCTCAAGAAGGCAATGTAATGTTGTAGAAAGGTTTAGAACACTGTAGAAATTTAGAACACTTGGTTCAAACCCAAAGTTCACAGGAGCAATTCGTACTATTTATTTCAGATCTTCTAGGAAAGTGAGCTTCACTCATTCATTCACTTTTTGGCTGAGCAAACTTATATTCTCTTAAATTTTCCTGAAATCATTATTTAATGTTCTCTAAAATCGAGGCAACCATACTCAGCTACCTGGGATGTTAGGAAGATCAGATTAAGGTACATAGCTCATTTGTAAATCCCATGCTGTTGAATGAATATTGGTTATTGATAGTATCTGAAGGTCCCCATACTACTCCCCTTTTAAGGACCTGTCTAAAGGTCACTCTTCTTTGAAGCCTTTGGTGAGGTCTCCAACATCCAACCAGATATCAGTTCTCCTTCCTCTGCACTCCTACTCTATTTCATTGGATTTTCCTCAGCATACAAGGAACAACTTGCTTTGTAAAGCAGTAATTTATATTTATTTCATTCCTGCTACTTCAAAAGGAAGGATTCATATCTGATTGCCCTCATTATTTCCCATGGCGCATAACACAGTATCTTGCCAATACTAAGTGCTAAACAAATATTTGATTAATGAACCCATATGCAATACTAAGTTCTGTGAGTTATATAAAAACACTAAAAGCAAGTAAAGACAATTACAATTTTATCTTTTGAACAAGATGACCAAATACTTTACGATTAGAAATTAATTAGAAATTAAGCCACTCTTTATTCATTCATTCTGTTCTTCAATAAACAAACGTGTTCAACACCTTCCAAGTTCCAGGTACTGTGTTGGGCACTGGGGATTCAATTCAACAAAAATAAATAACCCCCATCCCCATGACGCTCACAGTTTGTAAATAATAAGAAAATAGTAAGGCAATAATCCCAAAACTTGCTTTCAAAGACTAATACATTTAGACCTTCCTTTATTAAAAGAGGTCAATAAAAAATCTTCAATTGCCTTTTCTATCCCTTATTACTCCTAACAGTTTGGTCTCTGTTCATTAGTAAGATTAAATTTGGCTACTGAGAGTACGTCAGGCAAATTATTTTTTCTGGTTAAAAATAAACTCCCATTGCTATTGATAAAACAAAATTATTTTTCATAATCACACTTAATTGAGCATGTCCTGTTTAGTCATAAACAAATACTCAAAAGTTCATTGATCTACTTTCTTTGATGATGAAGTTTGAAAGTCATAACTATATTACTTAAACTTATTTTTCTTCACTTGTTAAAAAGTCCAGCAGGCACACGTAACCTGCAGAGAATATTTCCACATAACAGGGCAAAATTGTTTAATGGAATTCTTGGACATACTTTTTAATCAAAGAAGCATAAGCAAGTCTGCGCCAACATGGGACCAGCCAATATGCTATAAAGTGAATTTTTTTCAGTTACTGTTTGTCTGGGTGGTAATTTTGAGTGAAAGGAAAACCTTTCTTCAATTGTACAAACCAAGACTGGTTTAATACATTGTTGCTGCCATCAAAACAGCAGAAATCACTGGAAAGTCAATGGATTCTCTCAAGTTTAGCTTAACTCCCTCTCCTCCTTCCTCACCCCTCACCTCAGGCACACCCACCCATGCCACCTCTAGACTTCCACTGCTTTACTATGGCAGTGGGGGTTTATGAAACATGCACATAAAGCTTACAGTGCCCATGTATCAATTTTGTCCACATTGGGTCAAGGAATACATGGGTCGAAAACTCCAAAATTGAAATCCCTTTGGTTTTGGGCAGCGTCCTGGAAGAAAAACTAGTGACATTCTCCAAGGGAGTACTATAAGGATAGTTGGCCTATTTTCAATGGTGCGGGCAGGTCAAACCTGAGGGCAGGGAAGTCATTGAGGGATGATGAAGCACCCTTGTGGCTGTTACCACTTTCAACCCCAGAAGAGGCGAGCTGAGGGAATAGTTACTGGAACCAAGAGAGAGAGCCATAGCTCTACCTGTAGAGAGGGCTGCCCAGCAAGATCGGTGACTTCAGTAGAGAACAACAAGCATTGCCAACTTAAGGGCTGCCAGAGAAATTAATATCTCCAACCTCACTTTTCCACTCTTTGGCCTCCTGCCAACACCTCCCCTTTGATATAGTCCAGAAAGATGAGCTTCCCAGGGAACAGGGTAAGGTGGAAAATGGATCCAGAATGCCAAACAAGAATATCAAGTGTACTTTTTAGTAATAAAGGGCATGCATGTAATATGTATGCACAGAAAGCTCGCACTTCTTTCAAGAAAGTTTACATTGTTCATTCAATCTTACAAAACCTCTTTGAGATGAGCATTTTTATTCTCATGTAATGGAACAAGGATCTATTAATGTAGATGTGTTCACAGGTGCCTTCTTAATTCCAGCTCACCAGCCCAATTTCCCTCTCTTGCCATCTCTTCTAAAGAGGAAAGAATATTTCTAGCTGGAAAAGAGTCTAAGTCAATCTGGTAATGAATGAGTGAGAGAGTAGTGAATGAAGTGAGGAAGAGCAAAGAGCCCAGGGACTGGACGTGGAGCAGGAATTTCTCAGCAATTTTAAAGGGTGAGGCACCAAAGTAGTTTAAGAATATGCGAAAAGTAACGTGAGGGTGGAAAAACAGAAGACAAAAATAGTGTTCATCTGCATTGGATTATTTTTACAGTCCTTCTAGAAACATGAATAAAGAATGCAATTACTTCTAACATTTTGATTGGTTAGTTAGCTGTGCTTTTGAATGAGACATAGCTCAGAAACTGAATCACATGGTTTCTGGATTTATTGGGGTTAAATTTTATTTTGTTCAATTTTGAGAATTAAAGATCTCACACCCAAAAATGAGTAAAAAAGCCCAGGCTTTTTGACTCCAAATCTATTAGTCTCAACTCAGTTTTGGCTGAAGTCATCCTTGCTGAATTTGTTGAGTGATATAGTTTTCAGGGGGACAGGTTTAATATGTTGTAAGTATCTGATATGCCCCTTGTCTGTTTCCTAATTACTAAAACAAATACCATGCAATGGGTCGGCTTAACAACAGGAATTTATTGGCACATTGTTTCAGAGGCTAGAAGGTTTGCTTTCTCTGGAGGTCAGTATCTTCTGGCTGGCCAGCAGTCTTGGGGTTCCTTGGCTTTTCAGTCACATGGCAAGGAACATGGTCATATCTTTTTTCTCAGAAGGGTTCCGTTGACTTCCAGTTTCTGTCTCTTCTTCTGTATCCAATTTCCTTTGCTGATAAGGACTTCAACCATATTGGATTTGGGCCTGCCTTCATTCAGTTTGGACACACCATAACTAATCACATCTTCAAAGGTCCTACTTGCAAATGAGTTCACACCCACAGGACAGGGGTTGGGACCTGAACATGCCTATTTGTGAGAGACATGATTCAATCCTCAAAAACTCCCTGTAAGTTTTCCCAACTCCTGCCTGAGGCAAAACTCGCTGACATTTTTTGCAGCTGCTCCTGTTTCTGATTCATAGGTGATTACCATATTTTCTATTTCGATTTCTAGAATTGTTATGCCTATCTACCCACCCAACTTGAATCCATGGACCATATATTTCTATTAATTCTAGATTCGGGAATTTTTTTTTCTTTTAGATTACGTAGTGATAGAAGTGACTCTTCTTACACTCTGCATAATTCCATAACAAAATTGAGTTTACTTATTATCTTTAATTAAAGATAAATTAACATGTGCTACTGCAGTCACTGCTGTGATTAAGGGAACAAATTTTTTTAGCCAATCAGCCTGCATCTGAATTCCAGCTCAGCCTCTCACTAGCTGGGTGATCTTGGACAAGTCACTGAAACTCTCTGGGCCCCTATTTTCTCATCTATATAAAAGGGACAGTAATAGTACTGACATTTTAAAGTTGTTATGAAGATTAAATAGATTCCTAACTAAATAGTATTGAGAAGCATGCCTGACACATAAACATTTAGTAAAAGTTGGCCTAACATAATGACGCAAGCCTAATTAGCCATGGAATCCTTCAGTTTGCCTGACATAGTAAACCATCCTTGGACTTTGGTGTCAGGCAGACCTAGTTCAAGTTTCAGCTCCTCCAGTTACTAGGGATGTGAACTCAGTCAGGTTATTTGACTTTTATGAATACCAGCTTTTCATGTTCATGAAATGGCAAGGTAATATATATCTCAGAGGGTTGATATTTAGTATAATACGAAGTTTGATATATGTAAAGTATAAAAATATAAAATACATATGTGAAAAGTACATAGCACAGTTTCTGACTAATCGAAAGCATTCATTCAATAGTGGATATTATTTTAAGAAAGAATTATCAGTAGTATTATCAGTAGCAAAGCAAAAACAACAAAAAATTGTAAGAAGTAAGGAAGAGTTTCATTTTCTACAAAGGGGGTGTTAATTAATGAGTCATGTTAAAATGTGCAAATGATGCTAAATTAAAGGTGTTTTGAAATTATTTTATGTACCAAATGAGTTTATTAGTAAGTGGTGATTACATTATTCTCCCATTAGAAGAATTATTTTTAAATCAATGACAGCTATTTTACCACCCTACACTGGTTTCAATAATAGTATCTTATCCACCAATCATGTTCCCAAATTTCTATGATGTCATTGGTAGCTTAATAGAGCATCAGGTGAGCATGAGCTCATGAGCATTACTCTACTAAGTTAATATAGTTTTAATACAAAAGCAAATAATCCTGTAGCTTAAACAGTTGGTTTGACATTATTATTAATAAACACAAGATATCTCCCGGGCTGTTTGAAAATTGAATATAGATTTCTAACTTCTTATAATAGCTAGAGTAAACACTAACTGTATGAACAAACCCTAAGATCTCAGCAAAGTAACCCAAGAGAAGGGCTTTGTTTTAGTTTAGCATTAGTTTTGTTCACTCATAAAATTCCCAGTTAGGAACAGGGGAAGGGAAGTGAGGTTCCACTCTACACAGCCATGTAGGGACCCCAGCAGACAGAGGTTCTGCCACCTTCAATACAGGGCTCCCAAGCTGGTTCTAGATGTCAACATCCAGCTGACAGATGTAGGTGGAGGTGGTAGGCATTGCTGTTGGCTACATTTCACTGGCCAGTCATTACTCAAAAGTTACCCCCTAGTTGCAAGGTGAGTTGGGAAATGTAGTTTCTGGATGGCATTGCTTCTTTGTTACATCTCAGCTCTATGAAGAGGGGAACAAATACTTGGCGACAATGAATGATGCCTGCCCCACCCTTATTACTCAGATGGACAGCAATGTAGTCATGCCTACTTTTCTCTCTCTTCTTCCCTATTTCCCACTAAAGAAGAAATTAAATTAAAAGAAAGAAAAGGCCTGTTCTGTATGTACTCACTTGGATTAGGAGCCTTACTTAACTCACCCATTTTTTATCCTTCTGGTGCCTGACACAGAATTTATCATAAATTAGATACCTAATAAGTGTTGACTGAATTATCAAATGAGCACACACTCCTCACCTCATCATTTTTTCTTTCTCCTTTCTTTTCTTCATTTGTATCCCACTCCTTTTTTTTTGACCCTACACTTTCAGAGGTGTTTTCTGAATGGCGCTGTGATAAGTGATGGGGAGTCAAAGATAACTTTAGCTTTGGGGAAAAGTCATGTCAAACAGGAACAAGGAAACTGATGCTTCCATTAAGCATTGATAAACATTTTGAAATGATTGATTTCATTAAAAGGTTTAACAATCTTAAAAGTCTACAGAATCATTTGAAATTAATCTGTTACAGACATGGCTAAACCTGTCTAGAAAGTTTATACTCGGCTCCATCATAGGCTTAGCTTAACCTGTGTTCATAAGATCCCAGAACTGATAGAACGTTGCTGAGGCCACTTCATGGTAAAAGTCCTCTCATGCTGTTCAGTAAATAACTACGACTCCATTGTGGTAGACTGGGCATTCTAGTGTGGGAGGTGGTCTAGTTTTCTTTTTTTAATAATTTCAAGGATTTTTCCTATAAGGTTATTCACATCTTCATAGAATTTAATATGCTCTAATTCTACTGCATCTGGACACTCTTCTTTCTGATGGTGATATGACAATGGCACCAGTCATTTATTTAGTACGAATAACTATGTGTTTGTCACTGAACCAATCACATTACAGATATTACCTCTTTGACTCCTTGCATCAATGGCCACGTCTTATACATATTTAAAGATCTGGAAATGATGTTTAGATAGATTTGATACCTTGCCTAAGGTCCTACAGCTTAGAAAGGGGCAGAACAAGTATTCAAATATAGTTTTGCCTGACTCCAAAGCATGAACATGCAACCACTCGAGCTGATGGACTTTAGTTTAGGCTATTGAAATAGGAACATGAATTATTTTATCCTCCTTTTTCTGGAAAGAGAGATTTATAGACCTTATAGTAATGTTTTCAAAATGCATGATTAGGTTTGAGGAAAACACAAGTGTATGGACTGCTGCCTTTTGCCTGAATGAGCTCCAGGAATTCCAGGGGCTTCTTAAATGTTGGGTATTATATTTTTATGAAGATTAAGTTCATAGATTATCACATTTTCAGGATATATGACTCTAAGAAGGTTAAGTACCATTGTATTCTCTTATTTGTTCCTTCTTCCCAAACATGGAAAAATGTGCTGGTTTGATTAAAGGCTAAATTTCTAATTCCAAAGGTACAACTAAGAACCTCAATGAGTGGGTCAAACTCAGAAAATAGAAGTAAAAATTTTTAGAAGAAAGGTTTACTGTGAAATCCTGGCCACTTTAGAGTTTAGAAAGAAGAAAGGGCTAGCCTCTAACAAAGGGGAGAGGAGGATTCACAGCTTCTTGCTGATTCAAACTTGTTGGTGGAGCAAGTGTTGTGGACAGAGATGGCAGACTGTTTCAGATCTGCGTGATCATAAGGGAGCTGGGAACAGGATCTCCATGGGATGGCCAGGACCTCATCTGTTTGAGGTCTGGCTGTGCACCTGCAACTGCTGGGACTGGATGCTTGTCCTGTTGTCTTTGGTTCCTGGGAGATTTGGTCACTGGGTCTTTTCTATCTATGAGGTCAGCTGTACATGAGAGTTATTGAATTCAAGCATTAGCTCTTTTGGGGGGTGTAAAATGGGTGAAGGGTAGACATGAACTGTTTCCTAATATATATATATATATAATTTTATTGTGGTAACATATAACATAAAATTTGCCATATCAACTATTTTAAGGTGTACAATTCAGTGGCATTAATTACATTTACAGTGTTGTACTACCATCACCACCATCCATTACCAAAACCTTTTCACTACCCCAAACAGAAACTCTGCACCCCTGAAGCAATAACTCCCCATTCCATTTCTCCTCCCCTCCCAGGCCCTGGTAACCTCTAATCTACTTTTTTGTGTCTATGGGTTTGCTAGACACCTCATATAAGTGGACTCAATCAGTAACTCCTGCACGTTGGAAACTCATAGTTAGTGTAATTACTACTGATTTGGGGAAAATATGATAGTTTGTTACCAAATGCTTTTGATTTAGTGCAATTCAAAGTAACACACATTTAAAACAACATTTTCCCCATTTCCAGGAAAGTTTCCCTCTTTGAAGGCATAGAGAAGTGCCAAGTAATGCATTACTTTTTCTCTTTACTGCCCCGCCCTCCCTTCACTCAACTGTATGCTTGCTTCTTTTCAAAGAAGAAGATATGGCTTTACATAAATTAAAAATATGCAGCGCAGTCAGTGTACATAGTATGTAAAGGGAGGAGGGACCCCCCAGACCTTTTCCATGATGAGGCAGAAACTTCTTGAAGGAACAATTGTGGTTTGGCTGTGGTTAGATACCTGTGCCTAGCACATAGGTTTTCTATAACTTATCTGTCCTTCAGTTATAAATTTTTATTCATTTATTTATTCAACTCATATTTGAGGGTTCTATATCTGAATTCAACAACAACAAAAGCAGGCCTGTTTGTTTTGCTTCAGCTGTATTGCCCTTTGGGAAAACTTTAGGGGAAAAATGGGAATTAGAAACAAGAGGTGGTAAGAGAAATCAGATCCACCTCTTACCAGGAAGAGAAGAAGGAATTAAGAACCCAAGAATTACATTTCATGGCAAAATATCCTGATTAGGATCACAGATCCTAACCACTAAATGTATGAGTGGATTGTTTTTATTCCATCTTCATTCTCAATCAATTTGGGATGTGCCCCCTAAAGGTGATTATTCTTCTCGGTGACCCATAATCTATGTTTCATTCAAGTTAACAAACATTATATAAATCTTTTCAGAGTTATTTACATTTTCTTCCCTTACTCTCTTTAGCCATAGCCCCAAACACATCCTTTGTGTTTAAACATATTTTGTTAAGAGGCATTGCAGTATTGTTAAGAGGAAGAAATTAAGTCCTTCTGTGTCTACTTTTCTTTATATTGGTCTTTATTGGAATCCACAAAGTTTATCCAACGTTCTTCTCAGGTATGCTTTTGAGAAGAAAATTCAAAATTTATGAATCAGACTTTAAAAATATTTTGTGTCTTCATTTCCCAGGCTATTATGACAAATACCACCCAATGGGTTGGCTTAACAACAGGAATGCATTGGCACATGGTTGGAAAGCTGGAAGTCCATGCTTTATCCCCAATGCTGCTGGCATTCTGGTGCTGGCTTGCAGAAATCCTTGGGGTTCCTTGGCTTGCATCTCTGCCTCCTGTCACGTGGTGCTCTCTCTCTCCCCTCATGTCTGCTCTTCTGGTTTCCACTGACTTCCGCCTTTGTACTCTGACCTTCAATGACTGACTGAGTTCAAATTGTTTTCTACTTTTAAAGGCTCCAATGATATGGATTAAGGCCCACCCTGATTCAGCTGGGCCACACCGTAACAAAAAAATAACACCCTAAAAAGGTCCTACTCACAATGGCCCCCCTCCACTCAAATGCAGGTAAAGATTAAGAACATGTCTTTGTTGGGGTTCATAATTCAATCTTCCTCGTTGTGTAATGTAACTATACAATGAGGATAAAGAAAAAGAAGTACCTGATATAAGAGCACACCAGATTAGGAACCAGAAAAACAATGTTCAAACTGGTATCTGCCTGTTTTTACTTTTGTGACCTAGGATAAGTCATTTGATTTCTCAACATGTATTTTATCATCTGTAAGACAGGGTGGGGAAGCGGCTGTGGCTCAATTGGTTGGGCTCCCATTTAGCATATGGGAGGCCCTGAACCCGGGGCCTCCTGGTGAAGGCAAGCCCACCCCCGCCGTGCGGTGAGCCAACACAGCACAATGACTCAACAAAGGGAGACAAGCAGACACAGAAAAACACAAAAATGCGAATGGACACAGCAAGCACAAGCAGCAAGGGGGGGATAAGTAAATAAATAAAAATAAATCTTTTTTTAAAAAAAAAGACAGGGTGGGTATCTTATTCCATAAGGCTATTGGCTATGTTGGACTAATACTTGTGAAAGCACCATAAAAACTGTGAAGAAGGATGAAAACTTTAGTTTTATTATTTAAATCATTTAACTAGTTGCAGGAGGACTAGTTTAATTATTTTCATTTTTGGAACCCAATTTTTGCATAAGCAATTTCATCCTTTATAATATTTAAATGACAAGCAAAAGATCTTGTTTAAAGGAGAAGGATAAATAAGATAAACTTTCTGTAAATCCTTTAAAAGTTTTATTATCCATCTCTTTATTGGGAAATGTCTGAATACATTTTCCTAGGTGGATCCTTCTTCCTGTAAATGGCTGTCCAGCTGCTGAGAGCAGTTTCTTTTCCCAGAAGCATTGTACTTGGTGTGTGATTTGATTTGGGGATCATGGACTTATTTCCATTCCACTCTGTTGCTTCACTTCACCAACTGCATTCTGGCTCCTGACACAATCTGTGGCTGGCTCATTTTAAGATTCTGGGAATGCTACCCATTTATTCTATGAATATTTTCCCAATATTTGCTATTACAATGCAGGCATTGTAATTATATTCTAAAATTATATGTTATTCACTCACTCAACACACATTTATTGCGTACCTGGATGTGCTGGACATAGTGCTGAGTACCTGGTAAAATCACTGATGCAGAAGAAAAATATCTGACCTTAAGAACGCTGAAGTTGGGGGACGGATGTGGCTCAAATGATTGGGCGTCCGTCTCCCATATGGAGGGACCCAGGTTCAATCCCCGGGACCTCCCTGTTAAAAAAAAAAAAAAAAAAAAACGCTGAAGTATAGTGGGAGCTAACTACACACACACACACACACACATGCACCCGCACTATACTACAAGGAAGAAGAAGAGCTACACATTACATAAACTCAAGAGGCCCAAAGTCCTGTGGAAGTTCATTATTTAAAAAAAATCACTTCTTTACTGTACGATCAGTCCAGAAGTATTGCGTTAGGAAAATATCATTGCCTTGTATGTATCAGTTATATGTGCACTAATATACCTGCAAATAACAACCTAAGCACAATTGCCTATAATTTTAGGTTTGCCTTAGCATCCTATGTTAAGGCTCAATTTTAAATGGCCATTTCATGAAGCAAATGCCGATTTCCCATGGTGCAGACTTCCTCAAACAAGAAATGTAGCTCCCTGCCTACATCAGGCTGCAGCATAAATGAAAACATCAACCAAAAGGAACTCTGTTTTCATAGGCTCTTTCTATTTTATTGGGCAGTAAGTGCTTATAAACTTGGCATCGTCCGTGTACAACACATGTCTAACAATATTAAAACGCTAAAGAAGGGAATGTTATATCCTACAGATCCCGACGGTGATATTAGAGTGAGTAGATCAGGGGATTTGAGTAAAGTGGTATCTAGTCTCACAGGCTGAAGAGCCAAAATTATTTTTAGGCAAGCATGATTTCAGGCTCATGGGTTAGGGTGTTTTGGGACAGAATAAGTATTTATTAGTGCTGGTTGTGGAATTCGAATGGTGGTAACACTTCATAATTGAAGTGGCACTGTACTCCCTAATCAAAATACTGTCACCTTTCCATTTAGTTCTCAAAATATGCCAAAAAATAAGGTATTCATACTAATGGGTAGTATCAGTAATTTTTAATTATCATAAAAGTTAAAAAATAACACATTCAAGTTTTATTTGGGTTAGTTGGGGACAATTCCTCCTGGTGACTGGATGAAAGAAGGTTTCTGGCCCCAAAACAGACAGGGTAGTGGGAGCGTTCTGGAAGGTCTTGTCTGTGTTGATGGTGCTACAGCAGCACCAAAAGTGACCTCAGGTTCCGGTAAACGCGTTCCCTGTGTTTACTCCTTCAGTCTTCACAACCACCACAAAGCAGGTCTGTGATTATCGCCCATATTTATTAATGAGGTAACTGAAGATTAAAGGGCTGAAGCATCTTGTCCAAGGTCACAGTCCAGATGTGGGCAGAGCCGGGACTGGCGCCCAGCAAGGTGACTGTGGCACCTGTGTTCTTGACCACCCCTGGGTCAGCAGGGCCTGCCGAAGACGTGTTGTGGGTCTGTAGGATGAGCACTGTCTACCTGACGTCAGGGGCTGCCTGGAAATCCATGGAATGGGAGCTGAAACTCCACACTTCATTGCCTTGAAGCTGAGGCGATATATATAGCATGGGGTAACTGAATCTTCAGGCAGAATGAGAAATTCATTACGATTAGCACAAATGAACACAGATGTACACTCTTCAAACAGAGATTCATATTGAATTTTAATGGTGATCTTCTTCTGAACATACTTGCAAATTGGATCCTAGCATATTCATATTTCCTTTAGCTTGCCAAATGTGAGATGATTAAGAAACCTGCTTGTACTTTAAATATTCTTACCATGAATATGCATAGCTCAAATGTATATGTCTAAAATAAATATTTGTTGAATGAATATGAATGTATACACACAAACATACATGAAGCAACACACACATATATTTAATTTGACAAACATTTGCTGAGTACTTACTGAATATACACTTGGGCTGGCAAGTGATGGAAATACAAAGGTAGAATTCTCTTCTGTTCCCCAGGAGCCTTATAAGGGGAGGTGACATGCTGGCAATGGCTCTGCAGCAGTTCTCAGAGTGTGGTCTCTGGGCCAGCAGCATAAGCCACACCTGGGGACTTGTTAGAGATGCAAATTCTTGTGTCCCATCATAGACCTGCTGAATCAGAAACTCCGAGGATGAGGTCCAGCAAATTTATGGTTTAAAAAGTCCTCCAAGTGATTCTGATGCACATTAAAGCATGGCAAACACTGGGCTACGGAAAATCTTTAATGTGCTCAAGGAAGCTAGAGATTAATTTCATCTGGGGACATTTGTGAAGCCTTGAAGGAGGTGGTGGTATTTGAGCAGAGTATTGGAAGAATGGTAGATTTTGGCTGATGGAAGTAGGAAGAAGGGAAATAAAAGCAAAGAGAAGACAGAAAGCCAAAATTAGCATGGTTAAATTGGAGTGCAGGCTGCCTATGGCTGAAAACCTAGATTGAGGTCAATGTGTGGCTCTGAATGACAAGCTTATGAGTTCAGGCATTATTCTGAAAGCAATGAGGAGTCATTGATGGCTTCTGAGTAGGACAGAAGTGTGATCATTTTTGTGTGTGTGACACTGAATTAATAGAACTGTTCACTTGTATACCAGTCTTCTTATCCTCCATTAAGGAAGCTTAAACATTAAGAATTATTTTTCTGCCATGACTGGAGCCATGGTGATCTTTGCTCTTTCTTGACTACTCTGATGCATGCAACAATTTCAATAACTTGGCAATACCCAAGTCTCCTGCGTGTGTGTGCGCGCGCATGTGTGCATGTGTGCTGTTTTCTAATAGGGCGTTGCACAGCTGCTTTAGAATTCAGCTGGACTTTAGGAAGCCGCATAAAGGCAAAGACAAACGTTGCCGCCTGCTAGTGCTTTCATTGTTATTTGGTAATCAGAAGGATAACTGTGCTCTGAAGTGGTGCAGGTGGCCTCCTCCAATACTAATTCCAGAATCTCAACCAGTTCAGCCTCATAGGGGAATTCTCTGGAAGAGAGATAATTCTCCCTCTATCCCTGATTGCTTCTATTTGTCCAGTATTGTGAGCACCTGCTTGGCCACCCACCTTCCTTTTCTTCACTATCCACTTACGTCATCTTTCTCCTTCCTTGGGTCAGCCTGTATTTTTCAATCATCTACACTCTGGATGATCTCATTCTTTCATTGGATTTCTCATTGCAATCTCATTGAGCCTCCTTTTGTTGGCATAATTGATTCTCTGCTTTACAAAACAGGTGGATGAAGTGGTTTATTACGTTAGAAAAATCTTTCCTCTTCTCTCTTATTAAACTAATCCTTAGTCCACCTTTGGTTCAGCCGGCTTGTTATCCCTCTATTGACTAATCTCTTACTGTATCTTGGTGGTGGTGGGGGGAGACTGTGCTGGGACTGAGAGAAGAAGGTGAAAGCTCCCTGATAAAGTAGCTGTGATTTATGATATTTGTAGTGGGGGAGGGATTGAGTCATGGATGTGAGAAGAATTGAATATCATTTCACTCATCTGCTGAGAGACCTTTTTTAGGCTTCTCAGAAATAATTCCAATTATCCTCCCCCCATCCTAATGGAAATGCAAGATTTAATGGCAAACCATCAAGTCTTCTTGAGCACATCTCATCTAACACTCAAGGGTCTTTGCTGCTCACTTTTGCTTTCCTCAATTTGGGACTTTTTGGGAGTGTGAATTTACTTAGTCCAGTATTTTAAATGTCCATTATCTGGTCCCCTTTTAAGTGATTCAGATACTAGATTTCTTTTACTATCCTTTGAGAAGCCTTTTGGAATACAGTGAATTTCATGGAACCACCTAGTGAATTCATTTTTAATTACTATGAAATTTCAAAAGCACTCAATAGGAATTTGATATCCAGTAGAGGTTCATATTTTTCTTTCAGCACAATAAGCTTCTATCCTCCATCCAGTAAATAAAAAAATAATAATAAAATGAGCTAAATATGGTGATTAATCATTACATTATTTTATAAATCCAATAATTCCATCTATTAATTCTTTAATAGATTCAGGTCAACAGCCATGCTAAGGACACTATGTTAGATGCTGTGAAGTTATTGACGGTAAATGGAATATGATTGCTAGTTTATGGTTACTAGCTTCCAGAGGTTCAGAATTGAGTGAGGAAGAGAGACAGACAGACCAAAAAATGTGTACTACTTGATAGTCGGTAGTAAGTGCTCTTATAGAGAAGCAAAACATACTGCTAGAAAAATGAAAAGATAACCGGATACTAAAATCTGCAGAAGCCAACTAGAGAAAATATGAAGAATTGAGTGGATCTTGATAAGCAGAGAAGGATATAGGGCATTCTGGACAGAGTAAAAGTCAGTAATGGAAGAATACATGGCGTATGTGTGAACACTGCACAATTCAGAGGGCTGCAGGCGATGGGATGTGGCAGGGTATAGTCTGGAAAAGTAAACTGGAGCAGGATTGATGACACTGAATTTAATTTGGTTAAGTAGTGGGGAACCATTAAATAGTTTTGAGCAGGGATCAGCCAACTCTGACCCATGGGCCAAATCTGGCCTATTGCTGTTTTTGTAAATGAAATTTTATTGGAACATAGCCATGCTAATTCATGTATGTATTGTCTGTGATTGCTTTACTGCTACAATGGCAGAGTTGAATAGTTGTGACAGGCTGCCCCACAAAATGGAAAAGATTCACCGTTTGGCCTTTTCAGAAAAGTTTGCTGACTTATGGATTTATATTCATAAATCACAGCCTTCTTTTGCACCAGGTTGGAAAATACAGAATCACAATGGAATCACAGTGGAAACATAGATGTTTCTGGAGCAGCATCTTGCATTTCAGGGCTGAGTCAATACACATTTCTGTTATGATATCATGGTATAATGGAGTTAGGGTAATAGCAGGAGGTATTGCTTATTTTTCTTTTGGGCAAAAGACCAATAGATGGTAGACTGAGGGCAGTGCCCCATTTGGACCACAGTCTGTATTTCTGGAGAAAGGCATCCAAAAGCATCGGGGAAAGTTTGTCACCGGACATGATTCACAGAGCAGAAATCTACAGTTATGAGAAAGACCACTTTAGATGAGTGTTGGAGAAAATACCCAGTGAAACACAGAATGAGATAACACTGCAAATGAGAGGATCCTGATGGGCTTTGGCCATTCCATGTCTCATACATCCAGGACAGTCCTAGCTCTATTTGCACTAACATACTAACCTTCACCTCTGTCTTCACCAGCACCCTGTTCTCAGACATTATGCAAAATAATGCACATGAAGCTTCCTTCCTCCCATCTACCCATTATTTACTTGTTGCAAAGGGGGGCAGTGGTGGAGGAAGGAGGACTTAATTAATGCAGGGTCATTTCACATAAATTCCTTGTTTGGTTTTGCTTCATCATCAACAACTTCCTTAGCTCTCAATGGATGGCATATAGTTTGTTTATACCTGATGATTTTTAAAAATAATTTCTGCTTGTTTAACTCACTTAAAGGTCATGACATTTGTCTCACAACATACAGCACTGTCAGTTTTCAGGGGCAGAAAATACTCTGCCTTTCCTTTCTGAGCTGTGTCACCCACAACAGGTCCCATGGGAAGCCCATTCCTCCCTAATGTGGGCAAGGGCTGAGGCTGAAAATGAGAATCTCTCCTTCCCTTCCTCCCTTCCTTCTTCTCCTTTTCCTTCACTTCCATTCTTCCCTCTTTTGTTCCTTCTTTCCTCCCTTCCAACTTCGCTCCCTCCCCCTTCCTTCTATCCTTGCTTCTTTGCTCCTTTGGCTTCTCTGTCTTCCCCCTTTCTCCCCCCCCTCTCCCCCCAGAACATGGCCGCACACACCTGTCCCCTTGCTAGGGCCCCTGCGAGGCATTTGGAGCACTGGATGGCAATGCCCCTTGCCCCCAGTAGGCACATTTCATTCCTCACCTTTCCTTACAGCATCTTGCTCCACACAGCACTGCCCTCCTTCCCTCCCTTTCTTCCTTCCTTGCTTCCTTTCATTTTTTTGCCTTCCCTGCTTCTCACTTTCCTTCCTTCTTTTTAATAAATCTAGTACATGCAGCTGGAATAACCATGGGCTTTATCTTAGTGGCTCCAGTATGGCACAGTAAAACTTTGGTGACATATTTATTAAATACATGGATGTTAAACTTCCAGAGAGCCTCCCAGTTAATTGATATCTTGTTCTGGAGTGGCAACTCTCTGTTGAGAGGATTCAGTGGTAGTTTTAGTATCTCTGTGGGTGCATTTTAGAATCCTTTATTTTAAACAGGGCCCTTTAAGAATGACCCAAACATGGCTAAACTTCCCCCGAGAACTGGCAACTACAGCACTGAGGATTCCCCAGGTGCAGGGATGAGATGAATGATGATGGGCTTTTTATTACATTTTCTCTTAAAGGAGCAAGAATGAGGAAAGGCAGGGACGCAGGAACTGCTTGCATTGGGCAGGAAGTCATAAACATCTTCAAGTGGTGCTGTCCATAGCACAGCTGCGTTTCTGTGTGTGCCCGCGCGTTTCCAGATGTAGCTGCTACATCACGCTGTAGGTTATATTCTATAGACTTATAGTTTCTTCCTCCTTTGTCTTCTCCACATTCCATATGTAGATTCTTTCCAACAAGTTATTCACTTTGCCCACCTGTTTTTGTAAGTGGATTGTTCCAGTTGGAAATAATTGTAATGGTTGGTGGTTATAAATATATAAATATAAAACACTTAAAAGCTTTGGCCTGTTTATTTACCCCAGAATTTTAGGGGAATGTCGTGGTCTAGTGCAGGTGTTCTCAGCTATACTATTGATAAAAGTAGTGGAGGAACAGATGTAGCTCAAGTGGTTGAGCACCTGCTTCCCATGTACAAGGTCCTGAGTTCCATCCCTGGCAACTCCTTTAAAAAAAAAAAAAAAGTGGTGGGTATAGTAGCAATGTTTGGACATGTATGTATATGCTAACCTAGGGTAGATTCACAAACACACTCATGCTCATGTATTCTAGCAGCTTCCTTTAGAGGGAGAAAGGCGGTAGAGAAGCCTGGCTTTGTCTGGGAGAGTGTGTTCTGCCTGTGAACATCATGCCTCAGTTATGAGCCAGAAAAGGAGATAAAGACCTTTTCCCCTAGTGAATACAATTCCAAGAGCAAGAGAGAATGAACATTTAGGGGATCAATGACCTCTTTGCAGCAACCTGTCTACCACTCTGCTTTGGGAGGCCACGAAGAGAGAAAAAGAACAAAGGAGGAGAGTAAGAAAATTAACAGAAGGAGAAGCCATCCAGAGTATTTTACAAGGGTTTGCATTACCTGAGAAAGAGAATGGAACCTATCAAATGTGATTGGGAGCCAGGTCCCTGTTTATCATCAACTCCAAGAATGAGAATTGCTTTCTTTATCCTCACAATTGTGTCACCTGGGAAAATTGTATTCACCTGTCACATCAGATATGAGTGACACCTGCTACATGGGCATATAGGAGAAATTCACGAGATTATATTGGTTTGCTTGTGTGGTCTACAATGTAGACCAGTGACACACCAGGCCATGTCACTATTCTGATAATTGGGCTTGGCATTCTTTGAAACTTTTGACACACTGGAATTGGGAGACCGAAAGGTTGTTATACTTTATGGATACTTCAATTTAAGGTACTATACAATCTTTACAGAATTGATGTGTGTTCATATTTTATAAGTTTAAGGGATATTTAGCTGATGTAGTGCCATTTTGCATGTCATACAAATTCATACTGCTTAGTACAATCATTTTTGTGATCCTAAAATAAAAAGCTCTTAAATGTTCCTATGAAAGTACCGATTCTCCAAGACTTATTTTGAAAAGGAAACACTTCAAGTTTTTTCTTTTTTTTTTTTTTTATTTTGTACATTTAATAATTGAAAATATAAACAATTAAAAACTAAAAAGTAAACACAGATGAATAAATATATACATTTCTCAATTAAATGTAATGGAGACATATAAATTTTTTTTTTGAATCAAACAATATATTACACAATGTATTTGGTTCATAGTAACTCATTCATACAGTATTTGTCCTTTTGTGTCTGGCTTGCTTCACTCAGCATAATGCCCTCCAGGTTCATCCATGTTGCCATATGCTTTATGACTTCATTTCTTCTTACAGCTGCATAATATTCCATCGTGTGAATAGACCACAGTTTGTTTATCCATTCATCTGTTGATGGACACCTGAGTTGTTTCCAACTTTTGGCAATGATGAATAATGTGGTCATGAACATTGGTGTGCAGATGTCTGTTCGTGTCACTGCTCTCAGTTCTTCTGGGTATATACCCAGTAGTGGTATTTCAGGGTCACATGGCAAGTCAATATTCAACTTCTTTAGGAATCAAGTTATTTTCTTATTTAAATTTTATTTAAATAAGAAGTAATACTATTCCTTTGAGTGAGACAAGGTGGAGCTTGTGTCTATAATTCTCTTGTGTTCAGATCTATCTTTTCTTCTCCCTCCTGTCTTTAAGGAGATATGGAATGCCAACCTACAAACATTGTTTCCTCAGTAGTTTGCATTATCTATTTTCATTCTAGTTTCCTTCAACTTAATTAGTGAAGCATTTTGTCTTCATCTAAAAATATCAGTGACCGCTGACACATTTTTGAGCATGCGCTATGTGCTGAGTTCTATTAGCGAAGGCACTAATGTGTACTAACCATGTGTATCCTAACAACACCCCGAGGAGTAGGTGCTCGTATTATTTCCGTTATTGTAGATGAGGAAACTGAGGCTTGAAGGAACTTATCTTGTGGTTCAAATCCCAGGAGTCAGAATGTCTGGGTTTGAAGCCTGTAGGAATTTGGCCTCCTTGGAGCCTTTGCTCTGACTCAGAGTCCAGCTCAACTTTCTACATTGGGTTTCTATTCTGTTTCTCATTTACAAAGATGTTTCTCTTGCTTTGAAGGTAACACACACTTTTAATTTTTCTATTTTTGTGTGTGTGTTGATCATTACTATATGTTTGGTACAGAATTGGAGCCTTAAAACCTGAACTGAAAATAATGCCTTGCCTGGAAATCCTTTCCTCTTTCTTATTCTACAGGGTGTCCATAAAGTCTGGAAACACAGAGGAATATATGTAGTGCTGTTAAGAACATCATAAATCCACAAAAAACAAATACTATTGTCTATATTTCTGTACTCTATGGGTACCCTTTAAAGAAAAAAATTTCTAAGACCACAGAACAAAAACACCAATTCCTCTGAGTTGGGATTGGGCCTTGGAGAAGGGAGAAAGGCTGAGTATCTACTACTGATGGCATTATGAGAAATTCATTAAACTGCACCATTTATTGAGTAACCTGCTCTTGCTAGGTACTCTTCAGGCAAGAGTTCTCAAAAGAACTCTGCCTGGTAGGGTTTCTGAATCCCATTTTACAGATGAATAAGTCCAGGGAGATCTAGTGACTTGTACAAGGTCACTGAGGCACTGTGGATTGGACTGGGATTTCAAACCAGGTCAAGTCTAAAGGTCTAGCTCTTTCCCCCATATGATAACTGCTTCCTGTAATTAATATTCTATCCCTCCTTTCACTCATCTCCGAGGACCACTGAGAAAGAATGACTTAAAAATATTATTTTACATCTGCTAATAATACTTTTAAAAATGATTTCTCCCAGAATTCCTGTCCAATCTCAAACCCTGGTAACCTTTTAAGGGGAAGATTTATATCTATTTTTCCTTGTATTTCCTGAATCTCCTTTCTCTGCAGGAGGTATCCATCTCTATGGACCCAAACCAGAGATTTTCTTGACCATTTACATTCTCTTCTGTTCTTCCTCTTCTCTATACCACTTATCTTGGCTCCAGGTCACCTGTTCTTCCATTTCATTTCTATTTAAATATCTTACATGTATGTAATTTATCACCCCAACTTGAAAGTTAGTGTTTTTAAGGGAGAATCTGTGAATATTCCACCATCTTTATCCATGTCTGGTATCATAGCTTATTGAATAAAGTAACTGTGTCATCTGGATAAAATATAATCAGTTTGATAGTTAATGAAATGATCTCTACCAAAGTTGTCAATTGCTCTTCCTCCTGCTGTTACTTTTTATATTTTAATGATAAAACAATTCAGAGTTCTATCACCCCTACCCCAGCCTCACACTCCAGACTAGAAGTTTAATCATGCCAAAGCCTGGAGGGGGGCCCTGGAGAGCTCCTGGCCACCCTCCCCCCCCTGTTTCACACCCAGGCCCTTGACTTCCGAAGGAGCCTTTTGCCTCAGTTAATCTCTGGTTCCTCAATGACTATTACATGTCCAGGCTAAGAATTTCCTTTCCCTAGTCTGTCACGTCATCTGTTTTTGCTTTCCTCCCCTAAAGTATTCTGGGTGGAGATGATATGTGAGGCTGAGCCAGCAATCCATCTTGCTCTAAGCCTATTTGAAGGTTGTCTGGAATGTAAGGAGTTAGAAATAGGGACTGAGGGTTTGATTCCAGCAGGAGGGGTAGGCGTCAGTACTGATCCACTTTATAGTATGTTAAATCGACTCTGGCATCTGCTAAATTATTTCTGCAAGACTGAAATATTTTGATCGAAATGGACAAGCAGGCAAAAGGATTTATTTGCAAAAAGAATTCTGACTTCTCGCTCTCCAGCACGTTAGCAAGGGGAAGGCCTTGTTTGGAATCCCACACTCGAGCTCTCTCTGGTGGCAATATGTAGATATGCCTCACTCAGTATAGCAAAGTTTTTCCCTGAAAAGAATGCTTTCTTCATTTGACATTAAGGCCTTATTTCCAACTTATGTTTTAACCTGAAATGCATTTGGTCACCTCATATGTATTTATTTTTTCTCTATTTATAAATTTATATAAATTAAATTTATTAATTTATAAATAAGTCATGACATGCATTTTATAAAGTTTTCAAAAATACTTGTAAAAATGTCATTAAATGTTTCCTTGGACTGACTTAAAGTAATATGTGATAATATTTATTACTTAGAGTAATATAAGTAAATAGTACATAAATAAGGAATATTTAAAATAATAACTAATATTTAAGTAAGAAGAGGAGGAGATGAGGAGGAAGAGGAGGAGAAGAAAAAGCTTTAATGCTAGAATCAATAAAAATTAGCACCTAATTCCAAAACATTTTTTTAACAAACTACATGGACAATGGCCTCCACATTCTTTAATGGTTTCCTCTTGATTAAGTGAAATTTAAATGCTTTTACCTGATGTTCAAGGCCTTCACAAGCTATCTTTTGTCCACCTGAGTTCAGAGCCAGCTCCTATAACTGCCCATTTTGAATTTAATGCTCCAGAAATGCTGAATTATTACAGTTCCCTGAATCTAACAACGTTTTTCACAGTTGTGACTGTTTGTTTTTTATGCTTCAAGTTGTATCTTGTAGATATATATGCCCTGCCCATTAGCCTCCTGTCTAAACTCAGGCTCACCCTTAAAGTCTCAGCTCAAATATTACTTATTCCCCCTGTGACGCCTAGCCTTGATTTCCCCTAGGAGGCTAAAACGCTGCTTTTCCCCAACTTCCCATAGCACTGTGTATTAAGCTTTTATATTATAATTATTATCCATCTTCTCTTTAGACCTAACTTCTAAGGTCAGAAACCATGAAGTTCCATCTTTCTATCCAACTTAGCACAACGCCTAGCACAGATGAATAAGATAAATGTGTGAAAAGGTATACTTCCTATTTCCTAAAATGTTAAGCTGATATGAAGCAAACAGAGAAATTAATTTTTTCTCAGGTGATGCTGAAATTTGTAGCCTCACCTAAAAAGTGAATTTTCATTATGAAATTGCTGTTTAAATCTTCATGCATTTTAGTTTTCTTCTTAAAAAGTCACTATTTTGATGTCATAGAAACTGCATATCAGGTCCATCTCATCTTTTGGACCTGGGAACATGTGAGTAATGTGGAAAACAATATATAATAACAGATAACAACCAGTGGCCCAAGTTTATATTATGCCTTGAACATAGCGCTATTTAAAGAACAACATTAATTTCTTGCCTTCTTAATAGTCATTATCTCTCTGCACACCTAAATGTTTGGAGCATGACCTCAGACACCGAGTCTACATGATGTCGTGGATTCATAACGAAAGAGCTTCCATTCATTGCATGCTCACTCTGTGTCCGATACTGTACATACATCACCACATCATCCCAATGTATCCTCACCACTACAAGATGATGTAGAGACTACTATTATGTCTATTTGTAGACAAAACTGTGGCTCAGAGACATTAGTGACACGTCAAGATTACTCAATCGCAGAGTGGGACTCCAAATCAGGCTCTTTGGTTCCACCAAGATGCTGGCCACTCTTTAGGGCAGTAGTTCTCAACTGGGGGCGATTTTGTCCACCTCTCCATCTGCCCCCCCCCTCCCAGGGACATTTGGCAATGTCTGCTGAGAGCTAATGGACAGAGGCCAGGAATTCTGCTAAACATTCACAATGCATAAGACAGCCCTCCACAACAAAGAATTATCTAGCCCAAGTCAATAGTGCCAAGATTGAGAAACTGTTTCATGTGAGTTAACCTCTAGAAACTTGGGATAACTGCATTTATCCTCCAACCAGTCCTAGATCTTTGCTGTTTTTGTCCTGATGCCTTTCTCTAAGGGGACGTTTTTTTCCCATGGCTTTGACTACTACCTTTGTGTAGATGACTTCCAAAAATCAAATATAGATGATTTCTAATTAGACTCCTGACCTCTCACTAGAATTCTTGTCTCTGATTTTCAACTCTCAGGAGGACCATTTTATTTGAATGATCTGTTGTCAGTTCTAACCTAGAATCTGTAAATATGAAGGATCTGTCATACCTAATTTCTTCCTTCATGCTTTCATTTGTTTACCACTGTCAGTCCTTCTCCTTAGCCAGGTTTGAAACTCATATTCATTTCCTCTCCTCTTTTCTACTGTTCTTTCCACTCCCCCATCACCACGTCCTCTCCAATAGATGACTGAATCCCCATGACCTATGCCCACATCAGTGTCCTCCTCTGATTTGCCCTGCCACAACTCTGCCTGGGTTTTCTTCAAGCCTCACATTATCATTGCAATAGTTTCCCGCTGATCTTCTGACCCCATTGTTTTGCTCTTTCAGTATTATTCTGTACAACCACATAACTAATCTCCCTGAACTAACCCTGGGCCCCATTTATTTTACAAATGCTTTTCTGCCATTGGGTATCAGGCTGAGTGCAGCTGGCAATTAAGATGCTCCAGGGCCTGACCCAAACCTGCGTTCCAATCCTGTCATCTTCATTTGAAGTAACGCCTCCCCTTCTCTCAAATATGCCTGGAAATTCTCAACCATTTACATTCTCTCTTATTCATCCAATTTTCTATGCTAGTTTTCTTGACCCTAAATCACAAGCTCTCCCTTTGGGTTTTTATTTAAATGTCTTACATGTATGTATTTCATCTTCCCAACTGGAAAGTTAGTATTTTCAAAGGAGAACCTATGAATTTTCCATTTTCTTTTCCAGGGCTTGAAGTCATAGCTTATTGAAGAAAGATCTAACTGTGTGATAAGGGTAAAATGTAATCATTTTGAGAGTTAATCATCTATCAATGATAAAAATGATATAACATATCACTCTTCTACATAGCATATTGATATTATCCCAATTTAGAAGCAATCCATAATATATAAATAAAGTTTATAGAGAATACATGAAAATAGTGAAACTAAAGTGACTGGAGTTTATGTATTATATTCATCTTGCTACTTAAAAGAAGATAAAAAAAAACATTAAAAAAAAAAGGTTTGTGGAGTGGAAAGTTTTAAATTTTAAGGGCAGTGAAAAAATATAGAATAATGAATAATTAATGTTGCATAAGGGGAGTAGCTAGGTAAAATTAAAAACAAAGTTACATTTCTTATGTTATTGATAGAGAAGTAAGCCATAAATATCAGGACATTAATCATTAAATTTGACCAATTTGTTGAACTTGATTATGGTACAATTCTATTTGCTATTAAAAGATAAAATGTCTATGGTAATTTTAAAGTATTCATTGAAGGCTGTCTACATTCTGGCCCCAGCCTAATTTTTTGTTGTATTTTCCAACATCTGCCTTCACACTGAATCCTTCACTCCAACCAAACTGGATGACAATCACATTCTCCCTTTGTTTTCTCCTGTCCACAGCTCTTTTATTTCTTCCACCCAGAGTGCCCTTCACCAAGGCTCAGTCCCTTCTTGGCACCATTCAAATCTCACCTACACCATCAACCAACTTTCCATGATCCCAGGAAATAATCATGCCCTTCTCTGAACTTATTTTTTTCCTCATTGTGGCACTTATCACTTCCCACTATGTTCAATCTGTGTGAATAGGTGTGTGTCTTAGTTTCCTAGGCTGCTCAAGGAAGTGCCATGAAATGGGTTCGCTTAAACAATGGGAATTTAGTAGCTTACAGCTTTGAGGCCATGAAAATGTCCAAATCAAGACATCATCAAGGCAGTGCTTTCTTCCCAAAGACCGGCTGCTGGTGAGCCTTGGCTTCTCTGCCACATGGCAAGGCACATGGTGGAATCTGCTGATCTCTCCCTTCTCTTCTGGTTTTCATTGCTTTCAGCTTCTTGCTTCTGTGGCTTTTGTTTATAAAGGACTCCAGTAATAGGATTAAAAAGATCCAATCTGACTGAAGTGGGCCACACCTTAACTGAAGTAGCCCCTTCGAAAGGTCCTACCTAGAAAGAGTTTATACCCTCAGAAATGGATTCGATTTAAGGGCATGTTTCTCTGGAGTCTGTCTAGCTTCAAACCAGCACAATGTGACATACCTTGTCTACCAAACAATACCTCTTTAGGGAGCCATTGTCTCTGGTGCACCTTTGTTCCCCTGACACTGTGTAAATAAGTTCATTGCCATGGCTGTAGAAAGACAGGAGTTGAACTGACCTCCATGACTAGATTCAGAAATTTGAATCTAGTTTCAGAGACCTTGCATTCATAATCCTTCTTCCCTCCTTCTTCTCTTTGCATTTTGACTTTTAGGCTTGCTGTCTCCACGAGGCTGGAGCCAGGGTCCTGGCAGCTTCAGGCTTATGTACACAGCCACATGACCAGAGAGGAAAGAAAAGCTTTCCCTGTTAAATCCACTTACAAAAATAGAGAAGGACTTTGATAGTCTTTGCCTGGGGAATGTGCTCATCCCCAGAACAAAAACTGTGGTCCACATTATATGGTATGGTGATTGGGTCATCCTGGGTCAAATGCCTTCCTCACAGCCAGGGAGTCATGTCTGTTACCAGAAGTAGGGAAGATGGTGCTGGGCAAACAATGCCAGTATCCCCTAAAAGTAGAATGAAGAAAAAGTCCTTCATAATCTTGATACACCAAGACTGGCAGGGCTAACATTTTGGCATTTCGTATAAGTCCTTTTTTATTCCATCGTTGGCATTGGACAACATATATAATTTTTAATCATATCAATTTTTATTTATCATTATAAAGCCAACATTATTCCACAGTCTTGTGAACTCTTCATGAACATATGCGTGCCTTGGGATAGCATCTCCTGAGCAAGCCAGAGATATGCCCAAGGAACACATTTGACTTTTGGTCACATGGTCACTTTTCTGTCTCCATCACAACACAATTATCGAGCTGGTCAGACTGTGGATAAAGGTTTAAGGGATATCAAATAGTGTGTGACTTTTGAACTATGTGGTCTTAACCCACATTTTCTTAGGTCATATATTCTAGAAGAGAGTTTGGACTTTATGCTTTCCAACTTGTATGCACCTTCTCTATGGTATATAGAAAATGATGTCTTACAGGTTGTATTCCCCTTACTATATTCAAGAAGAAAAGCATATATCACATGTCTTAAAAACTAAGGACACATCTACATAGTAGGAAAGTAAACATTTTGGTAAGAAGTTATCTAATACAAATACTGGGATATTTCTTTGTTAACACCATCTGTGGGCAGCATTCTCGTTAATAACATTTCTGGCTAAATCCAATGCTCATAGCTTTTCCATTATAGAATCAAGGAGCGTAGACTTGTAAGAGACCCTTGACTTTATCTAGTCCAAAGTTCCAAACATTGCAGAAGTTTCCTTTACTAGCCCATGGCAATCAGTCATGCTGGCTTTGTTTAATTACACCCAAATATAGGTTATGGGGAACTCACTTCTTCACCAGGAAACTTATATGTATTTAGGTAGTTCTGATTGTTGTGACTCCCTTCTCCCCCCCAATCTTTGCCAGAATTTACTGTCACCCAGTGTTCTCATATTGAGCACAATTTTTTCATGATATCAAAACCATTACACATTTATATCCATCCATCCGTCTCTATCATCTATCCCCTTAGCTCCCTATCATTGATTGAGCTATACAAAATTTCTTCAAATACCTAAAGAAAACAACCATGCCTTCCTCTTGCCTTTTCCCTTCATTTTGCTAACTGCAGCAAGATCTTTCAGGCATTCCTGGTGTGATCATCTTCCCATGTATGGCCATTCCTATTCCCTTTTCTGCATGTTCTCTGTTCAGGTTCTTTATAAAATACACTGTCCAAAGTGAACACACTGCTGCTGTAGGAGAGAGTCAATGGGGCTTTTTTTTTGCTGTGATCTGGACTTTTACTTCCATAATGGATATGGATGGGAAGAGCCTAGCCCCTAGCGCCCGACAGCCTGGATTCACATTCTGGCTCCACCGCTTACTGACAGTGACTTGGGGCCACACAGAGTCTCTCTGTGCGTAGGTGTTCTCATCTGTTGAATGCAGGTAACAGTGTAGGTACCTTTTAGGCTTGTGAAGAGCTGCACTTGAGTGCTTGGCCCACAGGAAATCAGGCCCCTGTGACTAGTTCCTGCTATCATCACAACCTGATTTTCTTGCTATTTTAACAACCAAGTCAAGATAGTTGGTTTGCGGTAAGCTAATTACCACCTCAGGGCCTTTAAACCTGCTGTTCTCCCTGCCTAGAACATTCTTCCCCAGGAGAGTCACAGGTCTGGCTCCTTCTCCTCTTTTAGCAGCTCGAATATCATTTCTTCAGAGAAGCCTTCCTAACGGTTGTGTAAAGTAGCCTGTCCTAGCCCTAGTCACTCTCTACCCCTTTGCTCAATTTTATTTTCTTCACCAATCCTATCACCATCTGAAATTATCTTCTTCATTAATTTGCTTGATTATTAGCTCATTCTCTCCACTGGAAGGGGAGCAGCTAGAGAGCAGACACCTTCTTTGTTTCACTTACAGATGTTATCACTACAACTATATGCCTGGCACACAGTAAGTACCCAGAACAATTTTGTTGAATTAAAAATGGTGCCATGGAAACTTCCAGAGACTTTTCAGATGAATATTTTCTAAGATAGATCTTCTTCCCATATCAGTGTAATGGGTATTTAATACTCAAACCCTCAGCCTGTATTTATCCTTGATCAATTTTTTCTCAATTTCCATCCAGAATTCAGTCTTCCTATATTGTTTGAATTTGATGCTAGTTTATAGTAATTGTGGTCATTTGATAGTGGTAATAATATTGTGCCTTTTATATGTGAGCACAATATATATTATTATATATAATATTATATATAATAGTGAGCACTTATATATGAGGCACTCATAAGTCTTTACATATTATCTCATTTAACACTTAAAACAGCCCTTTTAGGTAAATACCATTTTTATTCCCCATTCAAAAGTTAGGAAGCTGAGCAATGATGAGCCCTTGTAACTGGCCAAAATCAGGCGGCTAGTTGGTCATGTGCTGGGATCGGAACCCAGGAGTCAGACGACAGAGCCTACATTATATAAATAACCTTCTCCTAGCTTTGTGCTATTTGCAAATTTGATATGTGTTCCATATACAGCTATAAGCATATCATGGCAAAGATTCCCAAGCCAATGCCAAGTCTTTGTGACACGGTAGTGCCTTTCTTCTTGCTTAACACCAAGTACATTTTGGGTATGTTTTCAACCAGCTCATTATCCATCAGGCCAGATAAATATAAGGCTTCTATGGGGAAACTTTGGTAAAATGCTTAATAAGAACCAGCATACACTATGTGGCAGTTCCATGAAATACTAGTTATTGTTTATATCAGGAATATAGTCTTACCAAACTCATTTTGCTATAGTTCAAAAATCTATTCTTTTCTGTGCTGGCATTGCACCTTCTCCCCAGCCCCCCAAGGATTTGCAGTACTTACCATACTAACACATATACTAAAATAATGTCATGATGTAAATAAGAATACAAAAATCATTTCTAGAAAAAATAAAATAAATTTTTAAGAACATCATTTCTAGAGAAAAATAAATAAGAATAAAGAGCGTGACTCTGGGGTGATAGATGATCTGAGAGGGACATAAATATTAAGACCTTATGCAGGCATACACAGTTGGCTTGGTTGAACCACAAATTTTAATTTTTTTAAAGCTTCTTCATAGCTAGTAAAAAATGGAGACATGACCAGTTCTTATTATCAGTAAGGAAAACCTATACCAGTTATATAATGGAAATACAGATTTCCTATTACATATCTTTGGAAGATATTTCTACATGGAACTTTTTATAAGCTGTATTCAGTGATAGGCTGGGCAGTGTCTTCCATAGCTTATCTGCAATGGACTGCTCAGTGTTGTCATCTGACTGCTTCTTGTATTGTCACCTAATAAAAGCAGAGAACATGGCACCAAAACATGATTCATGGAAAGCAAATCTGTAAAGGGGGGAAACCGAGGTCATATGATCACAGGATAGGTAGAATATGGAGGGCTATCTATTCTTCTAGCAGTTATTCATAAATATTATTTACTTTGCCTGAATAAAAATTGGCCAGCAGACCATTCAGAGTGGGATTCTCTGGAGAGAATCTGAAGTGTTCTGAGTGGCTTACTGGGAGCTCTGTGTGTTTTAGAAGATAGATGAAAAGATGTAGATGATGACATCCTTTCCTGGAATTTAAGGACCTATGCATTTCATTTTTTAAAAAATAAGGGCCCTTCCCATCTCCATATAGAAGATAGAAACCATCAGTCTTACATTGTGTTTTAAACTTTTGCCAAGATTCAGGGTTATGTTGACTTTACATGATACCTCCATTGTTTATAAATAATCACACCTTATTCATTCATCCTTTCAACAAATATTTATTAAGCAACTACTATGTCTTAGACAACAGAGTTATAGCAATGAATGCAGGTAAGGTCTCTCCTTGAATGGAGTGTAAATTCTAATTGGAAAGACAAATGTTAAACACACAATTATATTACTTAATTATATAGTTGCAATTTGACTAGCATCTACTAAAGACAAGTACAGGGTGAAAAGTAAGCTTAAAATGGGGACAGAACTCACTCTTTTAGCCCATTCTGGTTTGCATACAGTTTCCCTACTTAATGGAAGCTGCTGCCCCTAAGATATTAACAGCTTCCTAGGTGCTAATCCTAATAGCCGCATCTTTGAATTAATCTTGACAAACATTCATGTGCAGCAGCATGGTGTACTGTAATGATTTTCAAAGTTTTTGCTTGTTGTTTTGTTTTGTGCTGTATGAATTTTTTGTTACAAATGAAACTATTAAGAGTTTATAAATAAAAAACAGATAAATGTGAACTGCTTTTGTTTGGAAAGGGGAATAAGTTGGTGAGAACCTTGGCCCCATGTGCTTGCCTTACTCTTGACAATCTTAGGAACACTTCTTCATGACCCCTAGTTTGAAAACCACTATTCTAGATGTCCCAACACGATCTGGTAGTTCCTCATTTATTGGCTTTATTCTAGCCCATGGATAGTACCTACAAGATCCAACCCCAACACTATTCCCATTCTGTGCTGGACTGTCTAAACACTTCTTGCACTGGCTCATCTAAAGGAGGAAACTCTGGCATCTTCTTTGGTTCATACAACCAAAACTGGACACTCTTCAGTTACTGTGGTTCTCCCCAATGACTTCTGTTCACACTCTACTTTCTTAGCACAACCCCATTTATTATCTGAACTGCTTTGTGTACATGGATTAGTGAGGGAGAATGAGAAACAAAGAAGATAATTCACCAATTCAAGCAGTAATGTTTGCGTTCCAGTTATTTTTCAGGTGTTGTCTAGGGATCTGGGGACACATTAAAGACCAAAAGAAACAAAAATCCCTACCCTCTTAGAGCTTACATTCTAGTGCAGACAATAAACAAAGACAGAAGAAAATCAGATTGTATGACAGATGGTAATACATTCTTTGAAGAATAGTAAGCAAGGAAGAAGGACAGGGTATATGAGAGAGAGGAGGGTCAAGGTTTACTATTTCAAAGAATGAGGTCAAGTAAAGCCTCACTGAGAAGGTGACATCAGAGCAAAGCCCCAAAGGAGCTCTTTCTGGGAGAAGAGCATTCCAGAGGAGCAGCAGGTGAATGGTACCGAGCCAGGGCCTGGCATGTTTAAGAAACAAGGAGGCCAGTGTGGCTAAGTCAAAGGGAAGAAGATAGGAGCTCAAAGTAGCAGGGAATCAAATCATGAATGGTCTTTTAGGCTGTTGCTGGGACTTTGACTTTGACTCCAAGGGAGGACTCAGTTGAAGGGTGATGGGATCTGACTTAGGTTTTTAAAAGGTCACACTGGCTGCTGTGTGAGGAACAGAGTGAAGGGAACAAGGGCATGTGCTGGGACCTCATTTCAAAGTGGAGAGACTTTCTATTTATAGAAAAGGGAATATTGGAAAGAGATATTTAAGAGCAGAGTATGAAAGTTGACCCCTGAGGATCAATTTTCCTTTATCAATGGGATGTACAAGTATAGACATTTAAAGGTATAATAAAAATAGAGTTAAAAGTAAAGGATAGAAGTCAATTTGAGAGTTTCAAAGCTCTGTGTGGTTTATAAAATGCCTTAATTTAATATCTTTTAAAACCATGTGAATGATTGATACACTTTTCCCCCATCATTCCCAAAATCTTACTGTACATGAAAGGGAAAATGAACATGAGTATAGAAGAGTCTGAGAGGTAATATTCAGTTTTCTATATAGTACCATTTATTGAATGTCCATCATGTTATGAGAAATATCTAGGCACCAGAGACACAAAGATGAATAGCAAAATTCTTGCCCTTGGTATAACCATAGTCTAATGGAAAATAGAAATAAATAAAGAAATTATTATTCTTTAGTGTGATACACAGAAGAGGAGGTACCTAACTCTCATTGAAGGATTAAAAGAAGATTTAATCAGAGTTTTCCTCTGTGCAGTGTTTTTCTTATTTTTATTTTTATTTTATTTTACCAGGAGGTCCCAGGGATCGAACCTGTGTCCATCCATATGGTAGACAGATGCCCAACCGCCCAAGCCACATTGCTTCCTGTGCAGTGTTTTGAAGGTTGAATAGGAGAGGGTGGGTAGAGTAGGATTCCAGCAAAAGGAAACTTCATGTGCTAAGGTACAGAGGGTTGACATCACAGAACCGATTCAGACAAAGTATTTTAAAGCAAAGATTGTATTTCATACAATTTTTGTCCAAATCAAGATAGTTTTGAGAGTAAAAGGGGCTGCTATTGATAATTACAGTTAGCAGTGTCCTGGAAAACCCAGGCTTTCATTATTCTAATGTCCATTTGTATTAGTCAACCAAAGGGGTGCTGAAGCAAAATACCAGAAGTCAGTTGGTTTTTATGAAGGGTATTTATTTGGGGTAGAAGCATACAGTTACCAGGCCATAAAACACAAGTTAACCTTCCTCACCAAAGTCTATGGCCACGTGTTGGAGCAAGATGTCTGCTGATATCTGTGAGGGTTCAGGCCTCCTGGGTTCCTCTCTTCCCGGGGCTTGCTTGTCTCTGGGCTCAGCTCCTCTGCTATCTCCACAAGGCCAGCTGTAGACTATCAGGCAAATGGCTCGTCTTTTTTACCAGGGTCTTCTCTCCTTCCTCACGACTAAGCTCCTCTGTGTGCTTACTTCTACAGGCTCCAGCATTAAAACTCCACATCAGAACTCCAACATCAAAACTCCAACTAACTCCTCTGTTCTGCCATGTAGTTTTATCTCTGAGTCCCCCCCCACAAAGGGGCGGAGACTCAACGTCCTACTGACATGGCCCAACCAAAGCCCTAATCATAATTTAATCACACCCAGAGGAACAGACCAGTTTACAAACATAATCCATACCTATTTTTGGAATTAATAACTATATCAAACTGCCACACCATTTTTCTGACCAAAGTGATCATAATTCTTTTCACTGATGGTGCAAGCTGAGTCCTGATAGAAAAAAACAAAAACCAAAACAAAAATACCAAACAGACATGAAGCATGCTACAAAGAAAATAAAAAATTAATACAGAGTTCTGGTAGTGATAGTGGTCAAACTATCAGAATTTTCTGGATATCTTAGTCTACAAAAAAAAAAAAAATCTGGGTTCAAAAGAACAAAAATAGTAAATTTCATAGTTTTAATTTCTTGAAAGAACCTTGAAAGCTAAATTATTGTCGTCTCATGAAAAAGAGAGTGAGGAGGCAAACAGTTACTCCAGAAATAATTTTGATGAGAGGGTGGGTGGTAATGTGGAAGAACAGAACTAGGACACTGGACAAATGTAGCCATGGCATCTAGAGTTTGTGTAAGTAAGGAAGGAAACACTGAGATATACGCCTTAAAGTTTAAAGAATCTGAGGTCAATTTTGTGGAAAGATAGATAGAATATTATGACTATAAAGACTATAAAATGACTGCTGAGCATGCGAGCACCACTAAAAGGTTCTTCCCTAGAGTTGATCTGACTCATATTCTCTCTATTGATTCCAATTTCTACTCAGGAACTCAATTGTGTTTTATTTCCTTTCTATTTACCCTTTTGAACTTGATCCCTTGGGTTGTCCCTTTGGTACCCAAGACTCCTTCACCAAGAAAGGTCTTCAGTTTTCCTTTGCTTTGGGCCTTGCCTTCAGGAGACGTCCCTAAGCCCCTCCGCTTTCATACATTGAGTCTGCAGCTCCAGTCGTGTAGATGCAGACTCTCCACTTGCCTAGACATGAGATACAGACAAAGCAGAAGGGGTGACTCTGGAAACTGACTCTGATAATATGGTTGTGAATAACCTCACTGAGAAGGGTGATGTGCCTGGAAAGCTCATGGTGAAAAACGACCTCTAGCAGGATAAGGGAAAGGTGTATAACAGAGGCTAAAGACAAAGGAGAAACACACTATTGTTCAACTAAGATCAGAAAAGCTAAAACTGCAAATGAGTTGAGGCTTGAAAAAAAGGCAAACAATAATTTAAAAGCTATTTAAACATAGATTTCAAGAAATAAATACTAATACGTATAAGCATTGAATAATTTGGAAAATGATAAAAGGTGATATAAGAGAAGATCAATATATTCAATTGTTTTATGTCAAACCCCTTGGTTAAAAGGAAAAAAAAAACAATACCTTACCATAGATACCAAAAATTTGCAAACAAGACTTCATGGAGTAGGAGCTTCTGGGATAAAACCTGTTGGAGGGGGACAGAGGGAGAAAGACTGCAGACAGATAGCGTGAGATAATGCCATGAGGTAATTGGTGAGATCAACATAGGGTTCATGTAAAGGAATAATGGGAATCAAGGTGGGAACTAGGTTGGGGTATCTCCTTTTCCTCTCTCTGAAGCAGTCTTCAACGCAATGTCCTCAGTGGGTATAAGATGCAGGCTTGCAATAGTACCCGCACCTAAATTTTATTTCCAGTCTCAGGGACACATCTAGTTCATAGATCCTTTGCAAAGGCTAAGCAATCACTGGGCCCAGCCCTAAGCTAATGATTGAGCTGAGTCTTTCTGGCTCTGGCTGGTCACCACCAGCACCCAGTGCTGCATAGAGTCAGGGCTGTCTCACAGATAGTGATGGGCAGAGATTTTAGACAATTTTAGTTTTATAGGAAAATATAGCATGCACATTGAGAACATGAACAGATAATTTCCATCAAAGGAAAGCATGCAATTCCAAATACAGTCGGCAGACTTTTATTAAAATTAAAAATAAAAGTTGTAGTCTTTCTTAGTGTCTGTTATTGAGAAATTCTTTTTCATATCACATAAATCAGACCAACTATTACATTTTGGACTATAGGGAATTGAAATAGAGGGTCTCTAAATTTCCATACAGCCCTAATACCATGGTTCTGTGTATTATTGATAATTGGCAACTTCCTGGAAACAAGTCTACTTTCTTCAATTTATAACAACCTACACATTTTGGAATACAGTTGTTGAAATATGGTATCAAAATACTAAGTTGTGTTAGTCTACCAAAGGGGTGCTGATGCAAAGTACCAGAAATCTGTTGGCTTTTATAAAGGACATTTATTTGGGGTAAAAACTTACAGTCCCAGGGCCATGGAAAGTCTAACTCAAGGCACCATAAGAGATACTTTCTCACCAAAGTCAGCTGCCATGTGTTGAAGCAAGATGGCAAGCGATCTCTGCTGGGTTTCGGCCTTCCCCTCTGGGCTCCCTTTTCCTCTTGAGGCTCCGTGGTCCCAGCTTCTTCCTGATCTTGGCTGTAGGCTGGCATAGGGCTTGTCTCTCAGGGCTTCCTATACTAGACTCAGCTCTCTTCCCAAGGTCAGCTGTAAGCTATAAGGCAAATGGTACATCTCTCTCCAGGACTTTAGCTATTTGAGACTTCTCCTTTCTGTCACATGGCAAGATAAAAAATGGCAAAGTTCTTTCCTCTGCGTGGCTTCTTGAATGAGTGTCTTTTTATATCAGCCCCAGCAAGGGGGCAGGGACTCAACCAGAGTCACGCCCACTTACTAGTCAAATCAAAATGCCCTAACTCAATCTTAACAGGTAATCTAATCAAAGACATCTCAGCAATCAAAGTGTATCACACCCAGAGGAATAGATCAGTTTACAAACATAATCTTTCTCTTCTGGGGATTCATAAAATAATCTCAAACTGCCACAGTTGTCTCATACTGATCATGAGTCAATTTACCCCAATATTGTCAATTATTTTCAGTATCCATTTCTCAAGGAGGGAGACAAGCTCATATTATAAGATCAGACAAGTGGGGATGAATTGGATTTTAGTTAAAAAGGTTATTCTGGAATATCAAACTGACATTTAAGTAGAGGGGCAGAAAACAATCTTAGTGGATTTTGCTAGATGGAAAGAATAAATGACAAAAAAACATTTCCTCTATTTTCATCATAATAAAATTATATTTTAGAGTTGCAAATTGCTTCCCCCTGTCTTATCTCATTTCAGTTAAAAACTGTTCTTTTTTTCCTTAGTGCATGTTTTACAGAAAAGCAAATGAATGTTATAAGGGTTAAGTGATTTGTTTAAGGTCATGCTTGAGAACACATGTTGAACATTTATGTGGCAAAGTATAACTTATCACTCTATTGCTAATTTGACCTATTAGTATACATTAGTCTCTTTAAAAATCTGGTCTTGCTCTCAATTGATATATATATATTATATAATTTACATTTGGAGTTTTCTAAACTATTATTAACAATAATAATGACAAGACAGATAATCTTTGTCATTTTCTAGCATCACCAGCCTAATGAGATTAGGCATTTATTTTTCTTTCTTTAGAAAGTCTTTGTTCTCTACCTGTAAAGCATAGCAAAATAGGAAAGTATACAGAAAAAGAAAAAAAAAAAAGAATCTTGCTCAAGTTTTCTGTACCTGAAGCTGCCATTTTAATTCTCAAAGGGTATGCATTTGACTTGACTTAGTCAATCATTTATTCAACAAGTAGCCATGGAATACCTACATACCAAGCTCAGTGCAAGGCACTCAGGAGATCATAATGAGTGAAGCTGGCACAGTCCCTGTTATCATGGAAATTCAAACTTTTTGAAAGGGAAATCAGTCTAGAGAAGCTAGTGAAAATTGAAACAAAGATAAATAAAACATGACCTCTATTCTCCTAGCATTTACCACCATATGCAAATAACTTCAGAAGTAAATGAACTGGGAGCACCAGGGAGGTGCTGGATGTGGGAAGGGGACGGAAATTGGAGCAATTATCACCGAGGTTCTTGAATCACTTTGAATCCCATTTCTTTGACATGGTCTAGGTTGGTGCATTCTTCTTATCAAAGTCCAGAAGGGTGGAGGGGCCAGGAGCACTTAGCCAAATGGAGAAGCTGCTTTTAAATCCTACGCAGGGGTACAGTCTAGGTTATACAGTTCATGTGTTGTGGCTGTTGCGATGGGAAAACCAAAACACGGCACTCGGAGGAGCGGAGGAACCAGGCTTTATTACGCGTGGGCCCAGAGGAAAGTTCAGTTTCCAAATTCTGGGCGCCCCGCCCCCCCCAGTTTTCTGGAGTTTTTATTGGGGTCTGCAGGCTCCCGTTCATTGGCTAGTGAGTTGGTGGGTGGAATTTTCCATTACCTTAGGCAACTAAGCAAGCGTGGTTACAGAAGCAGAATTTGCAGGTTACTAAATCAAGCGGGCAGGGTTATAGAGCCAGAGGCGCAGGTTCCAGTTCTAAGGCGGGAGATTCTCGTCAGGAAAAAGGGGGAGGGGGAGGGCTGCAGTGACTTTTCCTTATCACATGGAGAATAATACTTACATATAAAAATACATTCATGAATTGATAAATTCTTAAATACATAAATGAATGAATTATTAAATGTAAACTAGTCAAAAATTCCTTGAACAATCATATTTGTCAGAAATGGTCACATCTTGTTCTTTTTGTTCTTGTTTCTTTCTCCTCACTTCTTCTCATGTCTAAATAGTAAGTTATTTAGCTCTGCTGAAGTTGTAATCCTGATGGTTTCACTGAAATCGACCTATCTACAAATAATTTTTTCCATATAACCATTATATGTAAGAACACAGGGTTTTCTTTTCACCCAGTAAGGAAGAGTGCATTCAGAATGTTTCATTGTCCTACATGGATATTTTACACCTTTTGAGTAAATCCATCCCCTTTTAAAAAATGTTAGCAACTGTGATGAGGTTGGGTCCATTAGGGTCAAGTTTGAGTAAACCAAGATGATTCAATCTATGGTTCAAACATTTGGAAGTTCTCAGAATGTATTTAGATGCAGAATATGCTTGTCTCAATGTCTTACTTTGTGAATTTTAAAAATTATTGTTATAGTTTCTAAAGCATCTTTTCCACTCTAGAGGCTAAAGCCAAATAATTTAAAAACACGCATTACAGTAAGGTAAAGATTACGGCATTTGCCAGTTCAAGTTTTTCCTGCTTATGGACTTTCACCCAATTCAGACGCAGCTGGTCTAAGGGGCTTTGAATATACTGTATTACTATTCAGCTCGTTTCTCTGGTAAATGATAGTGTTCTTTGGCATCTCACATAAATGGAAGTTTTGCTGACATTGTCACAGCAGCCCTTTTTCCTGTGGGCTTTTGTTAAGTGCTCCCCACATCTTGTGGGCAGGGAAAGGGGGAGAAGCTCCTTTGATTTGCTTAAAAGTTGCAGAATCATGAGTTCCATGTTGAATTAGATGCAAGAAGTGCTGAATTCTGTCTTGTGGGTATGACTCTATGATTTAAAAAAATTATATGGAATATATAAATTTTGGACTAATATTAGGATAAGAATTTAGATCTAGTCATGTCACTCTATAGAAAATTAAAGCCAGTGAAAATCCTGAAAGAAAAATATTAGGGATTATTTCTCTTGTAATCAATTTATTAAGGAGTATCAATTCTTTGAGGAATAAACATATAATGGTTTCTTTTTCTCTCCCAGGCACTTTCAACCATCTTATGCTGAATATCCATTTCTATTTCCTTAACTACACCTTGTGCAAATTGCACACTTTCTCATTTATATCAACTTAATCCAAAGCAGTTTTCATCTCTTATCTGATTTAAAGCTTCCCCCTCACCCTTCACATTCTAGACTTGTGAGTCAGGGGCTACTGGACTTCAAGGCTGAACTCCTCTGGAATCTGGAGCATTTGGAAACAGAAAAGAGTTCTGGGCAGTGGGAGTGGAGGGACAGAATCCTCTTAGGTTTCATACTGTTAGTGGACGGTGTCCGAGGCTTGCACGATGTATTAGTCAGGGTTCTCTCGGGAAACAGAATCAGCAGGAGATATCTGTCAATAATATGAAATTATTTTTGGTATTTCACATTAGCACCCCTTTGCCTGACTAATACACACGACCTCAGCCTGTTCCTACACTGTTGATGTGGTTTTTTACCTTAGTGGTGTTTGGGCACCAGGTTTATCTCAGCCCCTCTTCATCTGAGCACCCCCCGAGGGGGCAGCCCAGTTGACCCTCAGCCCTGCCAAATGCCCACTAGCACTTTCTCATGGGTGGGCACATCTGGCTCCTTAAGCCAGTGACTGCCAAGGTAATTTTTCTCTTCCTCTACCTTCCAGCCGAGACAGTGGAAGTACTGAGGATCCTCTGGACTGTCGAGGGTCTGCGAGAAACTGGGATGGGGTTGCCCTCGTCCTTTAGTCTTCAGCAATGGCCTCTTCAAGCTCTGCTGGCACAGGCTACACGGCTGGCCTGAACTTCAAAGATTCGTAGACCAGAAATGGGCACTGCTCTTTATGTTTACTTGTAGCTCCGTGTTCCGGGGGGATGGGGGGGGATGGGGTCTTTAGGAAGTCTCTTACAATGATGTGCTCCAGTAGTAGCAACAGCATGGGGCCTGCAAGATCTCTAGCTCAGCAGGCAGGTAGTCAGGGAATGAGAGGACATGTGCCCTTCTTGCAGACCTCCCCCCCATGAGTGATTGTACTTACTGAAGCCAGGTGTTGATTGAGGAAGGGAAAACTCACTGTGAAAGCTGCACTCTCCATAGGGAGAACAGCTCCCTTCCACCCCTTTCCAGTACTTAAAAAAAATAACCAAAGCTGGTGGTAGTTGAGTAGCTTCTGCCACGTCCTCCCTGGCTGTGGGAGGAGTCTGACTCCAGTTTATGGTCCTTTATTCGTGACTCTATGGGTCTTAGTCATAAATCTTAGCTATCAGGAAAGTTTTCACTTAACATTCTGATCAATTCTTTTATGTTATACATCCCTCACTATCCCTAGTCTAGCTAAAGAAAGAAAACAAAAAGCGATGTAATATATTTTTCTATTTCCCGTTCTTAATGTAGAATGCAGCAGCCTATTTTCTGAGTGGCTGTTTTGAAGGTTTGAGTAGTACTAGATGCACTAAAGCTATCAGCATAGAAATGAAAAGAGGAGTTGGGGAATTGCGTTCCAATCTTCTTTCAAGGCCTGTGAATGATTTAGGTTGTTTCGCACTTAGAGAGAAAGCCTTTGATATACTCTTTTGTGTATAAATGAACATGTTCATGAAGATAGCATTCTTTAGTCAAGACTCCTACTGCCACAAGAGGGAGGAGAATTGGGGAATTAAAGAAATGCCAAGAGGTGGAAGAATACCCAAGATTTTGGGTGGAGTTCCTGCTTTGCCATATTTCCCAACTTCAAGCTCTTTTATTTGTGAATGAACCTAATAGTATATTCTGGGCATGTGTTGTATACCAGATACTGTGCTAAGGGTTTGTAAGCTTAGCGTTGTTTAATGCTCACAGAAGCCTCACGTGGGAGGTAATGGTAGACGGGACACATTAGTAGTATCAGCTTGCAATTGTTAGCCAAAAGCTTTTGGATTTTTTTCTTTAACCCTAGTGCTTGTCTATCTCATTTTCCCACATTTCAGCAAGGATATTCTAAGATTTTTTTTTTTCAGATACATCATTAAATTTTTTTATGTATATTGTGTGATAGCTAACTGTTATCATGGGCTTAATATGTACCAGGTTTTATGCTAATTTATATGTATCTTATCTAACCACCCAAATAACCATATGAGACACATATTATTATCAGTCTCATTTTTTAAAAAATGAAGAAAATGAGGCCCATTGAGGATAAGGGACATCCCCAAGCTCACAGACAGAGATTCCTCCAGAGCCCGAGGATTTAACCCCTGCTCTGCCATTCTCCTTTGTAGTCTATTGTTAGAATAGAAAGAATTTTTCCAGTGAAGTCAAGCTGTGTTCAAGTGCTTATTGCTTCATCTTTTTGATGATAAACTATCTTCTTAGTCGTCTGTTTAAAAATTTTCAGGCCATTAATTTTGTTAAATTGAAAAAAAAATATGTAAGGCAGCATAATATGCCATTGTATGGAATCTAAAAATTTTAACTTAAAACATTTTCAGGCTGAGGAACAGAATTTAATGTAATGCCTGTAAGTGGAAAGAAAAACACTTGTTCAAATTTGATGCTGCCAATATGAAGTCCAAAAGGGATTGCCTAGATCTGAGCAGCTTGAATTAAAATGATTCCCAGAAAAAAGGGATACTTTTTAGGAGCTGGGAAGTTGATAAGAATGTTCCAGAAAGGAGATTCCGGGCAAGAAGTTGTTGCGCTGTTTGAGGTGCCAGACTAGTATGCCATGCAATATGGAGCACGCCCTCAGCTGGTTTGCCACTTCAAACTCTGTCACCAAATTTTCAGTGGAGCCTATTAGATCTTTGAAAGTATCTTTTAAAGCAGATGCTAGTGGGATAACAGAAATCTCTTACAAAAGTTATTTTAGTTAGCATGTATCTTCTACAAATCAAATGAACCTAAAATTTAAAAATATATATGGCATCTTATCTGCAGCCCAATATTCAAGCCTGACTACTCAAGAAACTATATAGACATGTATAAGTTTTAAAAAATTTTAATGTCCATATTGGCTTCTGGAAAATTCTCAGATTTTTCCTCAATCTCTGTATTAAACTAATCACATACTCTTTTGTGGATTTCTCAGCTTACAGTATCTTCAGGGTTCTGTAAGCCTTCTGGAGTCCAGTTTTCAATGTAGACTGTGTTTGCTGTGAATATCCAGCCTGCTTCTTATCTGGTGAATGTAGCTGACTCCGTCCACTTGGGGATTGAGGCACATTTTTCTGATTCCTCTTGTCAACCTACTGCAGAGACTGTAAGCACCGCCTGTTTAAAGAACTGCAGAGCCAAACTTGGGTATTCCAGAAGCTAAACCCTTGGTGGAGCTTCATCTTTTAATTCGAATAGCAACCATTAGCACACAAGAAGACTCTGGGTGTTTTAACTTTAGATTTTGGTTGACAGGTTAAATATGCCTACAATCAGCTGGCTCCTGTGAGGATACTGGCAAGCTCTGTGTCGTTACTGTGTCTCTTAGGTTGTTTTTGAAATGAGGAAAGATTCTAACAAACTGAGATAATATCCCCACCGACTGTGAAAGTCTGTCTAGAAATCAATTGTTAAACCTCCAATGGTGTTTATAAGCAGGAAAGCTATAAAATCAGGTATTTTCTACTGTGGTTTCTAGTGAGAGAGGATGTGCACCCAGAGGTGCATTCAACCATCGGGAACATCTATTATGTCCTTCTTGTATGCACAAGACTATAGGGAAGAAACAAAACTCTTACTTTTAGCCCTGCAAGAATGTAATTCTCAGAGAGCCATTCAAAACCCACCTATACACAGGAAAATGATTTACACATGTGCAAAACTGGAAAAATAAAATAATTATTAATAGTTTAGCTTTTTTTGTTTTGTTTTATTTTTACTTCTAATCTGGACCATTGCTACCCTTTCTGCAAGGTGCAAGCTGGTCATAGTTGAAGAAGGAGAGCTTGGTGCAGTCCTGAAAGAGGACGTTAAACTAACTTCCCATATTAAAATATCCTCTTTGAATATTCAGCCTGGGAACTAGGCTGAGCCTCAGAAAAGCCTTCCATGGAGGGTACCATAGCAGCACAGTTACCAGCACAGGCACCTTCATTTACTAGCTTACATGCTCCATAAACCCGTTTCCTCAGATCTAAAAAGGGCATAATAATTCCTACTTCATTAATTGTTGGGAAGATTAATGGGATGATTACATTATGTAAAAGTTCCCGTGAAGTGTTTTATTTACATAATGAGTGTTCACTAAATGTGCAAAATTATAATCATTACCATTGTTATCATTCCCATTGGATAGCTGAGAAAACTTGGGCTCAAAGGGTTAAGTAACTTTCCTAAGACCATAGAGTCAGTAAGTGGGAAAGCTGGAATTTGAACCGAGCTCTCTCTGACTCCAAGTCTAGTGCCCTTTCTAACATGCACTGATTTATATTAATTGAAAACATATTTCTTGAGCAATGACTGTGTGCCAAGTACCCTGTTAGGTGCTACTCAACAGGGTAGACTCAGTCCCTTTCTTCATGGAGTGCACATTCCGTCTGTTTCTAAATATGCTTATCCTCATACCACAAGGTCCCTGGCAATCGGGACCACTGTTACTGGGTCCCCACCATGCCCCGGGCCATCCTGTAATGTGGAAACAGCAAGGCTGCTTGGGGTGGATGTTGTGGCCAGGAGACTTCCCTCAGAGCAGAAATGGCCAGAACTCCTCTCCAGGAACTTAAAAGAGCAGTGACAGTGGCAACTGCAGCAGCCCAGTGGAGCACTGGGGAGTACAGGGGGAGAGCAAAGGCTGAGCACAGCTGAAAGAGCCCTGGCAGCTTTGGCAGCTATTACACCACACATTCATTGTTACTTAGTACTGTGTTAAGAGCACAGTCTCTGAGTTTGTATTTTACCTCTGTTGCTTACCAATTGTATGATTTTCTGTAGGTTCCTTAAGCTCTCTATGCCTCAGTTTCCACAACTCCAAGACTGGGATTATAATAGAACTTACTTTCTAGGAACTTCTTAGACAAGATTGCCTAGTGCACACAGAGTACTCAGTTAAGATTAGCTGCCAGTGCTCTTTATCTGGCATTGTACAGTCTTATTTAATCTGCACATTGTGCCTTAAAAATAGACATTATTAATATCTCCACTGAACAGATGAAGAAGCTGAAGCCCAAGTTTGGACAGCTAATAAGCACCCAAAACCACATTTGAAGATTCGCCACCTGACTCCTCAACCTATGATTTCAGACACTACATTGAACCTCGTACCTCGTAGCTTTACGAGCCTGGGCTCAGTCTTTAGAAGACAAAAGTGTCAACTCAGACATTCTCTGGGGCTAAGAGATTTTTTTCCTAGAAGGGAAAATCATCCTAATAAGTTAGGGTTTAAAATATTCTGAAAGAGCTGAACATCAAGGGTCTGGGTGTGGGGGATGGGGAGAGAGGGCAGACATCAAGTTTGTGGAGAGAGACTAGGGACAGGATTGAAGAAGGTGTTATCCAAGATGTGGACTAGATGGCAGAAAGTTCTTGTTTTTAGATATGGGGCAGAGTTCCAGCTCTACTCACATTCCAGGCTTTTCCTTCCATGGAACCTGGCAACAAATGAGAAGCACATTACTTAACCTCTCTGAACCTCTGTATCTTAGTCTGAAAAAGAGAGATTATAATGCCTAACTTCTGTAGAAGTCAGGTACGTGTGATACTTGCAAGGCACAGCATAAAGCACAAGGTGAGTTTCCATCCCTTTTCCTGTGGACGGCAGAGAGAAATCGATCTTGACTTAGTAGGGAAAAGCAGTCTAGATTGTGGGAATTTCAATAACACAAGTGCAAAGAGAAATCCTAGAGATGCTTGGAAGATTGCAAATAGCACAAACCTCTGGGGAGCACTGTTCATACAGTTTATGCTTAAAGAAGAGGTGTGAGCTGCAAAGGAAGGTGGTTTTCATAATTGAATGGCCTTTAATGTCGTTAAAAGTTTATCCCTTATAGGATAGGAGTGGGGAAATAAGATAGAAGCCAGGTTTCAGGGAGAGTAACTTATCCTCAGTCTTTAGGGCAGATTGAATGGGGAGAAGGACATCAGCAGGAAGGGAGAAGTTGAAATTAAGAGGTCTATTGGAATAGTCTAAGAAAGGTTAACCTGAAGCAGTAGCCCTGAAAATGAAAAGAAAAAGAAAGCAATGAATAGAGCAATGAGGCCATATCAGTGAGCTATTGCTGGGAGGAGAAGACTTTTAATAAAGCATAACTTTAGGACTCAGAAGTTTGAAAGGCCTCTTCTAAGGCCTTATGCTTTGAGAACTTGCCCAAGGAAAGCATGATCGTTTATCTGAGAAAAGAGCACATTATACTTACAGGGTGGTTAAAATTTTGAAAATAAACTCAAACACACACACAAACAAACAAATTTAAAGAGAGAGAGAGGTAGAGAGAGAGCACGCACAATGGGCATACTATATACTAGGAAGGGAAATAACAGGGACGTGCTTGGTTCAGCGATCAAGCTTCTCTGCATTTTGCCCTATGTGGAGAAAATCTAAGAGTGTAGCTAACAGATCCAGGTTCCTCTCACTTTTCATCTCAAAGTTCAATTGAAGTGCTTTAAAATGGTTTCTACTTAACTCAATTGACTACATTTCTACATGTAGGAATGCATGTATCCTAAAGAGTGTAACTGCTCCTCCTAATGCTAAGAATTTAGGGACTTAATTTCTCTCTAACAGTTGTAAGCTTAAAACCATATTTCTTTGGTCTCTAAAAGCATAACTCTCCATTTGGAAGCATTTCTTTGCCATTTGCTGAAAGGTCAACATCTGTGGAAAGGAATACATACTGGAGGGAGAAAATAGCCTTGCCATCTAGTGCCTAAGACATGTGTTTGGCATAAGCTTTCACCATTCATGTCTTCTCCATACTTAATAAAAAGTGAACACATGTATCTTCTACATGATCCTCCAGTATAAGCCACACGACACACAATGTGATGTAGAACTAATTAATTCAGGAGATGAAAGTCATTGGAAAGGTTTTCTCTGAGTGCTTTTTCTTCAGTGAGATGATTTATTTAGCAGCATCCCAAATTCTGCTGCGGACTCATTTATTTTAGCAGTGGGATTGATTTGAGATCCCAGCAGAGGGTTGAAGCATGGGGTTTTTATTGTGTCTCATGCAAAGTTTCATTATTGACACCATTTAAGCAAAAGATTGGATAATCCATAAAGCATTTCTATTTGGCTTTGGGATGCATTTTTGCACTTATAATTCAATATTCATGATTAAATGAAATAATATATTGACAGCAGGTGTTCTATAAAGTTCAGGAGGGATTGAAAGTGATGTGGATGTGTGTGTCTGGCTACATTACGCTTCAAACAGAAGTCTGATGCTGTCACCAGGGAGATCCACTGTGGCATGGCTTGAGAGATGCCAGAATTCTCCTTCACTTCTCCCTGCTGACCGTTCCATACTCCGAGAAACTAAGTTCATTGTTTGGCAAATGCAAACTTCATCTTGCCTTAGCTCATCTTTGTGGGGTTCCCTACCCTCAGTATGGCGCCATACCTGGTGCCCTGCACATTTATGTTCTCTCAGCCTACCTGGAGGTCTCCTATAGACAGTTTCCAAAGTGATGGCAGTTTCCAAACCAATTTGTCTTCCTGAGGGTGTTCTCCAGCTGGAAAAGTTGGCCTGGCCATGCTCAAGACAGGACTAAAGTACCAGAAAGGAGGACCAATTTGGTAGCTAAATAAGCACTGGAATTGCTAGATAAATTGCCCAGCTTCCTTGCCCCTCAGTGAGATGATTCACAGAGGGACCCTGGTGGGGGCCTATCCCAGTTGCTCATAGCATAACTTGGTCGTTAACCAGGTGTGGCAGTTTGATATTGTTTATGAATTCCAAAAATAGATATTGGATTATGTTTGTAAACTGGTCTGTCCCTCTGGGCATATAAGATTATATTGAATTCAGAGGTTTCACTTTTACTTGATTAAATAATGATTAAGTGTTTGATTGGGCCACGTCAGTAGAATGTTGCATACCTGCTCCCTTGGTGGGTGCGGACTCACAGGGAAAACGACAAGGCACAGGAGTTAGTTGGAGTTTTGATGCTGGAGCCCAGGAAGTAAGCACACAGAGGAGCAGAGCGAAGGTTCGATTAGACATGGCAGAGGCCCCGGGAAGAGAGACAAGCCTTTCATCTGATAGTCTACAGCTGGCCTTGTGGAGATAGCAAGTTGAGCCCAGAGAGAGGCAAGCCCTGGGAAGAGAGAAGCCCAGGAAGCCTGAACCCTCGCAGACATCAGCAGCCATCTTGCTCCAATACATGGCAATAGACTTTGGTGAGGGAGGTAACTTGCTCTTTATAGCCTGATAACTGTAAACTTCTACCCCAGATAAATACCCTTTATAAAAACCAACCAAATTCTGTTATTTTGTATCAGCACCCCTTTGGCTGACTAATACACCAGGTTTCCTCTTTCCCCTGTCTTGCTTCCCCACACTTCCCAAATAAACTGCCTGCACCTAAATCCTCATCTCAGGGTCTGTTTTTAGGGGGACCCTGGGCAAACATAGGAATATATCTTAAAGCAGGACTGCTTTGTGGCAAATTCTGGCTCTATTACTTATAGTTTTTAAACTTAAAGAGATGATTAAATATCTCAGTACTTCAATTTCCTCACCTTTAGAGAAGGTATAGTGTTAATAGCTATATGATATTTTTGTGACTCTAATGAAATAATACATGTAAAGTGCTCAGCGTAGTGTCTGGTATATTGTAAGTTTTCATTAACTATTAACTTTCATTATCATCATTAGAAGCGGTAATATTGTTACTGTTATTCATATCAGTCTACTATAATTCTTCTCTAAACATATGGTATGAACAGCTGTAAACTGGATTTTAAGATTCTGGCAACTTTCTCATATCCATTTAAAGTCCTTAAAATTAAATTCTTGAAAATTCTCCTGGTCTAAAATTTGTATACCTATAACTATGTATTAGTTTGGAAAGGGCTAAGCTGGTAGGAAGATAGCCAGGTTTCTATGTCTCTGTGGACGGTCTGATGTGGGCATTGAGGTAGAGCATCATGGAAGGGAAGTAGAAAGGGTTAACACCAAAATTTATGTTCCTTCCACACTAAGGTGATCTGTAAATGACTTTCTAGAATTTTGCTAAAATTGTGAAAAATTAAGTTGGCAGTGCTTTTGCCTAAGCGTACTGCAGTGTATTAGGAAGAAATAGTCTAACAAGTATTTGTTGAGTACCTATTATGTCGCACACATTCTGTTTGTATTACCCAGGGCTTGAGACATATGTGACTTGGTGCCTGCTCTCAAGTCTGATTGGGTAGAAGGACAGGTAAAGAGATTAATCACAGCACTAAAAGCTGTTGCTTTACAGAGGAGAGCAAAAAGTTCATTCAGGCTCAGGAAGTGAAGAATGAAGGAAGGAGATTTGTATAGACTTTATCTGCAATGGAGGTAGTTTTGCAGATGAGGTATGAGGCTCAAGGAACACATGCACTTTAACTAAGGCATCCACTGCCAAGTGGGGAGCCAGCATTTGGACCAAAGTTTGTGATTCATTCCATCATATCTGACAGTAGTGGTGACTCGTGGAAAGGGGCAGTGAGCCTTACTGTAGGGGTAATCTATCCCCTGATAGCAAGACATCCTAGCAGTTCTCTCTGTATCTAGTCACAGAGCTTTAAGGCATGTGATGCTTAGAATTTTCTTTTGGTTCTTTAATCAGAAAATAACATGAAACAGGGATAATTCATACACATACAATTTCAGGGTAAAGGGAAGAAGGAAAAAAGAAGGGAGAAAACTGCATGATCAACTATTTAAAATAGGAAAAGGAAAAGGAAAATGTTATTTTATTAAGAAAGATCAAGGGGATAAGATGAAAGAATTGTGATCAGGAATGATATACAGAATCTTGCCTTTTACCCTCTCATTGATTCACAACTTGAAATAATTTTTTTTTCTCTTTTAAAATTTAGTTGTCCTCCACTGTAAGGCAAAATTAGTCAACCCTTGTGATTGACCAGATTATTTGGATACAGAGCTAATGAGATTATCTTTTAAAAAGTCAAGACCTTCGGTTTGTAAAGCAGGATTTGGGGAGTTGGCTGCTTGGTGGGTTAGTGGTGTAAAGAATCAGTAGCATCTGACTGTCTAAAAGATTAATTAGCATCCTACCATAATTTAAAATGGTCTCATCCCTTAGAAGACCAAATAAGAGATGAGAAAATAAGAAAAAAATAAAAATAAAAGCAAGGATATAATCAATTTAATGCAATAAGTATAGGATGTTATGATTTTTAGAAAATGGACTGGGTTAATCAGGGAGGATGTAAAGACAAGAAACCAGCATTTATTGAATGCTTACTTTGTTCCGATGCAAACTCATTGGATCCCCTAAGGCTTCTTTGCCATGAGTATTAATATTCCCATTTCACAGATGGGGGCCCCAAGTATCAGATATTCAGCGTTAAGTCCCTTACATGAAGGGGCAGAAGTGGAACCAGTGGAACTTGGCTCAGTGTTTCACCCTGAGAAAAGTGTCCTCTCCTCTGTGGACCATACAGTCTTAGTGAATATATCTCAAAAGAGCTGGGGATGAATTACAATGCAAAGGAGGGGAGGAATGTAATATTGCAAATAGGTGATGGGAGATAGCTCCAAGGACACTGAAATTCACAAGCTAATTGGAAGCAGAAGAAGATTTTGATGCTGGATGCTAAGTAAACCATTCAGCTGGAAAGGAGATTGTAAATTTGGGAATTAGGTAAAAATGGAAGCAGGTGGGCCCTAAAATGCTGGTTGGTGGAGGAGCTGGCAGTCAGCATTTAGTTCAGGTCAAATTCAGTAATATTTTTGAACTCCTGTTTTTCTGAGCTGGGTGCTAGAGAAAAAAAAAAAAGGTAAGACAGGTCTCCAGACTCCAGGATATTACAGTAATGCCTTTGATTTTAGCCCCAGGTCCTGATTTGTGCTTGATCTAGAAGAGTATTGAAGGAAGAGGTGTCATAATGGAATGCTGGAAGTAATGGATATGGAATTGGAGCTTGATTACAAAATCACAGAACAATATAATTCTTGTGAAAGGAATACTATGACAACACAGATAGAAGGAAACTGAATATTGTGCAAAGGTATTAATGATATGGAAAAGGAGTGGATACATTTAAGAAATATGGCTGGGAAGTGGTGTCTGGACTTAGGAACTTACGTTTGATGAATGGGCCAAGCCAGGCAGCATAGAACATATGCTATTAATTCTTAATCTTGAGCTATGTCTTCTTAGTAACTAGGAGAATGGAGGGGGATTTTTGACATATTCCTTTCAGCATTATCATTTCTTATTGTTAAATAAGATGGAAACTAAGAAGGGTTCAGTGAATCAATAAAAAATTCAGGGTACCTTCTTTAGCACATGTTCTTGGAGTTGCTAGGTTTTACAAATATAAAATACCCACTAGACCTGGAGGAACTCCAAAGCCAGGCCGGTGGGTGGGAGAGAAGACAGTCCACAGACAATTACCATGTTTGCATTATCTGGCATAAAATAATTACAATTTTAATGGGCTGTGTCCTCCTTTGTGATCTGATGGTGCCCTATGCACACTTCTAATAAGGCAGTCTTCACTATGCACTGAAACGGTGGCATAATTTTCTGTATGTACCACTAGATTGTGTGTTCCTTGAGGGCAGGAACTATGCCTTCCTTTTTGGACTTCCAGAAGTTAACGCAATTTGGCTCATTGTTTGAGCTCGATAAATATTTAAATGAAGAAATACGTGAGCGAATAAATGGTAGAATCTTATTTTATTTATTTTTTGTTATAGTTTATAAAGCAATAAAATGGTCACATATATGAATGTGTGTATGTGTATGTATATATATATATTCACATATGTATTATATAAAGCAATATAACAACCAGAGATAACAAAACAATTTAACAATTTCTTATAAATTTGCTTTATTAGAACATATTGAAAAGACACAACAGACCTCCTTATTTAATTCTGTGGCCAAAGGGCCTTTGGTGTTTGGACAGTTTTTGACCATCTACTTTATGTCAGGCAATGTGCTCAACATTGGGAGTGTCTTCAACTTTTTTTAAACAGCTCCTGTTGACATGTGAATGTATTTGTTGAAACATATTGGATCCTGTGGGATATGATAATGTGGTCACTCAATTCTACCAAAAGAAAGGTCGGTGTTGTTTGAGCTTACTCTGAGTCTGTACAGCCTTATAAATCAAGTGTTATCTGAGCACAGAACACAGGAGGGCGCCAGAGAACAAGAAACTTAAAACCAAAACCACACACACACACAAAAAACACACACAAAAAAAGAAACCCTGCTGAACAGCAGGCTCTGGACTAGACAGACCTAGCTAAATTTATCATCACCCTGCAGTCTATTTCTACTAAGTCTTCTTCTTTAAATGCCATGACGTATTTTTAAACATAAGAGAGAGCTCTCCAAACTTTCAAGAGAGTAGGGAACCTGTCCCTTTCCCAAGCTGTAAGTCCAGCCCAGGCCTCCTGTTTCAAAGCGGAGCTTATGCGTGGCCAGGAAGAGGACCTGGCTACACTCACCTTGCTCACAGGCATTTTGAGCCTCCCATCCTGTTGTCCCACTCAGAGCTGTTTCTAGGGAGGAAGCTCCCCGGGCAGATTCACGAGCCAGGGCAACTCCAGCTCTCCTGTGGTTGCCTTCACCCCAGGCCTCTCAGCACACAGCAGATCCCCCTGGTGCTAAGTAAAGCCAGACCATGGGCTCAGACACTGACTCACTTCCCTGTACTTCCCTGGGATTAAGCTGGTGGCCGCCAGGCACCTGGGAGAGGCAGGCCAGTGGCTGCAGCTTCTGGGCAGCTGTGCCTTGTCAGATTCTGGCTCCGAACTATGACTAGAATGTGCATAAGACCAAACCCAGCTTCCATGACATCGTTAGGCACAGGTCCTGATGTCCCAGGAGGCCATGGCAGTTTGTGGGTGACAGCGATAAGTGAAAACCCAATTCTTTTTACTCAAAGCGTAGTGGATATAGTATATGAATATATACAGCCCCAATCTGCTTTGCCTGCTCTGGAATTCTAGGCCCACCTTTCCAATTACCAACATCTCAAACTCAGGATGTCCAAAACAGAGCTCAGTGTTCCTGCTAAAACCAGCTCATTCTTCTCTTGCTTTCATCTAGCAGAAGGGGCAAGAACAAGTAATAAAGGCTGGAAATCAGGAAGTAACTCAATTTCCCACTTTCCCCACCCCAGTCATCCAGCTGGTCAACTAGTTAATTCTTTGATTCATAGCTCTCGTTCACTTTTCTCTGCTATTGAGCATGTTAAATTTAGGATCAGTTTGCCTCTTTCCTAAAAAATGTTCAATGTTTCTCTCTAGTCTGTCTGTTCTAGTCTTCTAATCCACCCCACACTTTTTGTTTTTTCTTTTTATTCAAGTCTCCAAAGGCTCTCCATTGCTCATAGAATAATGTCCAATTCCTTAACACGGTACATAGACCATTGTGTTTTCTATCGTAGCTCTTGCTTCACAACCCACATTCCCTCTACTCCCCAAACATACAAACACCCCCCACACACACACACCATGATTTCCACTTCCAGACATTGATGAGAGTTTGTCTATAAGAGCTTCTCCTGGAGGTAGTATAACCTAAATGACTCTAGAACTGGGCCACAGGTTGGCAAGTTATGGTCTTGGCTCAGGTATGGCCCACCACCTTTGTTTGTAAATAAACTTTTGTTGGAACACAGCCACACTCATACATTTAATGCATATTCTATGAATGCTTTCATATGACAGCAGAACTGAGAGGCTGCAGCAGAGACCATATGGCTCACCAGAGCAAAAGATTCACCATCTGGCCCTTACAGGAAAAATTTCTCAATGCTTGAACTAGACTGTCCGAGTTCAAATCCTGCCTCAAACAATGCAGCCAAAAAACATCAGGTGATTTATTTAACTCCTCTGTGCTTCATTTTCCTCATCTGTAAAATGGAGATAATAGTATTTACCACGTGGTAACTGTAGGGTATAATTCCTCAATGCTCCCATTGGGATTAACCCCTTTTAATATGAGTCCTCAGGAAAAAAATATGGATTTGATTTCTATTTTAGAACTTAATTTGGCATTTTCTTATTATTTTCTATACACTTGCCCGTCTTGCCTAGTTGGTTGTAGCTTCTTTGAGGCCGTACACTCTATTGCACACTATTGACATTCAATGTATTTAATGTGTTCATTGTAAGAACAGGGCCACGGTATAATTATTACAAGTCTCTGAGACAGTTTCACCCCTCCTAGTGAGGAGATCATGAGATCTGATCGTTAACTCTATTTGTTAAAATGAGTATTAATATTGAACAGCTCTTAGAACGTGTAACAATTTGTTTATATCCTTCCTGTCTTTGTGTTAAGCATGTGGGTTTTTCAGATCACCCCATTTTAGGAATAAAAATAGGGCAGCAATAATATTCCAAGATCTAGATTGTTCAGATGGTGCCCAGTGCAGGCTTTCCAGCCTCCCTGAGGCTCATCCTGTGTAGCTGGGGAAGTCTTCAGGGGCTCTTGCAGGTGTTCCTGGCACTTGTCCTCTTGGCCACTCTGATGATGTATCTGGTTACTGACATGGGGTAACATTGAAGCCCTGTCCCTGGGATTAAAGGGGAGAAAGAAAACTGAGCTTAATGGATTAAAACAGTAAGGATAAAGAAAAATTTAAGCAAATAACTATGCAAAGACTAGTGCATGAATGTTCATTGTGGCTTTATTTGTAATAGTCCCAGACTGGAAACAAAGAGAATGTTCCTTAACAGGTGTGTGGATAGGCAAGCTATAGTATAACCACTATTTAGCAATAAAAAAGAACCAACTTCTGGTAAGTGCAACAACATGGATGAATCTCACAATAAAAGGAGCCAGACCCAAAAAAGAGTATACACTCTACCGTTCCATTTATATATAATCCTAGAAAATGCAAACTAATCTATCATGACGGAAGGCATATGCTTCTTGCCACCATGACTTACTTGAGGAGGGGAGTCAGGGGTATAAAGAAGAGATTACCAAGGGGCACAAGGAAACTTTTGGGTGCAATGGATATGTTCATTATCTTGATTATGGTGATGGTTGTATGGGTATGTACACATGTCAAAACTTACCAAACTGTACACCTTAAATATGTGCAGTTGATCATGTGTCCATTATACCTCAATTTAAAAAATGATTAATAACACCCACCATCAGGCATTTACATAGTCTCAGCCTCAGTTATCATGAGGAGTTTCTTGTGTCTTGATAAAGAGGTCAAAGAAGTGATTTCTTGAGTTACAGGTTCCCACTGCGACTAGTTATAAGAATTTGGCCATATCACTTAATATTTTTGCACCTTTGTCACCTTATCTAAAACAAAGTAGGCTGAACTTCATCATATTCAAGGTGCCTTCTAAATTTCTAAAGTTCTTTGATCTCCATTTTATAGATAAACTACACACAGAATTTGGGGGGATCCTATAGTTATCAAGGCAGTATGTTAAAGGCGTGTAAATTGAGCTACCCTACCCTTGTTGTAGGTGTTGCCCCTGCTATTAAAAGGTGCTCCTTCCTGAAATATTGCATGCCTCTTTCAATCAGTAGGGGCTCATCTAGTAATACAGTCTTTTATAGTAGCAGAGAAATAGGATGACTCAATTTCCTTGTTTTGGTAAATTGCCCTTCCGAATGGCCCATCATATGATTTGGCCTCTGTCTTAGTTTCCCAGCTGCTAAGATAAATATCATATAATGTTTTAGTTTCTCTGCTGCTAAAACACAACACTCCCTTCCCCAAGCAAGCCATGTGATCTGCCTTCTGTCACCATAGAGTAGTCTGCATTTTCTAGAATTTTATATAAATGGAACAGCACAGTGCATACTTTTTTGGGGGTCTGGCTTCTTTTATTGTGAGATTCATCCATGCTGTTGCATTTACCAGTAGTTCATTCTTTTTTTGGTTTTGGTTTTAAAATAAGAATTTAATGGCTCACAGTTTCAGGGGCCCAAGGCCTGTTTTCTCCTGTGGTTGCTATCTTCTGGCTGGCCGACAATCTTTGGGGTTCCTTGGCTTTTCTGTTACATGGCAATGCATCTTTTCCTTTTTCTTCTGGATCCTGTTGACTTCCAGCTTCTGGCTGCTCCTTGTGGCTTTCTCTCCTTTTGTGTCCAATTTCCTTTCTTTTAAAGACTTCAGCTATATTGGATTGAGGCTCACCTTCATTTTGTTTGGATACACCATAACTAATGACATCTTCAAAGCTTCTATTTACAAATGAGTTCACACCTACAGGACTAGGGGGGACATGATTCAATCCCTTACAGTCCATGCTGTGGACCCCCAAAAGACATTCCATGTGTTCTTCCCACATGGAAAACAGTCATTCTATTGTAACATCCCAAAAGCCTTATACCATTTTAGAACAATGCTAAGTACAGTTCTCATTGGAATCAGTTACTGTATGGTCTGTTATGGGACAAGATTCTTCTCCAATGGACCTGTAAAACCTAGAAATCAAGTTATCTGCTTCCAGTATACAATGGTGGGAGAGGCATATAATACATAAGACATTCTCATTCCAGAAGGGAGAAATTGGAAGGAACAACAGAGTTCACAGGTCCCAAACAAGTCTGAAACTCATCAGGGCAAACTCCATTAGACCTCAAGGGTCTGGAAGCCACCTGTGGCTTGATGTTTTGTCCTCCGGGCCTGATGGAACAGCTGCCCTACCCCTTCCAAGAGTTTGTGCTGTGTCTATGCTCGCCCTGAACACTGGGGCATAGACCATATCCTCTCTGATCATCAGAACAGCGGCCAGGCTCTCTGCAAATGCCAGGGCATGAGGGAGACAGAAGAGAAATCAAAGAAATTCAGAAAAGAAAGGTGAGGATATTGCCATGTGCATTGCCAAGTGACAAAAGCTAGGCACCCCAAGGTTCCCAAGGTTTGCTAGCCAGCCACATGATACTAACCCTGTGAGGAAGCAAACCTTCTAGCTTCCCAAACTGAAACTGTGAGCCAATAAATTTCTGTTTTTAAGCCAACCCATTTTATGTCTTAGCAACCAGGAAACTATGACAGTTTTTGGTACCAGAATTGAGGTAAATTATTCAACCTACCATGGCCTCCCAAATTCAAGTTCCCTATTTCAAAATCTAAGAATAATAGGGTGTTTTTATTGAGGTTATAAAACCTAATTTTGAAAAAGAAGTACAAGAAAAAAATTAGAAATGGAAAGATGTTTTATAAGAGCATGTCAGGCTTTGGAAGATATCACTGGGAAATTCCTTGTTTCTTAGGTTCATAAATGTGACACTGACTTCACACAGTGGACTTAAGGATGAGTTCACTGCTGTAGGAATTTGTAAGCTCCTTAAGACATCTCAAAGCTCATGGCTGGACAATGCTCCCTTCAGAGGAGAATGTGCTGGGGTTTCTCCAAAGCCCGACTGTTTAAAATCCAAATGACCCAACACTAGAATTGCTTATCTCTAGGGAAGTTTCCTTAGCAACATACTGGCATTGTAGGTTATTTAAAGAAATTTATCTTTAACATTGGTATAAACTGGAGACAGAAGAAATAAAGAAAACTACAGTCACATTCAGATAAGCAATTATTATTAAATTCAAGGTAAGCTGTTGAAATACCCAGCGAATTTGGTGGTTATTTACATAGCAATCCACAAGGACTCGAACACGGAAAGGTGGCACGTGGAAGGGAATCTCACCCATGCCAGGCCTGCGTTGGATACATTCCCTGTGTTATCTCATTTATCCCTCTCCATAGTCCCTTGATAAAAGCAATTATTATTTTCACCAGAGACTGAGGTGAGCTATATTAAGGTGTTTGTCCAAGGTCACACCGTTAGTAAGTGCTGGAAAAAGAATTTGGAGCCGGGTCTGGTTAGTTCAAAATCCAGTGTTCTTGCTCACATCCTGCTGACTGAGTACATATATGGTATGAGGCATTTGAATGATCATTCCAGTGCCTCCTCACCAGGTGATTTTTACTGTGTGGGTTTTGGATTCTAAGGGGCATCCTGCTGACCCACACGGGAGCTTATGGAACTGTGTGGTAATTATGGTGGGCCATTATCTTGGCAAGTTCTCCTGATACCATCGCTACACCAAGAAGGATAGATAATCCTAGGTGGATGTGGAGACACCTCAGCCTTTCTTTATTTGACCTTATATAGATTCCACCCACCCCCCCCCCTTCTAGGTAATTTTTGCATTGACTTTGGGAGTTTTAAGGCTTGAGTTTATTTTGGTATAACAGTAAACCATTCAGTTCTTCAGGACATTTTCTCTGTGTACTTAGAGTTTCTAGTTCCTCCCTAACCTTTTTTTTGGGGGGGCGGGGGTGAAGTATGTGTTGTATTTCTTTGACTGGGAAAAGCAGTCAGGAGTTGGTCTCTCTGTCTCCAGCCTTACTCCTTGGCCTACTAGACTTTATATTTGAAGGGCCAGAGTATTTTTTTTAAAACAATAATCTGATCTTATCACTTTCGTGTCATGTGGGAAATTACCTCTAGGGAATGGTAGCCACCAAGTATACTCAGGCAGGCTGCCTGACCCAGAGGTTGTGGAACAGAAAGACTCATGGAGCAAATTCAGATGTATAATTGTATGGTTCATTTAATCAATTTAAGACTCATTGTGAAGCCAGAGGAAGGTAACAGGACAGATGACACAGGATAGGGAGCAAGCAGTAGAAGGACCATCTTCCCTAACTTCTTGGTTGTACAATATTCATCTAGCTTGTGCCCTCTCTTCCATATCTGCCTTCCTTGATGATGGGGTGGTTGTGGGGACCAGAGGTGAGGTAAGAAAAGGGACACAGGAGCTGGGAGGCACCTAGAGCCATCACATACCTGCTGTAGCTTTTATCTGCATCGTGAACAGAGCAAATGTGGGTCAGAATGGAACCATAATGGATGTCAACAATGGATTGACCAATTTAGGGAAGACCTAGTTATCAAACTGAAGGTGGCATTGTCTGAAATTATGAATATTTAAGATTTACTCAATACTTCCATTACTTTCTGTGAGCAAGTAACTCATTTATTCCATCCTCTTTTATCTTTAAGGCACATATGCTCCAATTATTTTCTCTGTGTCTAACAGTTCTCACAGGTTACCCACTTGCTCTCTATACTTAACACATCATTTGAGTATTTATTCATCCCTTTGTTTTATTCTCTATAACAGAATTGAATAATCATAAATGATACAGAAAACTCACATTACACCCTGTTTAAGATACTTCAAGAGCTCTTTTTGGCCTGGAAGATAAAATACAAAACCCTTAGTGCAGCATAAAGCTCTTTCACAATCTGCCCCTGACTGCCCCTTTAGACTTGACTCCTACCTCTCATAAAAATGTCCTTCACTTTCCTGTCCCATAGAAAAGCTCTGCATTTCCTAACTTTGCCAAGTTCTCTCAATCTCTGTACCAGACGAAGAATGGCCTTGCATCTCTGGTAGACCTGGAGCACTAGACCCTGCTCCTCCTTTAAGAAGCAGCAGCTTTGTCTTCTCTAGGGAGTCAGACCTGAGCACCACCTCCTTCTCAACCCCAAACCTAGCCAAAAACCCACATGCATGGACACACATGTAAACACATCCACACATCCACACCCAAACATCTTGGCTCACTCCACAATGTTCCTAAAGTATTGTCTGAAAAGTGCATCCTAGTATTAGAGCACTTAAAACATTGTATTACATTTTACATTATTCTCCATTCAACTCTAAGCAACATTCTTCAAGGGATAGTAATACATTCCTCCTTTTATTCCCAGCCATATGCCAAAGTCTACTCTGTTGTTAATGAGAAGTAAGTATTTGATAAGTTATTAATTGAGTTAATACGTATTTAATAACAAATTATGCAGCCACTGGGTAGATGTGTATTCTTAGAGTATGGGGAATTTCTATACTTGTCATTTTAAAATTCAGTCTTTCCCCTCATTTCCTCTGAACTTTTTTCCAAACTACCATTTACTCTTATTACTTGTTTTTTGATCACTTAAATATGTTTTTGTAAATTAGAAATAACAAGTAGTGCTAATTTTTTGGTTGTCTTCTGTGTGCCACGCTGCGAATCAGACCTTGTCTTTCCCCAGTCCCAAAGCACCCGATCAAATCATAATACCACCCAAATGGGAGCAAGGATTATGATTCAGTAGGAGCATATGTCACCTCACACAGGATAATTAGATGTAATAAACCCATAACAGCATTTTCTGCCTGTTTCCATGTTAGAGCATGCTGTTTGATTCACAATTTGAATTTCAATATCCATTAGCTGCATTCTTATACATTCCTATAAATGCACACTGAGTAACTACCACTTCTAAGTATTGGAATAGAACCTGAAAAAGACAAGTACATTCTCTGTCCTCTGAGTTTGCAACCAGCATCACCTCTGAATCAGTGGGAAATAGAAAGTCAGGTTTATGACCAGGATGAGCCACTCTCGAGTCTTAATGATGGGCACCGAGTTCTCAGACATTACAGGCAGGCCTGGGTCGATGTAGGCTAATTGCTATACAGTGCCCCCTTCCCCAGAGGTGTGGTGCAGCGACTTTCAGGGAGTCCCCTCTCCTAATCTGTGGCATTGGATCCAGCCTGAGCATCTTCTAAGCAGCACTTGTAGATCCTCCACCAGGTTGCTTTCCCCAAACCTCTACTCCTGCTCCCACAGAGGCACTTCTGGTCTGAAGCACCCCCCATGCTCGCTCACACACGTGATCCATCCAGAGGCATGTTTGTGGCTTGTACTCAGATAAACCTGACTTTGGACCTACTTGCTAGCTCTTTGTCTTCAGGGATAATTTAGTATCCCAGTTTCTTATTTTCATCAACTATAAAGTGGGATTACAGTGCTCACTCCACATTGTGGTGAGGATTATAGATTAAGCCCAAGTGCAAGGTAGAAATAGTGATATCGTGCCTCATCCTCCCCATCAGTCCCAGTTTTCAATGTTGGGGATTCTGGATGAGTGCATTAGTTTGCCACAGGGCTGCCGATGCAAAGCACCAGAAATGGGTTGGCTTTTATAATGGGGATTTTATTTCAGATAAACACTTACAGTTCTGAGGCTGTGAAATGTCTTAATCAAGGCAGCACCTTTGAAGCCTTCTCACCAAAGTCAGCTACTGGTAATCCTGGTATTCTGCTATGTGGCGATCAGGAAGATGGCGGTTCTGCAGGTCTCTCTCTAGTTTCTTCTTGACCTCAGATGTGGCCAATCAGTCATCTCTCCCTGGGCCTTGGCTCCTTGAGCCTCTCGGGGCTTCTGTCCTTAAGCTCAGCTGTGGGCAAACCTGGAGTCCTTTCTCAAATAGCAGGCTCAAATATGGCAGTTTCCTTTCTCCCTGTAGCTCTCTCTCTCTCTCTCTCTCTCTCTCTCTCTCTCTCTCTCTCTCTCTCTCTCTCTCCTCTCTCCTCTCTCTCCTCTCTCTATCAAACCCAACAAGAGGGCAGAGACCCAAGCTGGCTCAAGCCTCACTGACATAATCCAATCAAAAGGCCCCACACCCAAAGGAATGGGTTAACCCAAAAACAATCATTTTCTTTTTGGGGTTCATAAAATGACTTTAAACTGTCACAGTGAGTGAAGAATCAGTTTGAAATAGCATGAACTAAAGATGAGAGGTGCTGACCCGGGAGTCAAAGGGCAAGGAGTAGGAGGCAGTGAGAGAGTTCAGGGGTTTCTCTGAATTACAGCTGGTTTGGGAAGGAAATGGGACTAACTGTAGAAGAACAGGAATTGGCCAAGTCTTGGGAATTTCAGGTGTCAATTTTGGGGACTCTCTGAGAGACTATTTGCTGATGGAGAGGAACTGATACAGATCTTTACTTGATTTCATCTGGGATATAGAGCAAAATGATTTAAAGGGGATATTTACATTTCTGGCTACAAAAACACAAGGACTTTAAAAGCCTCTAGCAGAATCACAGTAACAGCTGGCAATGCAAAGAACACTGAACTAGGAGTCATATCTGGGCTCTACTTCATGGTCATGGGAAGCTTCTTACATCAGGTGGATGGCCGCTGAATTCATTTCAGTAAAATGAAGAATCGTTTTCCATTTTGCCCAAGTGTGGTCTGAGGGCCACCTGCATCAGGATTACCTGAGCTGTTGTTAAAATGTCATTTCACAGATCCTGCCTCATCTGAGAAACATTGAGCATGGAACCCTGGAATCGGAATTCTTGACATTAGCCACAGATGCTCCTTATGAAGTTTAAAATGTGAGAACCACTGGCCTAGATTACATCATAAAAGCTGAAAAATCTGAAAGTTAAAATGACAGAACTGTTGCAATAACATAGATGCTCCCCCCCCCCCCCGGGGTGAGGTGTGCCTACATAAACCATAAACGGGGTTTATTCTATTCAAGTGGGGAAAAAGAGATTATTTCCAAAATGCACGCTTCCATGCCCTTTTATTTGTTCTGTGTTCTGGCAGCAATTTAAAGATAAAAATCTTAAGAGTTTTATTGTTCTAGAGGAGAGATTTGCCTCTGAGCAATTTGACAAACACTGATATTTCTTTTAATTTTTCTCCCCTGTCATTTTCTGTGTATTTTCTCTCTTCTCCCTTTTATTTTGCCTTCTTTTTCTTCTTTGTCTTTGTTTCTCGTCTATCCACTGAGCACCTAAAGGTATATGCACTGTGTACATTGATTTAATAGTTTTGTATCCTTCATCCTGTAAGGTATGTGCAGAATATGTCACTGTGGAGATTCCTCTTTGCATCTGTTAGCCATCCTTGGTGCATCCCTGGGCTAATAGAGACAGAGTAGTACAGTAATTAGGAGCAGAACTGAACCAAGCTACCCAGGTTCAAATCCCAGCACTGCCACTTATGGACATGTGACCTTGAGCAATTGTCTGAACTTTTTCCTGTCTCAGTTTCTGCAAGTGTAAGGTGGGGATATTAATAGGAAATATATATTAGTCAGATAAGGTTCAGAAATGCTGCCTTAACAAATGCCTCCCCACAATCATAGTTAATTTAAAATAGGAAAGCTTTATTTCTCACTTTAATGGTCCACCTGTTCCATGTTCTCTTCATATTAGTGTCTTGGCTGAAGAATCAGCCCCAATCTGGTACATACTGGTTTGTGACAAAGGGAAAAGAGAGCTGATGGATCCATGTGGTGTGTCGTAAACCTTCTAAGTGGCCCAATGTACATATGCTCACATTTCCTTGGCTATAAAGCAAGTCAGACAAAAATGCCTGACATAATGGGACAGAAAATATAATTCTGCAAACAGTATGGGAGACTTGTAGGAAGAAGCAGTAAATATTACGGTCTAATAATTCATTCAACCACAACTACCTCATGGGATTGATGTGGGTGTTAAATAAGTAAATGTAAGTAAGTTACTCAGAATGGTGCCTGGTGGACAGCAAGTACAATATACATATTAGCTATTTTTTAATAGAATCTAACACAGTATGAAAAGGAGAAATTAATTCATTCCCTCTCTACCTTTACTTGAGAATCTACTGTGCATGCGAGGAACAATGGTATTTAGAACTGAGCATACAGAAAGAAGTCTTCATCTCTACCATTTAGGCTCTGTATAATCCTGCATGAAAACTGTTAAGAAAAAAAGATAGTTAGTGACTCAGACTTCCATAATGACCAAGCTCCCCACCAGTGGGACACCTAATGCACACCCCTTTACGTCCTTCTCCTACACAATTGGTTTTTCTTTATCTTCTCCTGTAGACTGTGAGATCCCTGACAACAACTTTGTTGCATCTTTTTAATCTTTGCATCCCAAGAACCTTGCATAATGCATGCCATGTAGTAGGTCCTGGATTTTTAAATTAAACTGATCTTAACTTTATACAACATGGAAGTGGGATGGTGATTTTGCCCTTTTCAAAATCATAGGAACTGATTCTTTCTGTTGAAATGCTCAGCTTATGAGGAATTCAAGGTGCATATATAATGCAGACAACATTCTGGAGCTTACATCCATCCTGCACCTGAATTGTTGCACAAAGACCTAAAGACAGTGCATGGAAGTTAGCCATGTTTGCCAAGGTAACTGGTTGGCATGCTTTGCCCAAAGCCAGTCTTCCTGCACTAGGAGCCAGTTGCATTTAAGTCTTACTTAAGGGGAGACAAATAACATTTGAATTAAAATACTATCAATTTATACATGTTGATGCTCTGGTTTTAATTTTTCCTCTAAGTCCTTGTCTCACAAGTTTTATTTTAGTGGGCTCTATAAAGAGATGTTATTTCTATTGAGTTAGAGTCCTGTAATTTTTCACATTTTCAAACCTGCATATGTATTCTATCAAGAGGAAGAATGACCATCCCATCTTAGTGAACTAGGACCAGAACAGAGTGGTAGTTCTGCTAATCTTGCCTCCTGGATCCACAAAGTGCAAAAACCAAATGTTAAGAGGATTAGAGTGTCCAACCAGGTGATGGGACCGTTCTTTATGGTGACTGTCTCTGGCCACAGTGGGTGATCGGCTAAAAGCATGAAGCTCATAAGCTGAGAGGCTTTGCAATGATCACCCCAGGAAGTGGGCTGCAGATATTACTCCTTTACCATTCTTACTTAGATTCAGTTCTTTTTATTGTGGAAAGGGATTGCGGCAAACATGGGGATCCATCTGGAAATGCCATCTTTAGAGAACTGTTTGTCTTGGGATGCTTTTATCCTTATATCTAAAAAAGAGTCCCTCCATCTGGAATGTAGTAATTATTGAGAAATACAGAGCCTTAAGGGACTTAGGGTATCAAGGTCATATCTCTTCGCTTCTTTCACAAATGGACCTAAGTTCTTTACATATGATGGTGGCCTCAGCTTCTCGAAAACCTGCCATGGCTCCCAGTGGGGAGCTGTGCAGTTGCCCTCAGAGACCTATGTCTCTTCCTCACAACCTCTCTTCTCATGAGTTTGGTCATTTTTTTTTTTTTTTTTGGTTATTTGCAACCACTGCCTCTCTGGCTGTTCTCAGTGCTGATAGCAGACCACTGTCCCCTGCCCTCTGTGGACCTCATGGGCTTCAGGAAACTACAGGGTAATGCAACTGCAAGCCTCCTTGGAGTTGGGAGGCCTGGACTCCTGACTTAATTTGACACTCTAATAGCTTTTTTTTTTCCCCAAGATTTATTTTATTTATTTACCCTGCCCCCTGGTTGTTTGCGTTCACTGTGTGCTTTCTGTGTCCGCTTGTCTTCTCTTTAGGAGGCACCGGGAACGGAGCCTGGGACCTTCCCTGTGGGAGAGAGGTGCTCAATCGCTTGAGGCACCTCAGCTCCCCTCTAACAGCTTTTTAAGCATGACCAAGTCACTTAACTTCTCTGAATCTCTTCATAGTCAATTGATATTACCTACCTCACAGGGCTGTTGTAAGGTTTGGGTTACTGCATGTGAAATGATAAATAGCTATATAAGCATTATCTTAGGTTGAGTTTCCTTGAAAGCAGAGCCTGAGACAAGGGCCTGGGTAGGTGGATTTATTTGGCAGTGATCTCGAAAAGCAGGAGTGAGGAAGGGGGAGCGCGAGCAGTGAGGGACGAAATGTCAGTGTGGACTTCGCGGTGAAGGTTCTTGCTCTGGGGGTGGGGGAGGTGGAGGGTGATGTTGCAAATGCCTCCCAGAATTGTCTGTGGAAAGGAAAAGAAATTCAGAGTTACACATGTGTTTGCTGCACCCCCTGCCTCAACACTGCCCCGGCACCACCTACACTGCTTGGGTATGGTTCTGCTTGAGGAGAGGCCTCCCAGGCTGTCTGAGCTCACAACTGTCTCCTGCTGCTATGCCTGAAATCAAATCAGAGGTTGGCTGAGGGGATGTGATGCGCAGCAAAAACATCTGCTGCAAGTGTGTGATAAATGTAGCTTGAACTTCCAATTCCAATATCTACTTCCACTTCTTTTGGCTTTATTAGTAGGTTCTACACGCTAGACCTTTATCCTAGAGTTGCAAATAAAATTTAAAACAAAACAAAATCAACCTAGGTCCTATTTCTCACTAAACCCCCAAAATTAGCCTTTCTGTTTCCTATTTAGCAGCACTCGTCCCATTTCCTTCATGCTTTTGACTTGGCTTTCTCATTACACTTAACCTCACCTCGTTCCTCCTTAGAGTCCTACACTAGGACAGCCCAGGGGTTCAAGCATTGTGAAGCTTGGGGGACAAAAGTGGTACCGTGGTGAGCTTTTGCAGAGAGGCAGACCAGGCCTTGAGTCCCGTCGTTGTGTGAGTTTGACCATTTACTGAGCTTTTGCTCTGCTTCTGTAGTTGTCAGGTCCTTAGAGTTATTTCAAAAACTAAATAAGATCATGTCTGCAAAGCCACTGGTACTTCTTTAAAAATGTTACTTTCATTCTCATTTCAGTTTCCTTGAAAGCTACATTGTCTTTTGGCAGGAAAAAATATATATATGTAAAAGGAGAAATAGTGTTTTTATTTTATCTAAATCTGCTGCCTGGTGTCCTTTAGCTCCAAATTAGTCTAAATCACTCTACCTTCAAACTGTAATGTGCCACTCTCTTCTGTTCCCCTTCCTTTTCATCCTCCACCTCAATAAATTTACCTAGTCATTTATCTATTCATCTATTTCTATCTATTCACTTATTAATTCACTTATATTTAATAATTACTCTATTGAATACCTTCTTGGATTTGCCCAATTCAGCCTATACTAAAATATACTTTGCAGCAATCTTCTGCTCCCCTTCCATTTCTTTTTCCCTCTACTTATTTACTCATTCATTTTTTAAGTCATTCAATTCTATTATTTACTTACTAGTTCTTTTCTAATACCTTGAACAGCTTCTTGGTATAAGGCCCTGTACTTAGTTTTTGGGGGCTACAAAGGTAGCATGTTTTTCCCCAAAGGGCATAGAAGTAGAGGCAATTGAAGTAGAAAAAAATATGCATATATGTATATGTAAAATATAAGGGACAGAGTGATTACAAAATAAAAGTACAGCTGAGGTGCTAGAAAGGTACACCCTTCCAGGTAGAAGGTTCAGGGAAGGCAGAGAAGTAATGGAGGGAGATAGAGAGGTTATAAAAGTAAGTAAAAAAAAAAAAAAAAGACTAATGGAAGATGTAATGTGCCTTGCTTAATTCATATTTAAAGCACAATTTATAGACCTTTCCATTCATATTTGCACTTATTTTTCTTCTGCTTTTAAGATAAAAATATCAATCCACAAGAAAACAGACTTAAATTGGACATTTATTGGGGGGTGGGAAAAGCAGCTTCTGGGGAATGGTTAGAATCACTTTAGCTTAATCCTCTTCAGCCTTAAAATCTGTGTCTTGGGTGTTAAACAATAAGATCACATAGTCAGAAAGGCCTGGAGGCCCTATAACATCTTCAATCATCAAAGTGAGACCCCTTTGTATTAATTATACTGTAACAAAGGTGGGAAACGTGTTAGTATATTTTAAAAGGGTTTCTTTAAAAACAAGAGTAAGATCAATATCCACAAAAAGGTCTCACTGCCTATACATGAGCAAATTGCCCTCATATCTTGAAAAGTGGCTTCATAGAGAGAGATTATCACACAAAGTCATGAGATTGTCCTCAGCTCCACACTCCTGAGCAAGGCTGTCTTACAATTTATGACTTAAGATAGAGATTTGTCAGTAAATTGGGAGCAAGATTCTTTCGCATCTTTTATGGGGTCATTTGTTCCTTGGAGATTTATCTACTCCAGATTCATTCCATTTCAAAATAGAGATGCTCCATTCTCTTTGCCAAGATGAATGGATTCATTTTATACTGTGATCAAAATGTAGAGATTGCATTGACTGGGCTGCCAGTGTTGGCTTTGTATGTTAGGGGCACTCCTTGTATCAGTCCTAAGACTTGGGTTAGAATTCTTCACTGAAACCATGCAGGAAAAAGTAAAGAATAAAAAGGAGGGAGGGA
>JAKSZT010053820.1:5087448-5116383 GCA_026826555.1 Tolypeutes matacus
ACTGCCTACTGATAGATCTCCTTGTTTATCTTATGGCCTTTTAACAGCCAGAGTGATTTTTGAAAACTTAAATTAGATCATAGGGACCCTTTGCTTAAACCCTTCCAATGGCTTCTAGTTGCACTAGGACAGCATTCAGGTTCCGTACCACGTTGTCTAATCCTCCCATGCTCTGACCTTTACCTACCTCTCCAGCCTCTTTCCTACCACTCTTTCCCTGGGGCACAAGCTCTAGCCATAACGGGCTTTTGTTTTTGCTCCTCCAACATGTCAAGCTTATTCCATGCTTTTGCTATTTCCACTGCCTCAGCTATTTTGCATGGCTGGCTTCTTCTCAAATGCCATCTCCCCTGAGAAGCTCCCCTTGGCCATCTCTGTCAATAATGTCTCTAAACAACCAGATACTAGGGCCAAAAATAGAGGCCCTACTTCTCACTTCAGGGAGATCTTTCTGGACCATTCTTTAAAGGGCCTTCCTCCATCCCCAGTCCTACCCAAGCTACCTTTTACTATATTACCCTGTTTTACTTTCTTCACAGAACTCAACCTTCCCTGAAGTGACCTCATATTATTTTATTTGTGTATTGACCTTCATCCTCCATCCCCACCCCAACCAAGAGTGTAAGCTCTGGAAGGGCAGCATCTTGTCTGTCTTGTTTAGCTCTCTGTCCCCCACACCTCAGACAGTACCTGGCCCCATTCAGGTGTTCAATAAACATTTGTTAAATATATGAATCTGCTGTCTCTACAATACACTGCCAGAGATTAGTAAACATACTTTATTAGTTAAATATATGAATAAAATAGTCTCTGCAATAAACTGTCTGAGGTTACCAAAAGTACCCTATTAGCACCTTGGAAGAGTAGAGTAGAAGATGAGCTTTAGGGAAAGGAATGGAAAGGTATGGAGGCCCATATTAGTGAGTATGTCACACATGGCAGCCTCAATGGTACATTTCTTTACTCAGGCTTGGTAAATAGTGTGGGCGTTTTTGGTAGGATTTACTAGAAGCAAGGTATCCAGGAGGGTGCATGTGTGAGGCCGAGCAGCTGGGTCGCTGGACTTCCTCACACCTCCCTGGGTAGGAGGCTTTCAGGAAGCTTTCTATGACTTTCACACCATTGTTTGAAGGGCAGCTCTTCGTGAAGTCTCAGCAAGAATGAAATGATTTGTTTGAGGTGTTTTGGAAACTGGCTCTAAAAGTAAATATTTCTGTTTTAGTGAAAATGAATGCTTTTTGAAAAAAATAAGTTTAGTTAAAATAAAACAACAACAAAAACTAAGCAGAACCTCCTCGTCCTCTGTCAGGCTGTGAACCCAAAGAAACAACCAGAACTTGGAATGTCATGGGCAGAAAATAAAATGATTCTCTCCCATTTCTCTGTCCCCCTCCTCCTTCCTTAATCTCGCTCTTGCTTTTATGTGTCTAATCTATTCTTTCTGGGGAGGAAGCCTGAATGTATAAAATATATGGGGCTGTGGACTTAGTAAAACACTTTCTTAACTCAGCTAGCCCAACCTATGATGCCGGGGGAAATTAAGGTAAGTTTTTTCTTTTTAAATATTTTTGGTGTTCTGTAAGTCTAAACACAATCAATTTATTTTCAGTATTTATTTACTGTATCATTTGGATGTATAATTAATACCTTTCTCTATGCCCTTCTAAGGGGGTGAGTTTCATATTTTTAAATGAATTATAAGAATTTTGATTCATCAGAACCATACTTCCAAGGGAAATCAAGTTATAGTTCCTTTTCCCTTCTTCAGGTAGGGAAGAGATCCAGGTAAAGCAAAGTGATTGTGGTATAGGCATTGTTCCCTCCTCACCAAGCAAAAAAGTTTCCACCCACTTTTGGGAAACAGCACTTTGTGGCAGATGGAAGGAATCTCTGCTCCCTGCGTATGAGCAAAACCATCCGGTTGAGTTGGTTTGGTCAGGTCTTAGAAGTACACTGACAAACAAATGTCTATTGGGGGTGTCTTATGGTTTTGCTGCTTATATTGCTCCTGGAGGGAATAACAAATTCATATAAGAACAGTCTGGTTGAAAACAAACAAACAAAAGCAACCTCACAATTCTAAAGAGGTTAAAAGCATAACATCTAAAGTCCGACTTGTCAAGGTATGTGCCTTTAGCAATACTCAAATAAAGGCTTTTGCCATATACCCTCATTCCCCAGCTGCAGAAAAGAGGGAAAAATCTGCTAATATGGAGTGTCATCTTCCTCCAAGTGAGTGCAACACTTTCTCTCCCAAAGAGAGATATCCTCCTAATTTTTCATTTTGATTTTATTATTAGATCTGGCTTTTCCAGGAAATAGGATTTCCGTAGGTTACTATAGGGCAGGTAAAAAAAGTTCCATCAGTGTCCTTCATCCATGGTGCCTCCTTCTCTATCCCCATTCATTAGAGAATCAAGCCATCTTCTGTGAGACAAAGCCTTACTTACCTTAAACAGGCTATGCTAAATGAGTTTGCACCAAGGCAAATCAAGAGTGGTTTTTTGCATAGTTATCCCCAAAAGATTGATTAAAGCATCTCTGTTCTACACTACTAAGAATTCAACACTTCACTTTTATGGACTTCTGCATTCAGAAATCTTCATCTATGATTTCACTTTGCTCCAGGCAAGAAATTCAGCTATGGGGGGAGGAGGGAGATAATTTATTAGTTTTCTGTATTTATATCAAATGATGATGGTCTAAGCAGCCTAAAGGGAATCAAAGAATTGTCTTGTGATCAATATTTATATTTTAATCTATAAAAGAAGGGAAAATGCATCTAATATGCACATCTAATATGCCCCCAATTGGATAGCATACTTATCCTAGCTGCAAAGAAGAAAAAGAACACAGGAAAAGTGATGTCTTTTGGAAAAATTTTTTCAATTCCCACCAGTTCTAGTTTAAATCCCAACTTTTGAAAATTGATTTTCTCCTTCATTTTCATATCTGGATCGCCCTATACTTTCAGTGACTAACTCTTGGTGTTTGTTGGCTTACTGAAGCTGCTTCATTAGCTTTAAGCTTGAGCCTGCCCAGATCCTGCTGCCTGGAAAATCTGTCAGCGGAATGTTTCAATCTTCAGGTCTGCATCTTGCATCACTTATCAGTCCAGTTCTATGCCTGGGCTACCGATTAGATTTGTCAGTCCCCTCTATTTGCCTAGATTTCCAGTTGAGTTTAAACACTGCTTTCTCTTTAGAAGGATGAGTTGATCTTTTGGCTTAATTAAAGATAAATACGATTGACTCTGCACTTTTGGAGGCTGAGAGTTTTTTAAAAACTCTTTGAGAATTATTTATTTGTTGCTTGAAGTTGAATACTGAATATGTTCATTCCCTGCCGTTTCAATGAGTTAGGTGTGAATCTTTTTTTCCACTCTTAGAGTAATGAGAAGTATTGGGGTTGGAGATATCATATTTAACTAAGTAGTAGGACATGAGCATTTCAGTTATTTTTTTTTCACATTTTTTGGTCATACCCCATTACATCCTAAAGCTTTTTAGTCAAATAGAAAGTTAAATATATTTGTTTGAATCCAATTGTGATGGACATTTCGAGGACACTGTAAGAGTTGAACTGCCTGTGGAGTGTCGGCATCATTTAAAACAAATTAGGCTAAGACAAGGCTTGTTTTAAATCTCTGTGGCTGATATGACACTGATGTAGCAATGTCCTATAGCTGACTACGTTTATGTTAGTCATTTTCCCTCTTATCTTATCCTTGATCATCAAAATTAAGTGATGTGCAAAAATTGCCTAAAGAACAGATGCCACCCTATAAGGTGATATATTTTTTAATTTATTGAAGTATATTTTTCATACATGAACATACATAAGCAATAAGTGTATAGTAAAAGTTGTGAACTTACAAAACAAACGTGCATAAAATCATACGGGGCTCCCATAAATCATCCCACCACAAGTACCTTGCATTGTTGTGAAACTATAGGCGATATTTTAAATAGCCTGTAATTATAACAGTTCTGCCCCCAGAGCCAATATTCTCCACATCTTTCTTTACATTCTTCTTTATTGTAGCATTCGCCTGTGGAAGAAAAGGATGAAAGCATTTTTTTAAAGGCATATTTATTTCTTCTGGGGTCCATTTTCTCCCAATGCCCTCATAATTTGCTGTTGTAAAGGTGCCTCGCACGTCAATCTCAGGCCTGAAGATAGCAAGATAATGAGCCGTGTGATCTAATGAATGACACATGGAGAACAATCCTGTTATCAGGTATAAATGGATAATATAAAAGACTGACAGACATGCTCAGAAAACAGAAGTGAGAGCAAATATAAAATGGTTGATTACAAAATTATTTTCTCCTGAGATCTATGGATCACATTGCATCACTACCTAATTTTGGGTGCACTTGGTCCACTTGAAGTTTCATAACTAAATTCTCAGAATTATTGTAAATTTGGATTGCACTTGGAGTATGGCCACATTCTGAAAAATTTTAAATACAAATTATCTGCTATATACACTGTAATTAAAAGAAACCTTTCAATTTTGAACATCTGTTTATTTTTCAAGAGGAAATCCCTCCAAACATAACCCTTTATTATCAGTTAATAGGAATGCTAATGACTCAGTATTAAAAAGTGCAGTTTAAATGTACCTGGTTTTAAAGATCTCTACCCAGGTGATACTCGCCCCCCGCCCCACCGCCCTTCTCCTAAACAGTTTATGATACCTTTCGCCTTGAGGGAAAGGGAGCAGGGAAAATGGTTAATGAAAACTTTATGATAAAGCTCTCAAAATCATTTAGATAAAAATATATTGACTTTGAAAGTTTTCAAAGAAATAAAGACCTATGTAGACATTAGTTATTCAACAAGCGCTTTTTAAGCACCTGCTATGTGGCAGGCACTAAGCTTGATACATGCTGGACTGGATGTGAAGTCTTCTGAACTATTTCAGAATATCCATAAAGATGTATTTTCCAGTTACATATTTCATAATTTTTTCAAATGATTTTCAGAGATAAAGTTCTCCTATCCCTGAATGTTGGTTAATTGATGCAGGAATATTTAAGCAAAATCTTTTGGAATGGGCTCAGTTCTTCAGCTAGAGACAGCAAACTTGGCCTCAGTCCTCTGGTTTTATGCAATCTTCTTTGTCTTTTAAGTGTACATCACAGTTCAATAACACATGCAGCACTAAAGTTCTAGAGATTTTTTTTTTTTCTTACTAAGTAGATTGTCTCAATGCCTCAGTTCCTCTTTATCTTGCACATTTTTGACCCTAAATACCATAATTCCTTGTTGCCTGTGATTCTTCGTAGGTGCATTTGATCATTATCTTGAGCATCTTGAACATGGATTTCTTGAGACAACTTGGTTTATTCCTTTATTTGGTGGTCCTTTCTACTGAACATTCTTTTGATCTAAAAGTGTTTCAGTTTTGGAATTTTACATTATTTCATTTTTTAGATTTTTGGATCTTTTGGAGGATGATGAACAACGGGTTAAGTCTGGGGCCCATCACATTCCCTTCAGGAGCATTATTTCTAATGACATTTAAACCTTACTGTTATTATTATTGTGATTATTACTATTGTGATTTCTAAAGTCACTGAATTCTGGTAGGACCATAGGTTAATGGAAATGTCAGGTTAAGGCAGCATATATTGCAAAATTCTTTTTGCATCCAATTGGTGGATACTCTCTAGAAGCCAGACTGGTGTATTATGCCTAAATGACCAAATGACTCTCAAAAATTCAAGATGAACTTCCTGTATCTCTAAAACTTTCATCTAAATTCTAGGACTTTGGGACACAAAATGATGGTATTATTTCCTGTAAATGTTGGCTTACTGCCATTGGAATTTAAAAAACTTGATTCTAAAAACTCTAAAATACCAGCAGAACACTTATTTCCTTGACTAGTTTGTCATTGCCCATCATGTTTTGAGACTTTTACCACTGGGGACTAATATGGAGAATACTGATGAGCTTCAGGGGAGGTATGACTCTTTGAGCACTTCTGGGTCATGTGCACCAGTGTGGCTTTGACAATCCTGATGCTGTGAACGCTACTTTTAGAACTGATTCTAACTTCAGCACTTACCACCATCCTTAGGCAAAGGACCTGAGACCCTGTATGCGGGGCAGAAGCTCAACGACAATGAATGGCACACCGTTCGGGTGGTGCGGAGAGGGAAAAGCCTTAAGTTAACAGTGGATGATGATGTGGCAGAGGGTGAGTACGCTATGAGGGGATTTTTCTCTCTTCGCTCTCATAGTCCTCTAGGTCACTCAGTGAGCAAAGGGATTTTTCAAAACCTTTCATTTTGCTTAACAGCGCTCACATGTTATGTCCTCTGTTGACAAGCTCAGCAAGATTAAGAGGGGTTTTCTGCTATATTTTCATAATTCCTTTCCACAGAACTGTGTCAGAACTTTCCTACACCAGCAATTGTATATTTATGGATCTCTCTTCTTGGACATGGACTATGTTTTTGGAGAACAGGTGTAGGATTCTACTGATCATTTTATTACTTGCTCCTTCAAAACTCACTAATCAATTATCCTCCAATGTGCTAGTTCCTTCCCTCAATGACTCACTCTCTAGTAGCGGGAAACAGACAAACCAGAAATTCAGGATATTATAGGTAAAAGGAAGTGCCTAGAACAGTGCATGATACTTAGAAGGTGCTCAATAAGGTTTGGTTTAATTAACTATTCATTTATTTAGAGATTATTAATCGAGCTCCTACTGTGTACTGGGCACTGTTTTAGAAGACACTGGGAATATGGTAGTGAATAAACAGGCAGGTCCTTGGCCAGGTGGAATTTATAATCTAGGAAGGGCATGAATAAATGAGTCAACTCATACATATGTACAGGAACATTCAGAGCCTCACCCAACCAATAAGTATTTTCTGACAGTCCATTATACACCAGCATACCAAAGATTATGCCAGGGATTGCAGAAGATAAAAAGGATTCACAAGATAATACCTGTTTTTTTCAAGTATTAGGCCAATCTAGTTGATTAGATAAGACTCTTGTATTTCAAAACAAGACAAGCGTATATAATGGAATTCTAACTTTGGTGGTAAGACTAAAATTGCCAATTGGAAGAGAAAAATAATCCATTTAGGCTGAAGAAATCAGGAGTGGTTATTAAGTAGATCTTCAGACAATCTGGCGAGCAGGTGTAATGGGTGAGGTCTAGGGTGGGAGACAGAGCATGTTTCAGCACCATTTACATGCTTCATACTCTAAGTCTACACTCTGTAATGTTCTAGAGCAGTACACATCTCCTACTAAATAGAATCCTTATCTATATGGGGAAAAACTTGGGGTACAAATGAACCTAAATAAAAGTGAATGTTCTTGGGAAGTGACAGCTTGGGGTGGCAGCATGTTCTCTCTATTAGAGAGAACAGTCTTGGTACCACGAGACCTTCACTGTCTGCAGGACACTGGAAAAGTCACTGAACATTTCTGCACATTTACCAAATGAAACAGTAGGCCATCTCTACAATTTCTTCCATGAATAAAACAGCTGGGTAAAAATCAGGAGGCCTGGGGATTAGTATAATATTTTTGCCACTAAAATATGTTATGCCTTTGGTGGAGATATGCTAAGCCTCTTTTTTCTCATTTTTAAATTTGAAGTTGTATTTTTGCTAAAGCCCTTTTAAGCCTGAAGATTCTACAATCTTGGGTTCCTACAATCTAATTTTATATTTATGAGGCTGAGCGTCTATACCTCTGGAGGCAGGAATTATGGTGAGATGTGAATGTGTGTGTGTGTGTGAGTGTGTGTGTGTGTGTGTGTAAGGAGAGTCAATGGATAGAGAAGGAGGATCTAACATCCATCCAATACCCATGAGGTATCTTACATGTATCAACCACTTTAATCGTCACAGTAATCATACAAGGTAAGTCTTCTTACTATCGTTTTAGAGAAGGAAAACATTAAACTTAAAGGGAATTCTGGAATTAAGCTCCAATACATCTGTATGATTCCAAAGGCCCATATTATTCCACCAAATCAAGCTTCCTGATGGATTTTATAATCCATCATTAGAAAATTATTTTACAATGTAGGAAAAGTGTGATGGATTGCCTTGGGGAAGGTGGGGAATCCACTGGAATAGGTACTCTGCAATGACAACCCCCAGCATAAATACCTAAACAAACAGAACTACAACAATACAAAAACACTCTAAGACCCAACTGAGTGGTGCCAGGTAAGCTTTCTGCTCTATGAGCCTGAAGAGTAGCTTAGCTTTAAGTAGTGAATGCAAGAAAATAGATGTAAATGATTATCAAGTTTGGAACCCACAATCACCCTGAATTAATTAATCACAAAATCCTCATCAGTTATTGTGGACAGGAGCCTGCAGAGGAGACTAGTTGGACATCTCTTGCTAACTCCTCTGGGGATGGCCTAGCAAAGCCGGAGGTTAACGCTACGGGCAGCATGTTCTATATAGCAACCACTAGAGGGCGACCGTACCCCAATCTCTCCTGACAATGAGTCCCTTTAATTTTTGTTCGAAAATATAAGCCCTGAAAGCAATGGTCATAAAGAACTGCACAGCTAAGGAGGCAGTAATGTGTATTCCCTCCCGCGGTCATTATTCTTTTGTAGAAACTTTGGAATAAAAGTAATTATAAATTGTGCTTTCTGTTACTGCTAATAATTATAAAGCAGAGCTCAACCATCAAATGCCCAAGTAAGCCAGTAATTTGATATTTGAAATTAATGAAGCTCTTTCATTTTAAGACTTACCCCCTACTTTGCTGCTGATGGAAGAAGGCAGTCATAAGGTTAAAGAAATTTGGGGGAAGAAAAGAGCCATTTTGTTTATGAGCTACAGCCTTGCATTGCTTTTTACAGTGATGAGGGGTTTGGGAATTTTAATTTTAGTTCACAGGAAGTCATAAAATCAGGCAATAAGCTAAAATACCACACAGTCCCTATGTTATTAAGTCATGTCTTATAGGGCTTATTTAGTAATCCCTCTCATGCTGTTCGATGTTCCCCAGTGTGCCAACTTTTCTGTTAGTGTGTAGAAATGATGTGAAGAATAGGTCAGACTCACAAGAAATCAAAAAACAGTGAAGAATTTTCCCTCAACCTTGTAGTTTCCATTTATCATAATATAAATGTCTTCCTGGAAATGTAGTAAGTTTAGGTGACAGTTAATAAAGATTGATTGATTGATTGGACTTCTATCAACCAGAATAAATTAAAAGAATACCTGACATGGGTTACGCTCCTCAGAACTGGGCCAAATGCCACATGAACCACCAACCCCACCCAGGACTTCTTTTTAATAAAAAAAAAAAAAAAAAAAAAAAAAAAAAACCACCCCTTTTTGACTACTCTAGGCCTCATTGACTTCTCTGTCTTCTCCCCTACTCCACACCTACAGCACCAAGCTGTAAAATGTCATTTTTTTTCCTTGGGTAATAATGTGAAGAACAAGTCAAGCTTTTCCTAAGAGACAGGATGGTATACAAATTAAGGTGTGGTCTTGGAATTAGACAAACCTGGGTTCAATTTGGAGGTCTGCCATTTATCCCCTGTATGAACCTTCATAACTTCTACCCTCTAAGCTAAGTGTCTTCATCTCTAAAGTAAGCTAATGATCCTATTTCTAGCTTTATTGTGATAATGACATTTGATGGTGGTTATGAGGTGCTTAGTGCAGCACCTGGCATCTAGGGCATATTCAGTAGCTTTGGCCTTTCCTTGTTATCTTTCTCCGGACTTGCTCCTCTTCCGGCTGGAATTTTAAAACATATATGCTGTAAAGTAAGCATATATTTATCCCTTTAGTGGAAAGGAGTTTTCGTCTCCAGACAGCATTCAGAGCAGATAAGTAAAAGAAAGTTCCCTGTTACTAACACTGATTAGGTGACACACAGATGTTTCAAAATGTCATTTGTTATTTGGCACAGGTTTCAACTTTCAAGCAATCCCCTCCGTGTTTTTCCTGGATTCTTGTATCGTAGAGAAAGTGCTATAGCATGCTTTTTTGGAACCTCCCTTTAAAGTGGAATGAGTTCCTTTTGCACTTGATGAAGCCAATTCCTTTTCTAATTTGGCCCCATGTCACCATTTCCCCACCCCACTTCCCTGACTTCTAGTTGAAACTGCTTTCTCAGTCACCCTAAACCCTAACACAGTCTGTGTCCTTGGGCTAAACTCCCAAATCCCATCATTAGCGTATCCTCTTATTACCCAAATGTTTGCTCAGTTTTTCTTGCCTCAGTCAACACCTTACTTTTCCTTTCTTGCTTCATAAAACTCCTTTTCTAGTGAGCAGAATTTCCCAACCCTTCAATTATTGAGGTCGGTTTATCCACAGTTTCTCTGGACTCCTGAGATCACAGTCCTCTAAAACCTCCCAGTTTACTTTAAAATGGTCTCTTCAGATACCTTTTGGAACCCTAATCTTCACTAGGGATCACCCTATCCCTTCTTTTTGGTTTTTATCACTAAGCATTTATTTTTCCCTCTTAAAAATAAGAATTTACATGGCTACTAGCACCATTATAGTTCAATTCCTCCATCCACCCCAATGAGGATGGCTATGACTCGCCCTTCCCATCATCCTTCAGACCCAGACCTTAGCATTGGCATGAGCAGCTATAGTCAAATCGACATTAGGTGTTTATTTCAGGCACTTCATTGTTTTAGAGCATGTGAGAGTTAGGTTAAAGCTATTCTGTATTTTCATGGCCAGTCCAATTTTCAATACCAAGTACTTTTTAAAATAAAAAATTTTTTTTTAAATTTTTTAAATTTTTTTAAATTTTAAAATAAAATTTTATTGAAGTATATCATTCATAAATGAACATACATAAACAATAAGTGTATAGTAAAAGTTGTGAATTTACAAAACAAACATGCATATCATCATACAGAGGTCCCATACATCACTCCACCACCAACACCTCACATTATTGTGAAACATTTATTACAAACTATGAAAGAGCATCTTTAAAATATTACTACCAACTATAGCCCATCTCTTACATTTGGTGTATTTTTCCCCCAACCCACCCGATTATTAATAGCCTGTATTAGTATTGCGTATTTGTTATAGTTCATAAGAGAGCATTTTCATATTCTGTTAACCACAGTCTATCTTCCACCCCTCAGAACCTCTGGTAACCACTTCCTTTATATGAATGTTGCAAGTTCTTCCATTACTACAATAATAATGTCTACTTTGGTCTGTGGTTGCATCGCCCCCTTATATTTGTTCATTCCTCAGTCTTGAGGGTTTTGGGAATGGCAATGCCCACTCTGCTTAAGATTGAGAGGGGCCTTAGATCTTATGGCTACTCATTTTTAAATCAGGTTGCTTATCTTTTTATTTTTGAATTGTATGACCAAATACTTTTGTATAGCCATTCTTTTTCCTAGTTCTTAAATTGTTAGCAGATTTATGTTTTATTTCAATTTTTGTTCTACTACATTTTTATATTTAAGTTAACCAATATGATTATTTTATTTTTGTTTATATTAATAGAATAATTTGTCACCAGTTGTCAAAACACTATGCAGAAGCTCATAAAATGAAAATCCAACTTTTGTGTTTATGGGTGATTCTTTGAATTAAGACTGAGTCTGCCCCCAAAGAGGTAAAAATAATATTGGGCATCCAAGGATATGATCTAGCTGGATCTTCCAGATACTGAAATTTAAAGACCCAATAAAATATCACCCCTCCCCCCACCACTTTTTTTTTTTTTTTTTTTGCTACCTGAGTTCTGAAGCAATTGAGGGGAAAAATGCAAGGTAATGGAAATCAAATATCATTTTTATTAGTGATAACACTAATATTGAAAAATGTGGCTTACATCTACCAAATTTCAGAATTAAGCACATCCCCACCAGGCACTAACTCAGGGGTATGGCAGGCATCCACCAGAGAAGCAAAACTTGCTTCTGTAACAACCATACAGTGTAGTAGCAGAGAAGAACCGGTGTTTCCTGAAGGCAGCTCGTTCATTCAGAGCATAACAGGAAATGCGAGAGATTGAGCTATACATGAACAGATTCTCTTTGCTGATTATCCTTAATTTTTCAGATGATGTCACTTCTTTTCCCCTAGAAAGATGTTAAGAGAAGAGATAAAGAGAAGCCAGGAGATTCTTTCCACAGGGAAAGAAACAACAGAAAAGAGGAAGAGGATGATCCCCTTCCCTTTCCTGTTATGCTAGGATGTTAGGACATGGTTTGTAAAATTTAATATGATTTATCTACATAAATATTGAGGGAGCCAACTTCTACTCTGACTGTCCTAATGATGTTTTCCTCGACTTTGTTGTTAATATCTTCAGTCCTCTTTACTTCATTTCAAACCTTCCTCATCATCCTAGCCATTCCCTCACCGCTAGGAGATAAAGCAAGTCATGAAAGTCTCAGAGATAGTTTTTAACAGTTGGAGATATTTCAATAGCAATTTTCTAGAACCCAATTCAAATGCTCTAAGCACAAGGGTCTTTATTGCTGTATATATTTTAAAAGGCCATTTGACTTCTTAGATCCAGACCCTCAAATGACATCATCATAGAGCAACTGTTTCTCTCCATTTCTTGCTTGTCTTCTGGTTGGTTTCTGCTCAGGCAGGCTCAATCCCTCTGACTCCAGCAGCACTAGGCTCTCTTCTTAGGCCTTCTGCGATCTTTTCAGAGAATGCCACTTTCACAGGTGTGACAGCAACAGCTCTAGATCAGCTTGAGAGTGGTTTTCAAAATGTGGTTCCTAGATCAGCCAAATAAGCATCATCTCGGAACTTGTTAGAAATGCAAATTCTCACTCCTGACTTTTGAAACATAAACTCTGCGAATGGGGCCTGGTGATCTGGGGTTTAACAAACTCTCCAGGTGATTCAGATGCATGCTGAAGTTGGAGGACCACTTTGCTAATCCTCAGACCAAACTCTACAGCTGGGGGTAAAATATATTTAGTGATCCATCTTGGATAACTTGATTACCCCAGGAAATGGATAGGATCAGCTTCATCTAGCCTGATAGTTTACAGGTGAAGGGGTTGGGGATCATCTCCCAAAGGAAATTAGGTGTTATCAGAAAAAGCAACAGTTGCTGGGTAGGTAAAATGAATAGATGTTCTACAATATAATATTTTTCACAATTTCCAGGTGGTAAGTTATACAACAAATAATATTTGATAGTGAGTCACTCAAGTTTATTGCTTGTATCTTTACAAGGGTCTCGATAACAAAGACTTTCCTTCTTATAGCATGCTTTAGCACACAATTGTTTTCCTGAGTCAAGAAAATGAATAGTTTAGGCCTTTAATTTGAGTTACTCATGATCTCACATGTTTCTTTCTGTGATGGAGTATCTGAGCAGCTGCATAAGGACATGGGATTCAGGATATAAAATTTGAACTGGGGCAGTACTCAGGTCCCTGACTGAGGCCAAGTCAGTTATACACCATATTGAATATGAACATGTTGTTTTCTGGATCTGCCTAAGAGAAATGGAATATTATATGCAGGAACAAGTTGAACCTAGCAGATATAATAAGGGCGCTGTGACAAAACCTCACAGTTTTTCCTGTTTATACCTCATTTATGATTTTCATAGGTACAATGGTGGGTGATCACACCCGCTTGGAGTTCCACAATATCGAAACTGGTATCATGACTGAGAAACGTTACATCTCCGTTGTACCCTCGAGTTTCATTGGCCACCTACAGAGCCTCATGTTTAATGGCCTGCTCTATATTGACTTGTGCAAAAATGGTGACATTGATTACTGTGAACTGAAGGCTCGTTTTGGACTGAGGAATATCATTGCTGACCCTGTCACCTTCAAGACCAAGAGCAGCTACCTGAGCCTGGCCACCCTCCAGGCCTACACTTCCATGCACCTCTTCTTCCAGTTCAAGACCACCTCAGCTGATGGCTTCATTCTCTTCAACAGTGGTGATGGCAATGACTTCATTGCAGTTGAGCTAGTCAAGGGGTAAGTAGAGGGAAACACATATTTTAAATTGGATATCTAACTCAAGTCCTGAACAAAGTATCGACATAAAAATTATCAATTCTACCCCCATCCTTGATTTCTGATATATCTTCATTGATTAGAAAGATAAATATTGTGATTAGAGCTGGAAGCAAGAAAAATTCATGAATTCATTTAATGGTCTTCCAATAACTTAATAATATCAGGGTTTTTAGTAGGAAATTTAGTTGTTTAAAACTATGGCAAAAAAAACCCTTACTTTTGCAAAAGAAGCCTAGGGTTATTGTATCTATCTCTTGGGAAATACTATCTGCAATCACCAAATTTATAGAAAAAAATGAAATATAGATATTTTCAATCCTACTATTAGCTCATATATGCAAATTAGAAAATGCTGCCCTTTTCTTCAAGGCGTTTTATGACCATGTGCTGGAAAATAGTCAAATAAAATAGAATTGTATATGATTGTGAATTTAAATGTCGCTCCCTCGTGTTTTGTAGTGTAGCACCCGCACTATGTAGGGGCTCTGGAGTTTTACTCGGTAGTGTTAATGAAATGAAGCTGAAGTAGATAGAAGAGGATCCAATTACTCTTGTAATTCTTAAAATCCAGCTTTTATTATTCCTGCATGATACCGGATGAACTTGGAGGGGGTACGGCCTCCTAAGTTGTTTATACACACCGTGCTGTTAAACCACGTCAGAGAATCTCAAGTCATCTAGTGGCTGTTGTCCCTCATAGGTACATACACTACGTGTTTGACCTTGGAAATGGTCCCAATGTGATCAAAGGCAACAGTGACCGACCCCTGAATGACAACCAGTGGCACAACGTCGTCATCACCCGGGACAACAGTAACACCCACAGTCTGAAAGTGGACACCAAGGTGGTCACTCAGGTTATCAATGGTGCCAAAAATCTGGATTTGAAAGGTAAACCTTGTAAAGAAGTTCATCCTTCTTAGAGAATACCTTAGAATCCAAAGGCTATTTCCAGAGGCAAATTGCAGGTCAGGAGTGCCATACATTTTTGCTATATCAGGCATATCCTATTTTAACAATGTTGAATGATGTCATTGTAATTTGTTCAGTTTTGCATTAGAACACCACTCAAGGAATGGCTCATTTTCTCTGTTAACCTCTGGAATGTCTTGTTCTGTGTGTCTGTGTGTGGGAAGGTGTTTGAGTGATGTGATAAATGTCAAAATGTGGAGGGATTATAATACAATGGAGAGAACATGGCTTTGGAATCTCAGAATCATTTATTAGCTGGATGACTTTGGTAAATGTTCTTAGCCTGTTCAGCTTTAATCCTTTTTTTTTTTTTTTTGTAAGATAATAGTTACTACCATTATGGATTGTTGGAAGTTTTAATAGAATAATGTCTGTAAAACCACCAGCATATTATTGGTAGCAAACACATAAAAAAGCACTCAATGGGTGGTTGTTTTGTTGAAATTGTTGTTACTCTTTATTTTATCATAAAATAGGGAAAATACCTATCTCATAGAATTAATCTGATAAAAATTTGTGGGATGAAGTATAAAATGAATGACACGTAAGAGATGCTAGTTTTCTTTTTTAAAATTTAGAGACCCTGGTCATTATTTTGTTTAAACTTTTTTTCCCCTGACTATACTATCTGCTATTATCCAACAAATAGCCTCAAGTTCATTGGTTTTTCTATCCTGGTTTTAATTTCCTTTACTCACTATCTTTTGCTACTTCCTTTCCTTTACAGGTGACCTCTACATGGCTGGTCTGGCCCAAGGCATGTACAGCAACCTCCCAAAGCTCGTGGCCTCCCGGGATGGTTTCCAGGGCTGCCTGGCATCCGTGGACTTGAATGGGCGCCTGCCAGACCTCATTAATGATGCCCTGCATCGGAGTGGACAAATAGAGCGTGGCTGTGAAGGTACAATCTTTTTTTTTTTTGTAAGCTACCGCTTTGTTGCAAGCACCAAGCCTCTTTGCTACCCCTGCCAGTGCCTCCTTCCTCAGTTCCACCAGTCTTCTCTCATGCCCATGCACCATCTGAAATTCCATTGCCATTGGTGTTCTGTTATTTGAATATGTCAAGACATGTGTGCCACCAGCTCCAGGAATGTATGTTGGCAGATGTCTTCCCAGCATCACACGATTGCCAATAAAGGACCTTTTCTGGCATTGACATCATGCTCTTCCCTACTTGTGTCTTTGCTTCCAGAATGGCTGAAAGGGAGTATATAAAGTTTATATTTTAAAATGTGGGGAGAGCCAAATCAGACTTACACAGTGCTACCATTAATATATTTTTATTTCTGCTAATAGTGACTTTATTATTCAGTGCAAATTTAGCAGGAGGTAGGGAAATAATGTCAGAATGCCATGACGATGGAAGGGAGCTAACATTTATTAAGTACTTACTAAATGCCGGGCATCTTTAGGCAATTCTTTAGTATGGTGCAGTGGGACAGTGTGGCCTTTGGAGTTGGAAAGACCTGGTTTCAGGACCAGGCTGTAGCTTTTATTAGCTATGTGACATTTGGCAAATTAATTAACCTCTCTTTGAGCTAAATTTTCCCTCCTGTAATGTGGAGCAATAAAACTTACCTTTTAGCATATGCAAGTGAATATATATAAATCAGAGATATACATTAAGTGCCTGGCATATAGCAGGTACTAAATAAACTGTAGGGTTCTTGTTTTCAAATCTCATGTGAAACATCTGAAAATGTTGCACACCCACTCATGTAGCAGAGCAAACTTCTCATAGCCTATTTCTGTAGACATGCATTGTCTCTTGAGATACTGAATTTTTTTCTTTTTTTTAATTAATTTTTTTTATTTTTAAAGAAGCCTTAGATTACATAAATGTGACATAAAAAATATAAGGGATTCCCATATGCCCCACGCCCTTTCCCTCCCACACCTTCCTACATCAACGATCCTCATTAGTGTGGTACATTTGTTACAATTGATGAACACACATTGAAGCATTGCTACTAATCATGGATTACAGTTTACACTCTCTCCTGCACAATTTTATAGGTTATAACAAAATATACCATGGTCTGTATCTGTCACTGCAATGTCATGCAGGACAACTCCAGTGTCCTGAAAATAACCCCATATTACACCTATTCTTCCCTCTCCTATTCCTCAGAACCTCTTGTGGCAACTGCCTTTGTATCAATAATAAAAGTTCTTATCCACATCAATGATTTAATTTTTCCCATTGCTAGAATAATAATAAGTCTATGGTAGAATAATAATAAGTCTACTTTAGTCCACTGTTCATTCCCCAAACTTGAGGATTTTGGGATGGTGATGCCCACTCTGCTTCTAATTGACAGGGAGCTCAGATCCCATGGGGCAGATGGATGGAACTGTCATGCTTGCAGTTGCAGACACTCTCTGTTCCTTGGGACGGGCGTTGTTCATCCTGATCTCCTTGTTAGTTGTCCTATGGACTGGAGAGAAGGTGTTGCAACTCTGCTGAGATACTAAATTTTATAGGTCTTCCTGAGCCCAATAGTTCGTTACAATAAAAGCAATCTAATTTAACCAGCAGAGGGCAGTGGTAAACATAGTCAACCTTCCCTAACCGGACTCTCGAATTCCCATCAACCTTGGATTGGATTGGCTGAAAAGGTGTCTCTGACCCTAACTTGTAAGGCAAAGACATTGGAACCCTGACCATTTACTAGGATCTACGTATTCTTCTGTTTGGTTGAGCCTCATGGTCCTTTGTTTGTGCAATAAATTGTGTTTTCTTGTGTTCCTTGTTAATTAGCCACATGAAACCTGTTCATCATCCCTTCCTATGTGTTCAACTTCCTTTATCAACCTGGTTCTTATCCAGCTTCCATGTGGGTTTGCTCACCACCTTAAATCACATTTTTATGAAAGCTTCTCATCAGCTTCCCAGGCTGATTTTTAGTTATGGAAGTCATTTCTCTTTGCCTAAGTGTCAGTTTCCTCTGTTCTGTTAGTAAAGAGACTGATCATCCCCCCAAACTGCTCCATTTTTACTTTATCCATAAATATTTATTAAATGCTATTGGCCAGATCTGGTGTGTGTAGGGGAGGGAGAGGGCCAGGGGAGAATCTCTAAGCACATAAAGTAGCCATTATGCTCTCTTCTCCTGGAAATGGGCAATTTTTTTCAACTGAAGAATTATCATTGGCCTGCTCTTAGTTCTTTCAGGTGTTAAAAGGAAATCCCGAGGTAGAGGCAGAATTTGGAATTAAATTTAATATCCCAATCTAGAATATTATGGGATACTAGTAATACGAGTTATCTTTGAATAATTGATCATATCAAATTAAATAATAATATGAAAGCACATATTAAAAAGTATAAGGTACTATTCTAATGTAAAATATTTTTTATCATGGTATCGGGACTTCTATTTTAAAAAATAACAATCACCCATTTAACTCTATAGCAATGTTCCCCAATAGAAATATAATGTGAGTCACTTAGGTAATCTTAAATTTTCTAGTAGCCACATTTAAAAAATTGTAAAGAAACAAGTAACATTAATTTTAATTTTATATTTTATTTAACAACATGATATATACAAAATATTTATCATTTCAGCATGTAATCAATATAAACATTCTAAATAAGATATTTTAGAGTTTTTTCATATCCTGCCTTCAAAATTGAATTTGTATTTTATACTTACACTACATCTTGATTCAAACTACACACATTTGAAGTTCTCAGTAGCTATATGTGGATATGGCCAATGTATTGGAAGCACAGCTCTATGGAATATGAAAATTGGATTATGAAGAAATAAAGCATTAGTATTAGATTAAAGAAGGTCTAAACTAACAAACTTTTATAAAAGTGGATTTAAAAGTGTAACGCAAAGGGAGGAATGGAACCTACTGAAATGAGTTGTAAGAGAAGCAGTGAGAGCATTATCAAAAGGAAATTACCCATTAAATTGGGGGAAATGTTCCCGTCTCTACCTATGGCTCCATGTGCAGTTTGGCATGACTCATCACATGCATTATGGTGGGTTCCAACTTTCCTCTGAGTATGGGTGATTGCTCAGACCCGGACATTGTGACTTGATGGATCTACCATCCAGATCTATGGCAAGGCCCATGGGCCTAATAGCACTGCACTCTATTGCCATGGAGATAATTACGATGGTTACCCATGGAGCATTATGACTGCCCCACTGGGTGGGATGAAGTGGAGGATGAGTGCTGAGGGAGAAGGTCCTTGTTTACTATACACAAATGGCTTGGATAATTAGCTTAAGTGGCTAGGAAAAATGGCCAGAAAGTGGGGTAAGGCATAAATTACTGTCCCTGAAAGTTTGCACCATTGTGCATAAGGCCTGTAAGAGATCCCAGGAGCTTTTTTAAGGTTCTGTGGAAATGAAGCTGTGGAAGATGGTGGGAAGGAAAAAGAAGGGCATAGAACCTTGAAGAAACTGTAAAAAAGGTGTCATAGGCATTCTGAATTTTTTGTGCATATGTCACCCAGTATATGAACCCCCCAAAAGCTCTCAAGTGATAGGCTTTATGGGAACAATAGGAAATAAAGTGCATTTCTCAATTTATCATTTATATAAATAGAGTAGTGAACAGGTAGAGGATGAGATTTCATTATTGAAAAGTGAGCCCTGAATCTCTTTAAGAATGTATAATGTGGTTTTATTCTCACACCTGGGACATATGGCCAGGATATATCCTATGTTCTTGTCAAAGTCATTGGCAATGACATTTTAAGATGCCGAAGTAATTAATGTATTGCTCTTTCTATTCTGTCTAACCCATGACAGCAGATAAAAGTCAAAAGAGTCAAAAATAATTTTAAAGATATATTAATCCACTATTCTTTGGCTCTCAATTGTCTGTAATAAAAAAGAAAAAAAAATAAATTGGGGTTTTGATTTTATGTTTCTAATAAATGAAAAGTGCTTAATTTAGAAATTAAGTGCAAATTCTGGACAACTCCTAGGCAACAACTAGCTGTGACTGTGTCCTCTCAGTTCAGGTTAGGGATTCCTTCATCATGCTGATGGTTACTTGGCTGGTAAATATCGCTTCCTATTCTTGTGACCCTCATTGCTGGAGAGACCAAGCTGTGAGGTGACTAGAAATGACATTCCACAATTGCCAATGGCAAACATCTGAGAGAAACACACGTGGCTTATTTTGAGATTGGCATGAAGAAATAAAAAGGACATTGGTTTGGTGCCTTTTTATCCACAACTATTTAAGTTTGGTTATATTTTGACAAATTAAGCAAAATGAGCTCTTTGGTGTTTCTAAATCACCTTGGTACAAATGCCTGAAACTAGTGCCACATTCCTTGGTGACATTTGCAGGAGGGCGTTAGGATTGCTCCCAAGGGACTCTTCCGTGCTCAACCCCTGAATGTGCAGAATTATTTTTGTGGGCTCTGTCTGATTCTGCACACATGTTTTCAGTCTGGCCATGCACCATCCTTATTTCTTGATGTTTACCCTGACAGAAAATCATGTTTCTGGACCATACGCCTTGGGGTTGGCTGTGTGAATGTGGAAGGCTCTTGATACCCACTGCTTGTGCTTTGTCAAGTCCAATCTGTCCCTGTCCCTGCTCTGCTGACTTGGCTCTGAAGAGGCCTGCTCCACCCCCGGTCTGTGCGTCCCCCGTCTGTGCTGTCTCCGGTGAATCTGTAGAGCATATTGATTGTCTGTCTGGGTGATGTTGGCTGTGCAGACTGCATTTTCATTTCTGTAATGTTACCCTGGTTTACTCTGCCTCTTACTAACCTCTGGTTATTGTTTTCGCTTTTTCTGTTCTTTTGCTAACAAAGTTGCGTTGACCAAAGCTGACCTGCAAGGTAGAGAAGGTTCTTGTTCCCATTACCACTTTGGACTAAAGACGCCCTGTGTAACCCTTGGAATCTTTTCTTTAGGGGCCTACAAGCTGTCATACCTCTTAGACAGCAGTAATTGTGGGAGGGGGCTGAACCCTGTGTTCTTCAGAAAGGGTGGCAGAAAACCCAGATGAGCGCATGAAAAATAATGACAAAGGGGAGACCTCATGGGAATAGAAACATGATTCCATTTCTTCTGGACCAAAGAGGTTTTGACAGCATCCCATACTGTGACTATCTACAAACACTAGTCCACTTCAGGAAATGGTTAACAGCTCCCCAACAACTTTTCATTGATGAGCTGGGTCCTTTTAATGGATACTCTATCGATGGAAGGTAGTCCTTAGGAAAAAAAAGGCACTTGTGCCCTTATTTTATTGTTTTCTGGATTAGAGCGGTCATTTGCCAGAGCAGGACATTTGGCTACTTGGGGCTTATGAAACAGAATGTCATTTTCTCTTAACAAATTCTAAGGAAATCTTTTTAGGCACTTGGGAGCTTTAATATCATTAAAATGTTCTAGAGATTTATATTTCCTTTCAGGGATTTTGGTTGAGTACTTTAATTCCTATTTTGTGGTCTAAAGAAAAAAGTGTTCTTGGGGAAGAAGAGGATTTGTCAGTTTTATCCTGAATACACTAAAATGTTAGATTTCAGTGAATATCTACTGCAGAAACTGCTTCTTCTACCATTCAAAGAGACTCCTTCCAAAAGTGAGTAATGGACCATTGCTCTTGTCATGTTGAGCTGTTTGGACTCAGAACAGCAAGGAAAGAACAGGCATTTCTCCATTTTGTTTGAGATCCACTTTTTGGTTGAAGTTTTCTTTTTAGTTATTGTTTGGTTGATAGTCAAGCAGGAGATTGAGCCTCAGATTACACGCTGCAGTTTTCAATCAGCAAAACCTGTTAGAAGTAGTTAAAGCAAATGTAGCTTTTAAAAGTACTTTTTTACTCACTTTGCTGTGACTTACTTATTATAAGTTGCATGTGCTCTACAGGTACGAGGGTCCTGTTTCTTAGGTGGTCATCAAATAATAAGGTCTCTCTCTAACCATTTCACCATCATTCTTTTTCCTTCAGCTCCTCTTAGCAGATTCACACATATTGTAATATTCCATAAAATTAATGAAAAGAAAAGCAACACACACTGGCTTAGTGTTTTGAAGTCAAGCTGTAAAACAGACTGAATTTCCAAGCACATAGGGCTCTTTCAGTAATACTGATGGTTATTGTTTTTGGACATTATGGCTAGATTTATTGGATAAAACTGGACAATGCCATCTCTATCTAGACTATCCTCTACATGGAATAAATTGTGTGGATTTTGAATTCCCAGAGCTGAGCAGAGCACTTCTCATATAGTAGGGACTCTGTACATGGCAAAATAATTTCAGAGTTCCCATCACTAGTTGGGAGGGAAATGCCATTAGTAGGATTCATACGAAGAACTGAATGGTCTTTATGCCTTTTGGAAATTGTTTGCAAAAATATAGACACAGATTTGGGGCCAGAATAGTTGGGAATATCTTAACTTTTCCATTTTTAGAAGCAGACTAGTCATCATATAGTTTTAAAATTATTACCGTATTGATACTAACTTTTCCTTTCTTATAATGACCTAATATTTTTCTTTTTTGAGGCAGAAGCTGTTATTCTTTGTAATTATTCTGGGACATCTTACTCTTTCCCCATGTTATGGCCAAAGACCTGTAGGATGCAAAATGACTTTAGTTATTATTTTCCTGACATTGGGGTGTGGACCATTACTCCTGAGCTGGCCTTTTCAGCTACAACTTGTGGACACAGATAGTACTATTATCATTAAGTGCGAAGGGCAGATAAAAACATATGCCAAAGAAATGAGTCAGGTAGAAATATAAAGGAAATGCTATTCAGAGCAAACGAAAGTGATGAGGTAGAGGAAGTGGCATAATGAGTCTGGACAAGCAAACTCTGGACAGCTTGAGTCCTCTTGTCACTATAGTGTTGGGGTAGGGTTTTTGTTTGGTTTTTATTTTTTTTAACTTCTCTAGTAATTGTGTTGCTTAATTTAACAGGAACTAAGTATCAGCTACTCCTACATATGAGGTACTCAGCTAGGTCTTAAGACTACGATGAGATGCAGCCTCTGACCTCAAGAAACTCAGTTGATTTGCCAGTAATTATAATGCAGAGTGAAAATGCCTCTGCTACAGTTATGCAGAGTGCTGTGTGGGCTTCTGGACTGAGTGGGTGGAGATGGCCATGGAGGGGGGTCCGAAATATTTCCTCAGGTAGAGATTTGATCTGAGTCTAAAAGACATGTATGTTTTAGGTGGATGAGAGGTGAAAGCCCATTCAAGAACTTTGCCAGTTTGGGGACCTGCAAGGTGCTCAATTTGGCTGAAATAATATGCATGTGGGGATGTGAGAGATGATGAAACTGGAGCAATAGGACAGAGTTAGGCCATGAAGGACTTTTTGCAGAAGGAGCTGAAATTCTGAGGAAGCTGTGCACTGCTGAGTGACTAGGAGGAAAACAGAGACTTGAGTCACATCCTCACGATCACTCTGACTCCAGGGTGGAGAATGGATGGGAAGGACCGAAACTGGAAGCAGAACTGAATCAGGAGGAAAATAGCATGTTTTAAGAGAGGGAAGAAGGTGAGCCTGAGCCTGATATTTTACCTGGCCAAGGAGGGAAACATGTTTCCCTTCCAGATGGCCTTTGAGGGGTGAGGAAGAAAATGAGCTCTTTCTCCATATTGCTGGTCTATTTCATTGCAGATATATTTACACATTATGACAGAAGGTGTCAAGGAAGAACTTCATTAACCTTTCTGGTTTCAGGCCATGCTCTTTGAATCTCTCCAGGTTAGGAGATGGAGTAGGAATTCTCTGTAGTACTTCCTTGAGGCACATGAAAGATTTTGTATTGCTGAGAAGTACAGTCCTTGCATTGGGTTCCTTGGACAAAATGCCAATTTGTACATTCTTTTCAGGTATAATTTTGTAATCCCTTTTTGTTTGTAAGAAGGGTATTGCAGGAGAGAAGATTCCCCTGGAAGAAAGGAGCTCAATAAATGTGCTGACTATGGAACTGTGGTGAGAAGATATATTATGTTTGACCTGTTAGGAGTGAGGCAGATGACAAACTATGAGGAATAAAAGAATAGCATCTTATTGGATTATAACTCACTTCAGAAGATTTTATCTTTTGTATTGACCTCTTTTCTAGAAATATAAGTCACTCTCCTGCCCAAATGGGGTGAGGTGGGCGGAACCCAGGACTAGTTGGATCTGATTGCTAAGTGCTGCATATTTTGAGAAAGTCAATGTATTAGGTTTGGGTGCCTTGAAAATCTGAGGGCATTTTCAAAGCATTTTAGTGGATAATTAATATCAGTCAAACACCCCTAGTAGGTCAAGAGAATTTTAATTCTCCAGCTTTCTTTAATTGTTAAGTACATCTCCCTGTCTGTGAGGAATATAGTTCTTCACCTCATTTTCTTCAAAGCAAAGGGCTATATCACATTCTCCATTGTATTTCATGTAATAAAATGTAGCACTTACAGTATTTACCCTAATAGAAACCAGGTCCTCAAGATGGTTTGTGTTATGGTAAGTGATAAGACAGATCAGAATTAAATTAAACACTTCCACAATGGTTCTTATCTCTTCTCAATCAACATCACATGAGAGAGACAGATTTTTCACAGGAGAACTGTAAAAATATGACTGACTTCCTTAATGTGTCTTCTTTCTGGACTCCACTCAACTTAAATGGGAGGAAAGAATCTTGAGTTTTCTCTCTCATAGAACTGATACTAGTTGGTATTAAATAGCTACTGGATCATAGGCACATGATGAGGACTTTGTATATGGTATCTCCATTATGACCTTGAGTGGTAAATATTATTAACAGCATTTCATGGTTGGCTTTATGGGATTTCCATGTGTTATCTCATTTAAGCCTCCCATTATGTGAAGTAGTAACAATTTTTATCTTCAATTTAAAGTTGGTGAAACTGAGGCCCAGAGTTTTGGTAGCCAGACCAAGGTCACATTGCTAATAAGTATAAAAGCTAGATTTTTAAAGCCCATGACCTTTTCACTACTATGCTATATGGTGTGAGTCTGGATTACTATTTCCTAAACAGTATACAGATGTCCAGAAAGTGTCTGAGAGTCTCCTGAAAGTGGATTTTATGGTAGACAGTCCTTGCATCAATACTATTTCACAATGCTCCAGATGAAATTTGGACAATGTTCATTAAAGCAATTCATTTGAAATTAACTGTCATTTTGTTGAGCCTGGGTTTGGCATTCCTGGTCTCTCTCTCCTTAAAATGCCCTCTTCTCTCTCAACAGGCCACCACATCAGTGCTGAGAAAAGGAGGAAAAGCAAAAAGTGAGGTTTTAGTTTAAATCTTCTGAAACAATATTGATTTTTGAGAGTATATCCATTATTTTTAAAAAGAAGGAATTATCTAATTATTTGATCTTTATGACCCTGGCATCCACTAAAATGTTTTAGCAGATAGAGTGGTTTGAACAAGAAGGCTTTGTAATGCCAGTCATTTAATACCCTAACAGGAACGAAGGACATCTCCTACCTCTCCAGGGTCATGGAAGTGTCACGTGATTAAATCACCTTACTCATAGTTCATTGCAGTTCATTGACCATTAGAAGAAGTGGCGTGCTGGAGCTAGCTCATACCAACTAATGAGAGCCAATTGTTAAGTGTTCAGGAATTTTGTAAGCTGGTTGACATCAGATAACATATCATAACTTGAAATTGGCTCTGGTGGAAGTATTTTATACAAAGTCAACAAATGTTACAAATCACACACATACATATACATACATCATATATATATATATAATTTTTTTTTTCCTTAGAGTGCTAGTCATTAAATATTTATCAGGACACCACTGGTCAAACATCTTTGGGGATAAAAAGTGTCACAAAGACCTCTCAGTTTCATTCAACCACCGTACCCAATTTGACTTATCTAAGCCCTGATGTCTGATGAGAGTGCTAAAGTGATTGAAGAGAAGAGAGAAGAGGGGTGTTATTGAAACTGTCCCATATGTTGGGTTTTATTGTTAGTCTTCTTCACTTATTGCCCCCAAAACAAGTGATATTTTTTAACCCCATTTGAGGAGAAAGAAACCATAATCACCAAAAGCTGTTCTGAGGCCTACAAGACAAATGTAAGAAGCTCTTGGGAACACGGCAGCCCTTAAATGTAAAATAACATTAGGGTCCTGTTCGTGGGCTTTGCTTCACCTTCTGTGAGATGGAATATTCACTTCTCCATTGGCTCTATATGAAGAAAGAAACTTGACGTGTTTAAGGGATTGTTACTTATTTAAAAATTAAACAGAAGTGAGTCAGGTTTCTGCCATTTAAAGGGAATAGATTTTAGGTTGTCTGTAAATGACTCTCTTCAGAAAAGCCATGAGGGGCCAACATTGCAAATGTAGAAATACTCTGATAGCTATGGAAGTGACTGTTCTGAAGGGACCCAGATGCAGATGCAGCTAAATAAGTAAGCTATCTCTAGTACCAAGAATTCTTTCCCAAAGCCTCAAAGCTTTAATTCTTATATTTTAGCAGCAGAGACTATAGACTGTCCAGGAAGCTGATAAGGGTCTTTCTTAATTCCTGAATCCCATTTTTTATTTTCCTCTTTCCTGCCCAATTATTGCTCCCACATTCTTCCTCTAGGAAACAAGTTAAACATATAGAAGTGAAAATGTTTATGCACTCATCAGGAGTGGAGAATAAAGTTAAAAATAAGAGACAATGTATCTTTAGATAGTCCATGCCAAATTCAAGCCTCCTGACCGTGGTAGCTGTGCTTTGTGTGGAGTGGGAAAACTCTTTGGTTGACACAAAGTTCCACTACGGTCTTGCTTCACATTCAGGTTATACTCACGGAATCTAAGCCCTTTTGCAAATGCCTTATTTCCTGTGATTAAAGTTGATGGATATTAAGCCAGCACCAACCACTTCCCACCTGGACTGCTGGCCTCTGCCCTCAGAAAAATAGATGTTGAGAAGCTAGACTGGATGTGGCCTCCAGGCCTGGGATTCCTGGGCTTCCCACCCCACCTTAATCCCCCAGCCAGGGAGACCAGGGAACTGGTTTAACAATATTCATCAACTTTAAATTGGAATGTTTGAGGCATAGGGTTGGTTAAATCTCGCTTGGGCAAGAACAGAGGAAAAATATACTCTGATATAAGTGCCCTGTGCTTCAGGCCGCATTTCTAGCTCAAGGACCTGCAAATAGTAAAAGAAACTCTGTCAATTTTTAAATTTTATTTTCTAGACCATGAAGAGGAGTTAACTGAGTCAGTTTGTATGTGCTGCAAAGGTGGATTTTAGCAGTAACTGGCATGAAATGACTGAATAGGGCTGTTCTTAGGGAGGAAAAAAACACCAAATTCAAGCAGAATGACAGGAAATTTGTGGTAGCCAACAGAGTTATCTGAAAAATAAAATAACAACACAATACAAACTAAAAATGAACTAAAAACATTTAGAAACTGAAGCACTAATATCCTTGACAACTTAGTCTTTGTGTGCATACTGCTTTAGCCTTATGGATTTCTCTTCTATTCAAACAAAAGTCACCATCTTTTCTCAAAAGGCTATGTAGCTATTTTAGCAAGGATTGGCACTTCAAATGCAGAAGTAGTATGCACAGTTCCTATACAGGGGTGAAAAAACCTTGGTGTGGTTTTAAACAATTTAATTTTTTTTCTAATTGTGTAATTCCAAAAGTACACTAAATAAGGTTCATGCCATCTTAGAATGTCTTTGAATTTTAGTTTGATTTGGAAAAATATTTTAGAATAAAAATTATGATTATCGAGTCCTTAGGAATATTTGTTGTTCATAAACATAGGCATTTGATGCATATCTTTTTCTTATAATTGATCAAAATTGGTTCTTCCCATTTATTTTTAATGGAATTTTGAATTGAAATGGTATTTGTAAATTTTCCTTGTAGAAAAACAAAATCCTTGCATTAAAAATTCATCTTATTCCAGTTGTAGTTTAGAAACACCTTATTTAAGTAGCTCTTAACTCTACCAGTACCACCCCCCCACCGCCCCCGACACCCACACGCACCTCTCTGGCTTACCCATGTTTCTAAGAGGTTAGGTGTATGGGCTATGACGTTAGCAAGCTGGGGTTTGAGACCTCACTCTGCCAATGTGTAACAATGGGAAGGCCATGTAAGTTTTCTGTGTCTCAGTTTACTCTTCTGAAAGCCTTGCCTTCCCACTTGATCAACAGTCAAAATTTTATTTTATTTTTGCAATTCTCAATGTCTTACATGGGAAAATCATCCTTGCTTCTCTGATTCTTAATTCTTTTGATTATAGTCACTTCATTTTGTGCTTATGGAGAGTAAATTAAATTACTACAGTGTCTGACACATAGTGAGGGCTAAGTGATATCCGTGTGCCTTGTGGTTGTTGTATCCTCCATCTGATTTGAACAAGATCGTCTTTGATCAAGGGATGTCCAGTAAGAAACATTGTTGAAGCTTCTCTCTCTCTCTCTCTTTTCAGGGCATTTTGGTATGTTTCCCTAATACCCATTTTTTCTGAGACACTACTGTCTTTGAGAAATACATACATTAACATTAAATATACTCTGCTCAGTAATATATTTAACCTTCAACTTATGTGGGCTGAAGTAAAAATAGGAACTTATAAAATTATCATCTAGGAAGTGTTCTGGAGTCTAGCCCAAGATCTCATTCATTCAACATGCAGCGATTGAGTACTGTCCCCGGACCTAGCACTGGGGATGCAAAAAGAGTCCTTGTCTCATGGTCTGGTGAGATTGAATGGGCCTAATAGTTAAATCAGGGGAGTGCCATGCCATTGGCGTTAACAAAGCTTGGTTTCAAGTAAAACATTGCTTATTAGAGTTAATACTGGTAAACTCTAGGTGATGAATTGTAGTTGGGAAAATCACTTGGCTTTAAGTCATAAAAGGAATTCCTTTCTTTATCCCCTCATTTTTCCCTCCCTCCCTCCCTCCCTCCCTTCCTCCCTTCCTTCCTTCCTT
>JAKSZT010053820.1:5116783-5162102 GCA_026826555.1 Tolypeutes matacus
CCTTCCTTCCTTCCTTCCTTCCTTCCTTCCTTCCTTCCTTCCTTCCTTCCTTCCTTCCTTCCTTCCTTCCTTCCTTCCTTCCTTCCTTCCTTCCTTTTCTCTCTCTCTTTCTTCAATATTTTCTGAGATCTTACTCTATATCAAATAATATATGAGAAATTAGAGATGTAGAGGTGAACAAGACTGACAAGATTTCTACCCTCAGGGAGCTTACATTCCAGTAGGATGGGACAGACAATAAAGGATTAAAAAAAGCAACGTAATTCCAGGTCATGTAATAGTTATGGGTTAAATAAACAGGGAGAGATGCCGGAGAGTACATTAAATGTTGGTGGGGGCTTCCTTAAATACGATCATTTGGAGAAAGCTCATTTTGAGCTGAAACTGGACGAATAAGAATGACTTAGTCATTCGAACCTTTGGGAAGGAGATTTCAGGCCGTGGGTTGAGCAAAGGCAAAGGGCTTGAACTCTCGGAGCTGTGGTTCTCAGAAACGAAGGGGCATCTGAACCACCCGAGGGCGTGCTGAAAACTCAGCTTTCTGAGCCCCACCCCAGTCAGTAGAAATGTGCATTCCTAACAAGTTCCAGGTATGTAGATGCTGCTGGTTTGGGGACCACACATGGAGCACCACTGTGCTTTCCAGAAAGCAACTGAAAGGAGGAAGCAATGATTAAAGTGCTGTGTGCTGGGGCAGGTAGTAGGCGATGAGGCTGGAGAAGGAGGCAGGGCCCCAAAGGTCTCTGCCTTGTGAGGAGGTAAAGGCTTAGTCGTAGATGGATGAGAAAATCATTGAAGGATTCTCCTGCTCCTCACTGAAACCATTCTTAGATGATTACAATGTGGTCAGTCTTAGAGGATTGTCTGATTCTACATGGTACCCACTCCTAAGTGCATGTGAAATAAATTCAGTGGAATGCGGAAATAACCTGTACTTCCCTCTGTATTTGATTCCCCTTGACAAAGGGGACAAGTTGCTCAATTTGCAGAGCATAGGCATTCTCCTACACTCAGTTTTTGGAAGTCTGAGGAATAGGCACATCAGGGGTAGTTATGATCCAGACCAGCTCAATACTTACTGAAAAACTTTCTCTGCATTTGGCAGCCAGGGCAGAATCTGGCTGGTTTCTAATAGCAAGCAGCATTCAATCTTTTGGGGGAAAGATAAATAGTAAAAACATGAAACAATTAGAGGATTTTACAGCTTGTGGGCAGTGCAATGTGTAATGAAGTGCTAAATTGAATATTATCAAATGCAAAAATTAATGATGTAGGTGATAAGTGCTGTGGCCTCTGAGAGAATTGTTTGAAGTTAGTGTGGAATATTTCATATAGGAGGAGACATTTGAGCTGGTCCTTGGAAAATGGTTAAACTTTTCCTAATTAAGAGGGGAGGGAAAATGCATGGAAGAACTTTTGTCTTCAAATTCAATCAACATGTAAAGAATTACTGTATTTCCCAAAGTTTTTGCTGTTTTGCTGTCTTTCAAGGGAAAGCCATCCATGTGTTTCTGATTCTTGAGTACAATTGAATTACTAGCCCATTCTCTGTTGAGAGCTGTTTGGTCAGGGAGCCCCATGGACTTCTCAGAAGCCTTTGTCCTTTGAAAGAAGCTGTCCTGATTTGCCATTGTTAATGAAACGTGTACCACACAATGCTCAAGTTTAAAACCCACTGAGAACATGACCACGTACGTCCTTTCATCTCTACATGAGGGAACCACATGGCAAATAGGAGCTATGGAAACCCAGTGGGAGTGCTGTTCCTCCTGCGTTAGTAATTGTCTGGAACCTTCTTATGTCATATCCTAATAGCTTTGTATTATGAGTGATGGTCTGCACTGCTTCCACCCTTCATGAATAAATACAAAATGCCTTGCCACCAAGAAGACAAACCTTTTGTAGTAATGTGTCTCTTTTGAACATGCATTCTTAGTATCGTACATGCTTTTATATTTTACCATTCCATGCCTGAGTGAGGCTTAGCTTGGAAATTGTGACATATGCAGCTGTTGCAGTGGATATACTTTTTACTCTATCAAGTGCTTGTTTGTATCAATTCCCTGACAAATATTTTGATGAGTCAAAGGGCTTGACTCCTTTGCTGAGTCTCCCTGGAGAATTCATTGAGTTACCCTAAATATTAAGATATTTTCTGTTAGTGCAAATAATTCCAAAGGTAGCAATGTATTTTTAACCAAAAGTTGAAGCAAAAAAGTAGGAGTAAATTAATAGAGAATGGTTAAAGAGAGGCCCAAGTTTGACCAAACTTGAGATTTCTCAGTTGCTAACCCATTTCAGTAAAAGATTTTTTGAATGCTCTCAATATAGTTGTACTTACTTATAAATTATCCAATGTACCATTATACTTATATATTATTTGAATATGAAAGATAGCCAAAAATAGAATTAATATAGAATGAAATAAAAATATGAACACAATTTCTAATATTTTCTTCCTATACCTCAAACCTTTTGCACTGTTTACATACTCCGTTTTAGAGAACATGCTTCTAAAACAACTATAAACAGCACTGTAGTCTAGTGCATTGGTTCTCAAACTTTAGGATGCATCAGAATCATCTGGAGGCTTGTGAAAACATAGATTTCTGGGCCTCAGTTCCAGAGTTTCAGATTCATTGGAAGGGATCCCAAAATTTGCAATTCTAACAAGTTCCGAGGTGATGCTAGTCTGAGGACCACACTTTGGGAACCATCGGTGTAGTGGTTAAGAACATGGATCTCAGAGTCAGTCTACCTGAGTTAGGCATCGGTGTCCTTTACGTACCAAGTGTGTGAACTTCAGTAAAGTAGTTGACCTGAGTTCAGTTTTTCTGTCTGTGAAATGGAGATAATCATAATTACTTACCCCTTAGGTCATTGGGAGAGCTTAATGAAATATCATAGACAAAGTTTTTAGTACATGTGCCTATCACCTAGAAAGCACCAATACCTGTTGGCTGCTGTGTCGTCACTATCATCATCCTCATCATCATGCTCTTTGTCATCATCAATAACCATTTCTTTAATGTCACAGAGTAGACTTTTGGGACTTTTGGTTTTAGGATAAAACATCCTGCCTGAATTCACATGTGTCATGAGAATACATTTTTTTCTGCCTTAGCATTATACATTTAGAAAGACCATGCTCAAAATGAGATATCTTTCTAGTTGAATGGTAGAGATGAAGCTCTTTTGCAAAGTCTGCCTGAAAGAGAACATTGTGTTCAGCCCTCTCCCTTCTGTGTATAATAGATCATAGTTTGTGGCTAATTGTATATTTCTGTTGTATTTTGTACTATTGAATTCCTGTTGCATGATGTAGAGTTGATCTTTTTGGTGGTTGTATCTTTGAATGTTTGGCGCATGAGAATGGCAAAGTCAAGTGATTGCTTGGATTTCTCTAGTTCTTAACATTTTTTATCCTTCTCTTTTTTCTTCCCTTCTCCTCTTCTTTTGTATTACCAGGACCTAGTACCACCTGCCAGGAAGATTCATGTGCCAACCATGGGGTCTGCATGCAGCAGTGGGAAGGCTTTACCTGTGACTGTTCTATGACTTCATATTCTGGGAACCAGTGCAATGATCGTGAGTACAAAGTTTTCATACTTGAGATTTTTTTTCAAGGGGCTCAGATTTGGAGAAAGCTTAAGAGGTAATATGTAAGGGGATGGCTGCTCTGAACAATTCATAAGCATTCTCTTCTCCAGAAACCTAGAAAATTAAGTATTAGTGCTCTTATGGGAAGAGCAAAGAAATGTTCCTTGCTCAATAATACTGGATGTTCTCTCATCTTGCTTAACCCTATGTTTTTTCTTTAAGATTAGAATATCTGTAATTGAGAAATAAAAAAATAGTTCAGGCAAAATTTGTGGTAATAGTCCTCCATTAATTAAGTCATCTGGATAATTTTGAGTGGCTGCCATTTGCATTACCTAGAATTTAGAGTATGTCTGTGGAATGTAGCTGTTCTCAAAAAAGATTGAGTTTAGAGTACTTCTTAGTCCTTACAAATGAAGAAAGTGTTCAGGGTTTTTGTGTGTTTTTTGTCGTTATCCCAATAAGACAATTTTAAAGCATTCTTAGGGATCTTTCAAGTATAAAACAGATTCCCTTTGGCTAACTTTATTATTATATATTGGTTTATATATACATGTTATTCTGTTTATATATACATTTCTATTTTGTAAGTATTTTTATTTGTTTATGTCCATATGTCTTGGTTCATACCAGAAGAGAGCTTTGTGATTGTTATTTTTGTCCACTAGTTATTCTTCAGGCACATGAGTAGATTTAGCTCTAAGAAAGACTGGTTTAATGAAAGCGATTCTAGCCCTAATGATGGAGCTACTTCAATGTTATGGGTATCTATAAAACTGGTGTCTCAATCTAAAGTTGGTTTCACAACCCAAAATAATGATCAATTGGACTCTTGGTTTTATAAAAGAGATGCATGATCTTTTCTGAGCAAACAGTAAAGTGATCGTTTGTCTCTACCGGGGCAGATGCTAATTGCAATGCCATCTCCACTATGTATATTTGGTTTTCCTTGAATCCTTAATTCTCAAGTTTTTTCATATGTGTAGTTGTCTCTTATAGTTATCTTTTCCATTTTTGTTCTCAGTAGCCTTTTTTCTCCATATGCTCTGTTAGTCTCTTAAGATACACTAAGGAGAAATATATTGGGAATCTGGCAATGGAGGGAGAAAATTCTTTAATACTCACTATTCTAAATGTAAGCATATGCCTCTGTTTCTGTAATGCAAGGAACAAAATGTCTGCAGAATGTTTTGGCAACATATTGCTCTCACTAAGTACTTTTGGCATCTCTTTCTATATCCATGATTTGGGAATACCGTTCCACACCAAAGCAGGCAGTTATGGACCCATGCAGAGTACACTGGAAATTGTGCTATATGCTTGCTTTTCCTTCCAATTTGTCTGCGTAGGATACACTAGAGAGGCTTTTTCTCCCTAAATGGTGGCATAATGTGTTTTTTTCCTCACAAGTGTTTTCCATATCACACATTCATCCCACTCCAATTAGAAAAGGGTCAGAAAAAGACTCTACATAGAGAAAGGGCAGAAAGGTAAGTTACTCTAACTGTGGTGAATATGCATGATCTTCAAAAGGTATGTATGTATTTTTCTCTCCTTGATAGGCTCCTCTCAGCCATCAGGGCCAGGCATTGTTTTCTGATAAAAATCAGGTTAGTGCCAGCTTTCTACGATTCTGATCTTGTCAATAGCAGTTTGTGTCTCAGTTCTGAATGAAGATGATAGCAGTATCTGACTCAGGCAATTTGTAAATCTAAAATGAAGTAATAGAACAAGGATTGAGCAAAGGTCAGATTTCCTTTGTGACTGCAGCTTCTTATCCTTTAAAAATGTTTCTAAGAGATGCAGGCTTAGGAATATGTATACACACACACACATATGTGTGTGTGTGTGTATATAATTCTGTTATCAATACCGTTGATTGTAGAAGACCTCTGAACTCAAATACTAAAAGGATCTTCTTACCTAAAACTCCTCCTGGAGAGTGCATCAGAGCTTCTGGAATGAGATGGCTATGTGGAAATGAGAGCAAGTATATTTTAATTACAGAAAGTGATGAATATATACAGTTTATTTATACAGGGTGTGGCTATAAAATGCAGAGATAGATATTTGATGAAACCTACCCAAATAGATCAAAATGGTAGACTCTTTAAAATTGTTACAATGGATATCCCTGAATCTATTGCTTGGTATTCAAAATATTTGGATGAACTCCTTTTTTGGAATTAGCCTCAGAGCCAGTTTGTTCCATCTAGAAAAGTAGTCTTACTACTTTACACCATAGATTATTATTTTCTATATCAACCTTGATCCTTAGAGCTGTAATTTGCTATTTCATCTCATGCACTTCATCAAAATGAAGATATCTATCAGATATTCTACATGCCTACTTATGTGAGCAAACTCTTGGTTCCTTTGCGTATATCAGGAGTTAAGACATAGCCTTCAGCATCACCAGCAGAGTTGAACTAGATTCGTGATTATCAATGGCAAAAACAGTGGGGAAAAATTGCAGAGAAAGGAATAAGGATAAAATAACTGAATGGAAGAGGAAGAAGGACAAAGTAAGAGGAATATAGAGAAAAGCAGGGAAGGAATCTTATACAGAAGAGCAGAGAGGCCTTTAGTAATTGTTTTGGTGACGTGCATATCATAGGTGATCTGCCTTTAACCTAAAAAGCAGAAATGGGACATGATAACATAAAGTGGAAGCTACTGTCACCAAGAAAAAATGGCCTTTACCCAATTCTTGGGAATAAAATCTGTAGAATCTTGTATCTTTCCAAAATAACTTGTGTTGCTTAAAATGCCGTCATCATACCAGGCGAATTGATTAGAAATGCAATCTAATTGCAAAAGGAATTTTTTTGGGAAAAAAAACACAACCTTTTATATCTCTCATTTTCAATTAGCCTAGGATAGCAGATTGATCCATAATTAATGAAAAATTTAAAAGGTCTTGATTTATAGCTGCACATCTAAGAATAGAAAGTTGTTGAGTAGGTGAGTGGCTAGATTTTGGTATTTTCTAAAAAAAAAATGTGTGATATATGTCTGTATATGACTACAAGGTCCTGAACAAAATGTCTCCATTTTAGAGTCTTCCTCATTTCTTCTAGTATTAATGTCACTTGTGGTCTTTGTTTTTCCTTGCCTATTTGCCAAATTTGTAGTTTGCTTGATAAGGTGGCATCTCACAGATACTGCCTCCGTGAATAGAATGTACATATAAAAATCACATATCATTATAAGAACAGACTAAGCCTGGATGGTTTTCACTTTATTCCGTTATTACTCGTGAGAGCATGATGGATTGATGGAGGCAATAGGTGAATTTCACGGTCACTTGTATAAAGACATACAAGTGACGCACAGCTGACATGGTGGTTGTGAACACGGTCCATGCATTCTCTGTTGCTAGGTACCAGGTATAAGCTTGACTCTCTTGTATTGGATAGAAAAAAAGATCATCTGATTGGAAACCCAGGTATAATTGATTTACCAGGTATAATTGTATAATTGTTTTAATGTAATGGTGAAATCATGGGGAGTTTTTTTCCTTTAGGTTTGCTTTTAGGGACTTTTTGAAATCACAGTGGACTTAATCACAACAGAAGCAATTTTGAGTTGATGTAGGATCCAATAAGATCTACAGAAGGACATATAACTAATATTTTCCAAAGATGGTCTTTGGTACATTTGAAATTTTCAAAAAAAAAGGTTGCTTATTTGTTAGAGGGTGAGTACCATCTGAAAGCCAACTTAATGACCCATGTGTTAGGGCTACATTTTAAGAACAATAATAAAGAAGGGACTTTACATAGTTCTTTCAGTGACATTCTTACTGGATGTTCTTATTGGTATTTTAAATCAGGACTGAGAACCTGGACAATCCCAGCATGTGGTCACCCATTACACCATCAGGTGAATTCAGAATCCATTTCCATTTTGCATGGCATTGCCACTCCTGCTGGCAGCCTGCTGTTGAGTTCTTCTCTCCTTCACATCACAAAATGTTGCACAAAATCCAACTCACATGCATGTACCTCACATATACAAAAGGGTTGTCTTTTCTTAGAGAGTTTTTGAAAATAGCATTTTAAAAACATCTCCTATCTATCCTTGCCATCATCATTGCCTTGTACCATGGGCATGACAACTGTTTTGAGATGCATACAATTTTGGAGTCAGGTTACTGGTTCTGTGCCCTGGAGAAGCAGATGTGGAGCAGCCTGTGGCACTTGAATGCTCAATCCACATGAAGTTCCTGGGTGAGGTGTTTACGATGGGTGTTATAGGGTGAAGGGAGAGAGAATGGGCGTGGGGCCTCCATCCATCCTCAGCAACCTACTGCCCTGGGTTACATGCTTATTGCACATTGCAGGCTACTTGCTGGAGAAATAGGTTCACACTGGCATGTGATAATAGATGTTCTTTGCTTGCAACAAATCAATACGGAGCAGCTGTGGATCGTGCAGACAGTGGAGTGTGAAGTACCTTTTCAGACAGTTTTCAGTTGGAGTGGCTGTTAAGCTGCACTGCTGGCTATTGATTGGCCTTTTGCTTTTTATTTATTGTGTGGGCTTATTTATTTTTTAACGTAGGTTGGTGTATTGATTAAATCTGTTAAAAACGCATTTCCCATTTAGGCAACAGAAAAAAAAAAAAGCAATATATGCATTACTTAGTGTACAAACAAGGGTTCAGAGGTATATATTGAGTACACAGGCATTACATCATGAGCCTGTGTTGTTATTTGAATAGCAATAATTTCCAAGGATATCAGACTGCAATATGCCCATGCTTTTGATTATGTGCTTTTATCCCAGCTTTGTTTTCAGGCTCTGTTGTACAGCAAATAGGTCATATTTGAGAAGTTCACTTGAAAGACAGTTGTGTGCTGCTAAAACACACCTTGTCGTTCATTCATTCATTCCTCAGACATTTATTTGCAGTTATGAAAATGAATAAGATGTATCTATGTCATTAAAGACATTACAGTTTAATGGGGAAGACAACATTTGAAGGTACTACAATAGAAATATGTGCAGTATATAGTGAGGAGTCGTAAAGCACAGCGCGTCAATTTTCCCTTGGGTTGAAACTCCATGAAGAAGAGCAGCTGCATTTAGAAATATTTTTCATTGAAGGATAAACCTTGAAAAACTTGTAAGTGCTTCCTAAACAAAGGTGGTACAGAAGAGGGTTGGAAAAGAAAGCAGCATCCCAGCAAGTAGAGAGAACTATGTCACAGCCACTGCTAACCTTCTAGCTATTTCCTTCCAGTCTTTATTCTAAGCATTAATACAGTTGAAATCACACTCTGTTTAAAATTTATACCGTGCTTTATTTTATTTAAAATTGTCATAAATCAGCATTAAATGATATGCATTTTTTTATAGTATGGAAAACATTATTGGTTTTCCTAATCTCCTTTAGTGCTCGGTTTAGTACTCCTTTACAATGCTCCGTTCTTGGGGGAAAAAAACTTCCCCAGTGTTGAATTAACTGCTGGTCCCTGAATGAAGGGCTCTTAGGGCCCAAATCCTGATTTATTTCATTGAACCATTGGTAGACGTTGACCTTGGAAATTTACTCATAAACAAGGTTGATTTGCAACATAGAGAACAGGTTACATTATAAAAGATATTATAACATAGTCATTAAGCTAACTGGCTTTAGATTCAAACTCTGAAGTCCATTCAACTCTTTTTTAATGTTGTGAAATTGAATTATTCACTTAGTCTCTTAAAACTTTGGTAAAGCACAAGGAGTTCAACACTTAATAAATATGAGTAGTGGTAGTTGTTATTATAAATAATAATAATATTTGGCATTTGTCACGTACTTATCATGCTCCTGACACCTTGCAAGAACCTTTATAAAGATGGCATCCTTTTAATCATTCCAATAGCCCTAAGAAATATACACTACAATTGTCCTGATTTCAACAATGGAAAAAAATGAGGTCACACAGGAAGTAGCTGAGAGACAAGAATGTTGTCATGAAAATTCTTAATATATTCTATATTCTTAATAGATTTTCTACTGCTCATTCATTATTAGAACTAATAGTTTAATGTGCACACTAATTTCAGATGAGGGTGCTTAATTCCAAGTAAGCAACTATATGCAGAAAAACAAATTACATAAGAATATAGGGTTGGAAAAGGAAAACTCTGTGTTCTTGGTTGTTAATTTTTTTATATTCTAGAATTCTGAACACTTTAAGTCTTTGTTTTAATGCTCAGATGAAGCCGTTTAGAATCGGACCTTTTCTGTTTAATTGTGATAGAAAAGAGAACAGTAGGCATTGTCCCCTACCCATACCCATAACTATTTATATTTTTCATTCTCTGTTGACCTAGAACTTCTGATTTCCATGTTGACTTTATTGCAACTCCAATATATAATATAGGATGGTGGATAAGCCCACTGTTGGAGGATTGAATGGCTTGGGTTCAAATGTTGACTCTGTCACTTAATAGCTGTGTCACATTGGCAAGTTAATTCCTCTCTGCTTCTAAAATGCAGGTAATTATAGGTCCTATCACCTAAGATTGAGTTAATAATTGTGATGTTTTAGGACATGGCACGTAAGAGGCTCAAAAGAACCGTTGGCTACTTTTCAAGTATAATTTCAAAAAGTTAAAAACATGACTCATAAAAATTTAATTTTCAGAAAGTTAAAAACATAACTCTCATACAAATACAGAATGAACATGTGTCAAATTTATTTAACTCCTTAATGAGGGAAACAGCAAGATGGTAAAAGTATAAACAACAAGATGGTAAAAGAATATTTGAGGAACTGGGTATTTACAAGCATTAAATAGAATATTAAAATACCAATTTAGGTTAGATATAAAACTGCTGAATATCTCACAGGCCAAAAAAAGAACTCAATCTTTGGTATTATCTTTACTACTGAATTAAAATCTACAGGTTTACCTGTCACCTAACAGAGTCTGAGTCCTAATTAATAGTAATTAGCAATGTCAAGCACAGCACATTCTTGCACAGAATTAAATATCCTTGGGTGGACCTGTTAAACAATATGCCCCTATATGATATTAAAAGGACACATGGCAGTCCTGTAGCCTTTCTTCTAAGTGTTGGATAACTTTTATTAACATTATTACTATCTGTGCAATTTAAAGATCCTTTTTACTTTGAATACTTCTCTCAGACACAATTATCTTTTATATTTTAACCACTTGGTGTACCAATCACTGTACTACTAAGTGTTATGTCATTTTGTCATTCAAACATTGCAACAACCTTAGGAAGTAGATACTGAGAGCTGAGGCACAGGGAAGTCAGGTGATTTCTCAAGGTCATGAAACTACTGATGGGAGACAAAGGTTCAAAGTCAGGTTTGTCATAGTTTCCTAGAACTGTTAACAAAGTACTACAAATGAGGTGGCTTAACGGAACAGATATTTATTGTCTCACAGTCCTGGAGGCTAGAAATCCAAAATCAAGGTGTTGGCAGGGCCTCTGAAACCTATAGTGGAGAATCCTTCTGGCCTCTTCCAGTTTCTGGAGATTTGCCAGCGTTCCTTGGCGTTTCTTGCCGTGCAGCTGCAGCACGTCAGCCTCTGCCTCTGCTGTCACATGCCCTTCTACCTACCCTGTGTCTGCCTCCTCTCCCCTTCTTGGGACACCAGTCATATTGGATTAGGACCCACCCTACCCAGTTCAGCCTTCTCTTACTAATCATATCTTCAAAGACCCTTTTTCCAAATAAGGCCAAATTCATGAGACTAGGGGTTAGGATTTGAATATGTGTTTTGCGGAGACACAGCTCAACCATTCCAGGGCTCTTCATTGTTGATGTCTTGCGAATGCCTCAAGGAATACTTTGAAACGAAAACTCATTTGAATTCGTAAGGCTTTAGATTCATATTAGCCACACAAGAGCTTACTGCTTTTGTAAAACTACTCTTAAAAAATTCTACCTACATTATTTGGAGGCCCATGTTTTTTTACATTTTTCTTGGTTCATTTTAAATAAGGGCAATACTAGCAATAAATTGCTCAGGTAGCATGATCAGAAGTTCCTTTAATAGTGCCATTTTGCAAGTTAATGGGTGTAAGGCAAGCAGGAGGCTGAGACCAGAGAGGTAAGTAAAACTGAGAGGAGCAGCATGGCACCATTAACAGGCAAGTTCTGGGACATAAAACAAATGCAAAGGAACAAATTCATGAGCAGGGAGTACCAAAGGCAACGTCCAAAGTTGTTTCTTTGCACCTGTTTTTTATTCCTCCATCCACAAGCATTCAATGTAGCTAAAATGAGGTCAGATGATGGCAGCTAAACCCATAGTCTTCTGAGAGCAAAGATGAGACTCTGGTACTCTCGGGAGGCAACAAGATCTTAGCTTGTTGTCCATGGAAATCACTCTTGCTGCAAGTTCCTCTGAAATCAAGAATGGACGATTTGAGATTTCCTCAAGGTCTGCTGACTGTTGATATTGACACACACGTAATACCAAACAGATTCAGCAACAGCCAGGGCTGCACAACCCTTTGTGAAAATGAGCTGGAACTCATAGTTAAAATCATTAGTTCCTACAAATCTCAGAAGACACTTAACACTTGTGATTCAAGGAGAAGTCATTTCCACAGTTCAGGATTCTGTTTCTTGGCAGGGTGCAGTATGAATTGAAATTTATGGCTTCACTAATTTCATTTCAATCATCTTCAGCGTACTGTATTTGTAGACCATTTTTATTGCTTATATTTAATCATGGTCCTTTTATTCCTGGTGTGCTTGGCTGGTTACTTATTGATAATGGTAGCAATATCCACTGAGAGCCTATTGGTTGAGAGAAGATCATTTTTATGCTACCTTGTTAGTCACAAATGTTAGGACGATTTTAATGCATTTTTCAATATAGGCATAATTTCCTACATTTATTTTCATACTAAAGGCAAATAGGATATAAACTACTTTATCTTGCCTTGTAAAATAAGGCTAATAAATATCATTTCATTCCCTTCCCTCATTCTTCAACCTTACCTTTTTTGGGGGAAAGGGCGTTTTTTGACTGAGGTCAAATTTACATTCAGACAAAATGCACAGATCTTAAGCTCATTATGGCAAATATCTATACCTATGTAACCAGCACCCCAATTAAGCTATAAGGCACTTCTACCTTCCCAGAGAGTTCCCTTTCTTGTGCCTCTTCTAGTCCGTTCTTCTACCTTCTAAGGCCACCACTGTTCTAATTTTTCTTGAATATGTATGAATGAGATAATAGAGTATATGCCTTTTATGTTTTTTTTCTCCTATCTCCAAGTAATGTTTTTAAGATTTATTCATGTCATGGGCATCCTCTAGCTACTTTGTTCTCTCCCGACTCTTAGTTCCATCCCCTCAACTCAGGGAGTCCTCTGGGCTCTGCCTAGCTTCTACCTCCTTGCCTCATGGCCTGGAATTCTCTTGTGGGAGTAAAATGGAGTAATTTGAGGGTTCACCTTGTTTGTTTTCTCTCTCATTGTAATCACTGCCCTCTTTTGCCTGATGACCAGTGTCTTGCACGTTGTTAATCCACGAGTTTTGTCCTTTTCTTGGTTGTTTCAAGTTGATTGTAAATCCAATTGGCTGGCAGCAGAAATCAACTGGCTTCTTTTTACTGAATTTTGTCTTTATGCTTTGAGATTTGAGTGGAGGGAAGATAACACACAATGTGATATGCTTCAAGCCACTAACTCTAGGGATAATTTGGGGCTTTGCCAGGAATGACCCTGGTAGTGTGTGGTAGTGTGGGATATTCTGGGATCTGTTTTGTTTTTTTTTCTTTAATGAGCCTTCAACTCCAGTTATATGCCTTCTGCAGGCAAAGAAAATGCTGCAAGAAGCTGCACAAAGCTAGCTGAATACCTGAGAATATGTCTCTGTCAAGAGTTTCTTCATTTTAGGATCAGTTATGAGGTACCTATTGCTTTTTCCCTCTAGTCCCTCTGATAACTCTTGATTAAGCTTGGTGGGTACAGGGATTGATTTGGCTCATGCAGCTAGCCATTTTATTATTTTCTTTTCCCAGAATTATAGTTTGCTTCTCACCTACCTTTATCCTGTGGCTCTTTGCTGGCAGATCCATGTCTCTTTCTGAATGCAATTAAGAAATGTTTTCAAACAAAAATTTTGCAGACTTCAGGAAAGTGGAGGTGTTTCCATGGCAGGCAGTATTTTGGCTGTTGACTCTTCTTGTTTTATTATCTTGACTCTGGTCTGCACTTATTATTTTGCTGCATGTCTACCAAAGAAATGAGGTGTCTTCGTTTGCCACAGGGCCGTCAGTGCAAAGTACCAGAAATGAGTTGGCTTTTATAAAGTGAGTTTATTTAGGGCAAAAGCTTATAGTTCCAAGGCCATGAAATGTCCAAATCAAGACACCACCAGAAATGCTTTCTCACCAAAGTCAGCTATTGCTGATCCTAGCATCCTGCCATGTGGCAAAGATGGCCGCTAATCTCTACCTTTCCCTCCAGAATCTATCATCTTCCAGAGCTCATCTGTGGGCAATCAGGCATAGGCCTGTCTCTTTCCAGGCCTCCTCTCTCATACTCAACTTCTTTGCTTTCCTTCCGAGTTCAGCTCTGATCTACCAGGTATATGGTTCATTTCTCCCTGGGCCTCGGGTTTCTCTCCTTAAGCTCAGCTCTGGGTAAACCTGGTGTCCTTTCTCTCACATTGCAGGATCAAATATGGCAGCTTCCTTTCTTTCTGTTGGGTGTCTTTCTCTCCGTGTCTCTGTTTATATCAGACCCAGCAAGTGGGTGGAGACCCAAGCTGGTTCATGCATCACCGATGTAGTTCCAATCAAAAGAAAACTAATCAAGTGATCTAAAGTGAATCTCATGAAATCAAAGAGTACTATACCCACAAGAATAGATTAGTTTAAGAACACAATCTTTTCTTTTTGGGATTCACAAAAGAACTTCAAATTGTCACATGAGGGGACCTTGCATTTTTGATGCTTTTCAGTTTTAACTTTATCTGATAATGAAAATTATACATGCTCACTGTTGAAAATCTGGAAAATACATAAATGTATAAGGCAGCGGAGAAAGAAACCACCCATAATTTTATTAATTTTAACCTGGCCTTGGTTCAGAATATGCATGGTGTCAAGAACATAATGAGTGTTCAAAATATATTTATTGGATGAATGACCGAGCCTTGCAAATTTTCAAAGTCTGAATAGTGCAAAGTTTCTAGTGTTCTTTTAATGAAATAAATGGTATTCTCCTTGTACTGGGTGTTTTCTTGCCAGAAGGAATCCTTTTAGACATGCATGAATTATAATGAGCATCCCAATATGCAATTTTCTTCTTCATATGAAAAATGGAAATGCCATGAGGTTTTCATTTCTTTTCTCTTCCCCCTCTTCTCGCAGAACGCCTTGCTGTTTCTAAACAATGATACATAGATGAATCTACATGGTTTTGTAGTGGATTGTGATTAGAAGGAAAGGATCCTTTTAAGGTATAGCAGGAGAAGACCCTCCTGCGTCCCAGAAAGCTTTTTTTATCCTGTGCCACCCCCTTCCATAGTGATGTTGTGGCTTATTTCAAATGATGAGATTCCTTGGAATGGTCTTGTACTTCGGAGATCTAGCGAGCTATTCAAACTCTTCTACTTTAACATCTTTCATCAATATCTCTGGGTTTTATGTTGAGCAAAACTAGCACTATATTATTGAAGAACTTAGATGCACTATACACTGAAAAATGTAAAACACAAATGTTCCTTGATTTCTGTGCACCTTGTGTTGCACAATTTTTATAAATCTGTAGGACAATTCAGCCAAACCTAGTAAACTCATTGAAACAACTCTCAGGAGCACTGGTAGGAAATAATAGCATGTGGCTCTAGGCGTTGTTTCCTAATAAATTCACTGAATGCTCTTTGGAATCAGCCCTCAACTAAATCTAAGATAGCTGTTTTATCCAGGTATCCTTACATGAGTAAAACCAAATGCAAGTTATATAAATAAAAACAAGTACATATACATATATTATATAAGAACATAAATTTTCTTTAAGATTTTTTCCAATTCTTTTAAAAATTATTTTGCTATCAAAATGCCTTTGTCTCTGGGTATCTCAAAGTCGTGTAAATTTTTGGTTGCATTTCAGTCAATTGGCAAGTCATTGTAGTTCTGTAATTGTAAAGGTGATGTGTCTGCCTGGGCCACAGATCAGGTATCTATTTGCTTTTGAGAATATTTGGTAGGTAGGAAGCCTTTAGCCAATTGGAGTTCTCAATATTTAGGGTATAATTTTGTCTTTGAAAAAGGATTTAGGCAATCCTTTGTCATCCTTAAGAATAATCTTTTATTTTTCTCCTCTCCCTGCCTAAAATTCCCATATAGCTCCCTCCTGCTGGCACTCAAATATGTCATTGGGTTAAATCTCACATCAGTGCTCTGACACCAGGAAACCTTTGGAAAAGGACCTGCAATTCAACATCTATATCATGCACATATGCCTGCTGTCCCTGACTCACGAAAAAGCCTTGAGAACAGAGCAAACTCAAAGAAATTCTTTAAAGCAACGAAGTTTAGCAAAAAAACCTCTGTGTTGGTGGAAACTTTATTCCAATTCCCACAACACACCACATGCATTTTCCACATCTAACTTATTTAATTTGCATTTGGATTAATTTAGCATATTTTCCTATTATATAAAGTTTAATGAACAATAAACACAGCTATAACCGAATTTCACAGCTATTTCCCAGTGTGGGGTAACATTTTGCATTTAGTTATATTTGGTTTCCTAGGTGATATTTGATTGTGGCTATATTTCCTAAAGCTGCATCTCTTGTCACATTGAATGTTGTGGTAGCAAATTCTTCAGACATAGAGCAAGGCAGGAAAGACTAAGTTACTTTGAAACTGTGGAAGCCAAGGTAATAAAAATCAAGTGGACAACATAGAGTGTGTTAAAAATGATTCTCCCTGCTGTTTCCCTTGGCAATCTTTGAGCTCCTCATTGTTGATCTCCTCGCTTTTAATTTTATTTCAGAAATTTATCCTGTGTTCCCATTCCACACTAATGTTCCCCAAACACTGCTTTTGTCTTGTCACTCCTCTGCTCATGCACCTTCAATGGCTCCCTCTTGACTGCTGCATTAGTCCAAAATCCACACCTGGCTTTCAAAGGCTTCCATAATCTGCTTTTTAAAATCTGACTTCCCCTCCCTTTAACTTCCATAGCCTACTGTGCTCTCTAATAAGACCAGTCTTCTTCTCACTGTCACTAGCACATTCTGTAATCATTCTACACCCATGCCCTTGCTGCTGTTCTCTCTCCTTTCTTGAAGGCCACTCTACTTTTCTGCCTTTTTTTTTTTTTTCCTCCTTAGAGAAATTGTTGGTTTACAGAAAAATCAGGCAGAAAATACAGATTCCCATATGCACCACCTCACACATGCAGTTTTCCCTCTTAACACTGCATTGGTGTGGTATCTTCGTTACAACTGATGAAATACTGTTATTATAACTGTACTATTAACTATAGTCCATAGTTTACATTAGGGTTCACTGTTTGAGTTATACAATCTTACATTTTTTTTCATTTTTTATTCTAGTAACATATATACAGCCTACATTTTCCCAGCACCATTTGTTGAAGAGACTATTCCTTTCACCATTTGTTGAAGACTGGGCATCCTTGTCAAAAATCAATTGACCCTAGATGTGAAGATTGATTTCTGAACTCTCAATTCAATTCCATTGATTTATATGTTTATCCTTGTGCCAGTACCATGCTGTTTTGATTAGTGTAGTTTTATAATATGTTTTGAAATTAGGATGTATGAATCTTCTAGTCTGTTCTTTTTCAAGATGTTTTTGGCTATTCCAGGTACCTTATCTTTACATATAAATTTAATGATTGGCTTTTCCATTTCTGCAGAGAGGGCTGCTGGAAATTTGGTTGGGATTGGGTTGCATCTGTAATTTCTTTTGGGTAGAATTGACATCTTAATAATATTTAGTCATCCAATCTATGAACACAGAATGTCTTTCCATTTATTTAGGTCTCCTTTGATTTCTTTTAGCAATGTTCTGTAGTTTTCTGTGTATAAATTCTTTAGATCCTTTGTTAGAGTTATTCCCAGATATTTAATTCTGTTAGTTGCTATTGTAAATGGAATTTTTTCTTGATTTCTTCTTCAGTTTATTTGTTACTAGTATTTAAAAACACTAATGTTATTTGCATGCTGATCTTGTACCCTGCTACTTTGTTGAATTTGTTTATTCTCTATAGAAGGTTTGATTTGGATTTTTCAGGATTTTCTGTATAAAGGGTTGTGTCATCTGCAAATAGGGAAAGTTTTACACCCTCCTTTCCAATTTGGATGCCTTTTATCTCATTTTCTTGCCTAATTGCTCTAGCTAGAAATTCCAATACAATTGGGAGTATAAAACCTCCATTAGAGAAAAACAGTGCCATCAATAATTAAAACAAATAGAATTTTTAATAGATTGAATACTACTGAGTTTGTCTTGTATTCACTCCATTCCCGAGAGAACTAATTTTCTTATATTGTGCTGGCTATAGTTTCCTCTAGAGCAGTCATTAAGTGTGTGTCTTTCAGGGGATAGTATTATTGGGATTAGATTATTCAAATAGAATCAATGTTCTGTATATTCTGATGCTTAAATAAACATATTCTTGATTATGAGATAGTATAACTAAACAATAAATCTAAGTAAGTTTCTGAGGATCTTTCCTATAAATATCCTGATTTTTGTTTAAAGGCAGTACTTCCACAGTCTCCTAAGAACATGCTAAAGCATTCTGGTACCTTGTGTAGTCTCATGCGCTGTTTTTGTTTCTTGCTTAGAATAGAGCAGAATTACCAACCAGTGAATCTTTGGATCTTGCCATTTATAAGACCAGGAAACAAAGTTGCTATCTTTGCAGCCTCATTATTACCAGAAAACTCAATACGTAGTCTTAAAAAATTTGTAGATATTAACTCATTTTTAAATCCACTCATTTACAGCAGTACAATATAACCTAGTTTAGCTTTTACTGCTACTATTTACAGTAGCTACTTTCACAGCCACCTCTCTCCAATTAAGAACTCTTTAAGTCTGAGGCTCTAGTGCCCAGCCAGGCCACTTTTGTTGCTGATCTGCTTTAACTTTGAAAATCAAGCCAGGTTGCAGAAGACCCATAGCCAACTTCTAGTTCCCTATTCACAGCATAATTTTGATAGAGAAAAACAGGGAACCATGGAGTTCCTTGCTTATTATCTAAGCTGCCTAATGTGCTAATTATTGCTTGCCATTGGAAGATGGCTACATATTGATCTCCAGTGGAGTTTAACTGAACAAGAAGCTGTGTCTCAGTAACACTGTTACATACCCATTACCTACAAGTCCTCCATAATGGGCTTGCTGAACACTAGGGGATTAGACCAAAATCTTAATCATAGTGATTTTGATAATTAGCTATAACGAGCAGAATGCTGTTATCTTTGGAAGCTATGAAGCTGACAGTATCTGAGGAAAGGAAATATGATGAATGTCACTGCTTAATGTGTGGGAGGAAGATTGGTAGAGAGGGAATCTAAAAGAGAAATTTCAGCCATCTTAAGAACTGGCACTTCTGAGAATACTTACAACGGGAATTTGAACCACAGACTCTAGTTGTTCATGAGAACAAGGTTTTTTTTTTTTGTTGTTGTTGTTTGTTTTTTAAGAATTTGGTTAGTATATTTAGATAATGAAAAATTTAAATTCATTTCAAAGCATCCACACATGGGAATGGAGTTTCTCTTTACAGTCAGTTTATTTGTTAGAGGGAAGCATGGTTTATTCACGTATGAGCCTCTACATAATAGGACTATGTTTACATAAATAGTGTTTATTTCTGATGACATATATTTGATGCCAAGTGGGTAGTAGACCACAAATGATTAAATAATTGCCATTACTTGGGCACACCATTGTTTCAGTGTCTATATTTTTCCCTAATGTGAACAAACTCCTTCATGGCTCCAATATCTATGCCTCCAGCTTTCTCTCTGCCCTATGGCTTTCTTTCTTCCAGGTTCCATCGATTTTAGCTTCTGGCCTCTGTGACTTTCTCTCTCAGCTTCTGGGGGTTTCTCTCTGTCTCTGCGGCTCCCTCTTTCTCTATTCATCTGTTTATAAAGAACTCCAGTAAGAAGATTAAGACCCACCCTGGGCCATGCCCTACTGAAATAATCAAGTCAAAGGTCTTTGCTGAAGTGATCTAATCAAAATGTCCCACCTACAATAGGTTCACACCCACAAGAATGGAGTAGCTCTAAGGACCTGATCTTTTCTGGGTCCACAAAAGACTCAAACTACCACACTCTCTTTTTGAAGTCCACATCTCTTTTATGCTACTTTTGGCCCTTCGGATCAACATCTACTGACCTTCTATATGTAAAGCACATGTTAAACTGAACTCCCCAATCGTAGGTCTGTTCTAGTCCTAGTTTCATCCTTTGTATTATCCTTGGTGACTTCAATGTTCATGTTAAGTTTTCCTAACCTGACATTCACAAAAGCTTGGCCACCTAGCAAAGAGAACTTCCCTTGCTATTAATGCTTCATAAGTCTACACCTCTCTCCTACCTATGTCTCTTGACTCTACCTTCTACTCTCAATCAACTCAAAGATCTCACATGCCTCCTAAACCCTTCATGAGCTGCTAGTCAGTAATATGGAGAAAACTGCCATTAATAATACTCAAGAGCCCTTGCCTCAAACCTGACACCCAGTGCCCAAATTCTAAGTCAATTACTCCGCTTGATTTCTCTGCTCCTGCCTTATGGATGGAGACAGCCATGCATGTTGCAATTAGTTCCTCTGCAAATCCGTATCCTCTGACCTTCACAATGCCATCTATGCATTCCTTTTTGTGGCCATCCAAGTGTTCCTACATTCTGACCATTCTCTTTCCTATTCAAGGACATCCTATCCTCTTCTTTTCTTGTTTGCATTCATCTAGTAAAAGCCATTGAAAGTGAGCCTTTCTTCATAATTTCTCACCTGAAAATTTATCTTAATATTTAAACACCACAAATCTTTCTAGTCTGGCAATCAGGGCTTTCCAAGACTTTTCTCCAAATGTAATTGTCCATTTCATGTTTTCTAGGACTCACTTTCATAAACCTAGGCTCCTGCCACTCCAGCAAACCTCTCTTCCCCAAGTGTGATCTGAACTCCCCCTTATCCATTTTGGCCCACTCTCCTTACCTTCTTCACCTACATGTTTAATGGAGACTTGTACTGAATGAATATTTGTATGGAATTTAAATGTTTATTCATCATGTTTACCTACATGTGTATGTATGTGTTTTCTATTTTGTAACAGTACAATATGTGCTTTTTCCTTGTGCATTGCTTAGCACAGTGCCAGTAATAATAATAAAAAAAATGTTTTTTTTCCCTTTCTCCTCTCACTAAATATTCCTCCATTACAGAAACTATAACACATATTTGGTGATTATTCTGTATCCCTATTAATTGAGACTTCTGTAGGGCAAGTACAATGCCTTATTTATCTTTTTATACCTGTACTTTATACAGTCCCTAGCAGGGAGTAGATAAAGTTTTGATGAATATATGAACCTTGGGTACTAGTTGAGAGTAATGATGATAACCAAAAGCTCACATTGGAAGTATTTGGTATGGATTAAAATATTCTAATGGGCCGTGCAAGGTGTCCAACCATTAATTTATTAAGTGAATCTAATTATAATTTTACAGTTTATTAAAACCCTCACTTTCCCTATAGTAAAACACGGTTAGATGGAAGTATTGCCTTTTTCAGGATCACACAGCTCATGAGTAGCAGAACACAAGGACCAGGAATCCTGACTTTTGGTTCTCCAGCCAATGGTCCTAGTTCAATATTTTCTAAAGTGTTTTGTGTAATTTCATGTTGTGCTAGTTCTCATTCTCCTTTACATATATTGACTGAGAGTGAGGTGAAGGGCCATGGAATAGAGGGCAGAGGTAGGTTTCCAAGGTGTAAAGGAAAGGTGTAGAGGGAGGTCCATGTATACTTGGAGAGGCAGATCTATGCACCTACTGTAATATATCTAAAGAGTGGAAACAATTTAATATATGTGTTAGGCCACTCACTTTCCCTTGCAAGGAAATCATTTTATTTTTATGGACAGCATACTATTTAAGCATGACATTTATCCTTTTTGTTATTTCATTAAAAATAAGCCCATCTCAAGGTATCCTATACAACCAGTGCATCTACATGTACCTTCATTTCTTTTTTCTTTAGAATTTATGACTGTATTAGTCAGGGTTCTCTCAGGAAACAGAATCAACAGGAGATATCTGTCAATAACATGAGATTTTATTAGAGTCTCTCATGTGACTGTGGGGATGCACAAGTTCAGGTTCCATAGGCAGGCTGCAAACCAGGGGCTCTGATAAAAGTCCGATGAAAGGTCCTTGATGAGTTTCTGGGAGAAGTTGGCTGTCCAATGATGAGCTGGGAAATTCTCTCTGAATGGTGAAATCACTTCCTCTTTTAAGGCATTCAACTGATTAGATAAAAGTGTCACCCACTGATAATGCAATCTCCCTGATTGATGCAGATGTAATCAGCCATCCACGCAGTAAACTCATAAATGCTCTTGTATTAGAATTAGCCCAGTGCTTGCTGGACCAAACACCTGGACACAATTACCTGGCCGAGTTGACACTTTAGCCTAACCATCACAATGACCTTCTCTGTTTAAGCCCAAATATTGGGTAGAAGGAGCAAGGTGGGCCAGGTTATGATGACAGGAATGTTGAGGAATTGTTTCAAGGATAGAAAATCAGATTGCACCAGAGGGAGGTTGAAGGAAGGTGAGGGCTGACCTAAATGAGGTCCTGATCAGGGGGCCTGGAGGCTTAAGATATTGGAGGAAGCAAACCAATGGGTGTTTTTGCATGAGGGTGTGACATGGATAAAGCCACGTCTTAGAAAGAGCCTCTGGCACAGTGTGAGGGTTGGTTGATAGACGGTTGTAAGGCTAAGACACTATATCCTTTTATACACCATGAATGACCAGCCTTATAACGGTATCTGGTATGTAAGTGTGGATTTAATGAATGTTTTTGGAGGAATGAGTGTCAGCAAGAAAGCCCCTAGAAGGCTTTTATAAAAGCTGGGGTAAGTGGTAACAAAAGGCATGAGCTAGAGTAGTAGCACTCAGAATGTTAGTGTTAGCCCAAATTTGAAAAAAATAGACTATAAGCTATCCAGAGGCAAGCACAGCCAATTATAATATTCAATGTATTGGTAAAGTGGCAGCCATTTAAGAAACCCACTCCACTTGTAATTTTATAAACTTTAATTTTTATTCCTTTTAGCTTTAATTTTTTTTTTTTGTTTTTTTTTTTTTTTTTGTTCTACAATTAAAGAATACCCTACTGCTAAACTGAAATACTTGAGGTCTTCAAAACCATTATTTCCTGCCTCCGTTTGAAATGTATGTGCTTCCTCGTTTCACTTTCTTTTTAACCTTACCTGCCACAGAAAAGTCTCTTGATACATTTTTCTTATATTACAGAATTTCTAAAAAGTTCATTAGCAAAGGCATAACGAGCATCAACTCTTTTCGTTTTCCCATTTTTATACCCAATTTGGTATAACTATCAGGCATTGGTGATAAACACACCTGTGCCATATCCTAACATTTTTGTTCAGGACTTGCACATTAAAACAGGGAGCTCCATATTTTCACTACATATTGCTTCATTTATTGTTCCCAGTTGATTCTGAATGTCTTTTCTGTCAAATGTTAGTATGAGAGAGAATCCTCGAAGCACTGTAATAATCAGTAAAATTCAACCAGCATACATGGTTTTGATTGTATCTCAAAAAGGAGACTTGGAGGTTTTTTTGGTTTTGTTTTTCTGTTTTTTGTTTTTAAATAACAACAGACAAAGGCAGGAAATCAACTTAAAAAACAAAACAAAACAAAAATGTGTTTTTGATAGGATTAAGTGGGAAAAACTTATAAATCCTTGTTATATATCACTCTGGAGAAGATAAGTACAAGCTCTGCCACTACTTACCTCTGTCTTAATCCTATGATTTTCTGGTTTTTTGGTTTAGAAAGTCAAGGCACTGTCAAGTGGCTAAAGAAGAACAATCCAAAATTACATAGATTCTCTGTAATTTTGTTTCACCATTTGGGAAATCAACCTTCCCACTCTTTTGTAAATTGTTTAGATATTCATACAAGAAAGGGATATTAAATGTTTTAGGGACTCAAAATACAAACCTTTCTTCCTTAGAGAAATTAGAAAATCTATTCCAAAGAATCAACTCTGTTAAACTTTGTCACCTACAGCCAATTTAGAATGAAAAGCAGCAGTGTGCAATTTCACAAAAGCTTAATTTAATTTTAAAATTCTGAAATATTTCAAGCATACAGAAAACGTGAACCACCCTTGTACCCACCACCCTTATTAACAAGTGTTAGCATTTTGCAACATTTGCTGAACACTATGATTTACTTTTCTTGGTTTTTTTTTTTTGTTGTTGTTAGACTGTTAGTGTATTTATTAACTATTAAACACATACAAATAACATGCATAATATATGTATAAACTGTAAATAACAAAATGAATACTTACATGCCTACCACCCAACTATAGAATTATAAATTTCTTTTATTAAAAATGTTCATAATGCTGTGAGCTTGCCAGTCAATCTTCATGCCCCCGTTTCCCCCTCCTGGCCAAAGGTAGCACACTGGCTACTGGCTACTGCTGCTCAGAGAGAACTCACAGACCTTGAGCCTCCCCTTGGGGTCTCTGCAGGGCTACTTCCCAGCTCAAGTTTCCTTTTGTCTTATGATCCTTAAGGAAAAGGGAGTTGCATTCAGATTACTGCTTTGAATCCGAATGCTCTTTTGCTTGGGGGTGGAGGCTGAGTTAAGACATTTGCTACAAAGAGTTTTGAGGACCTAACCATTTAGATGTCCCTATCCTGTTCTAGCTGCCTGTGTTTCCTCATTAGTCCTTGTTGCACCCCAGCTCCTGAAGGGCATGCATCGGCAGCTAAGGATGCACTCTGCAAGGTGTCAGACATGAGCTTTTTTTTATTGGGACTTACGGACAGGAGAGATTCTTTCTGGTGGCGGCAGTCCAGAGAATGAAGATAGCTCTCCACAAAGACGTGGGAAGATGACGGGCAATATATAGGGTCTCAGATCAAGGACATTTCATGACAGAATTACATAGATGGGGTCTGGTGATGCTCCTGAAAGAAGGGATTGTACAGCCTGGAGAACGTTGTGCTCTGATACCACCTGTATTGTGTCCCTGCGAGAAGGTTTGTTACACTTTAACTTGAGTCCTGGGGCATGCAGGCGGCTGCATACTGTGGCCTGAGTTTCCCTTAGGGTGGGGACATACTGGACCCCACAGTCCTTCCAGCTTATTCCTGGGAAAGCAGTTTTCTCTATACAAGTTTACATATTGATTAAGCATGAAAGTTCCAAGTGCCTATCAAGTACTGCTTCATCCTCTTCATAAGACCCAGGGAAAGTCATCAGTATCTGGACAGCACCAAAACATTCTTAGTGAGATTGGTTTTGAGAGCTGTGTAGGCAGAGAAACACTGTCCAGAAAAAAAGAAATGGCAATCTAGCATATGGGTCTGAATTGAAAATATGGCCAAAGGAATATTTAACAGTACTAGATTGTCAGTTGTCTTTACTGAAAGTCCAGGGACCAAGCTGAAAGAATTTGCCGCTGGTGCTGGTGGTTCAGAGTCAACGTGTGCTGCTAATCGCCCAGGGATTCCATGCTTCCATGCACGATTAAATCCAATTGTCAGGTTTGGACAGAAAAGCATCTTCCTTTTCTATAGGGAGGTGCTTTGTGGGGGAGATTGCTTATTTTCTAGAGCACAGAGCAAGGATCATCTATCACGATCAAATGGGAGTATTTCATATCATCCATCTCCAGTTAGGACAGTTGTAAAAATTCTGTTTTTTCTCCCATTTTTTTTTTGCCGCTATGATTGAAATTCATCTCATAAATAGAAAGGGTGGTTTGGAGTTATTAAAAATAAAACATAAGAATTATGTGGTCTCTGTTGTTATTTTCTCCCCTCCTTGAATAATTTCTGCAGACAGGTAACCTATCTATCTATCTTTTTGTTGTAACTGCCATGGCCATGCCACTGTCTTCTGCTTGAAGTTAAATGAAGGCTCCTTTTTCAGGAGAGTAATATAAACTAGCACATACTATCGAACTAGACAATATTACTGTGTTTTCACGTTTTCTTTTGAGGAATATGGAGAGTGAATACTTCTTCCTTCAAATGAAATACACAGATTCCCTAAGGTCTCTGAAGCATGCATATCATTTAAAAATATCCTTTGTATTTTTGGACAATATATAAACTTTAAAAAAAAAAATAGTTCTTCATAATTTGTAATACTGGCTCCTCCTATACTTCATTTATGTAGATCCACTTAAATATTTCATTTTTAGCCTATATTATAGTAGTTTGCTCAATGAGTTCAATGTAGTTTCTGAATCTGATTTGGGAAAATGAAATGTAGGAAGCACATTGGCTGTGGATATGTGCACTGCGACTTTTGTCTTCTCTCTTAGTTCAGGAGTGGGTTTTGTGCCCTAAAACAAACAAACAAACAAACAAACCCCCATTTCAGCCATGTCTGCACATCACACATGCTATCCTTGCAGGAATTTAGGGTGATGGTATCCAGGACCCACAGGAGTATAACAAGTTCCTAGACTGATAACAAAATCCAAAAGCTTGTTTTTGAAATATTTCAAGTGACTAAAGAATTACAAAGTCCCAAAAGGGAGGGTCTATCTGCCTTAGTGAAATTCCCTTTCAAGAATTTTCTTCTACATCCTTGAAACACTTGAGTAGAAATTAGATAGAATAAATCTAATAAACCCGACAAATTTATAAGTAATGTTTATTGAATGTTTCCCAGCTTCAGATACTGGGATATTTATAGTCTCTCGTTTGACTTTTATTTTTTTTTATTTTTAAAGATTTTATTTATTTATTCATTTATCCCTCCCTTGCTGCTTGTGCTCGCTGGGTCAGCTAACCACGCCGTGCGTGCGGGCTTTGCCTTCACCAGGAGGCCCCGGGAACCGAACCCGGGGCCTCCCATATGGTAAACGGGAGCCCTACTGATTGAGCCACAGCCGTTTCCCTCGTTTGACTTTTATAACAATCTTTCAAGTCGGTAGTATCTTTACCCCCGTTTATATCAGCAAAGGAGAGGGAGATGTAGCGAATTGAGGTACCTGGCCCACAAGCCAGAATGCTAGGAAGGAGGAATCTGTGATTCAAGTCCAGTTTGCCTGTTAGGAGCTGGTGCTCTTTACTTCTCTGCCATATTGTCTGACCATACGCTGTGGCACAAAATAGAACTGTGACCTTCCCACCTTCCCAGAGAGGGCTAGACAGTCCAGAGGAGGCATAGGTGGCCAGAAACTCCGGTCACGTCGACACTGGTTGCTATAAGAGGATACTTGGCAAAAAGCATCTCTCACAGATGGGGTACAACCCACGCGTCTCTATTTACGTAGAGGCCCCAAGTGTTTGTGTTAACAGGTTTAGGGGATAATAAAAGAAGTTGTTGTTTGTTCTTTCTTTGTAAGTCTGTAATTAATTTTTAGGTATATATTTAAAAGGGGAATTCATAAATTCACTAGACACCGAGAGACTGGTGATCCAAGAAAACATTTGTCTGTTGTGTTTAAAAAGGAGATCCTGTGTAAAGGCAGTTGTTTTCCATTTTGTCCACTAGGTGGTGCTTTGGTCTCACTGCTCAATTTTATGGGAGGGGGGCAGATTTTTTTCCACCTAGATGATGCACCAGGACAAAGCCCAATTCAAGACTGATAAAGTGGACCGACTGCGTTGGTTAGTTTAGTTTGATTTTAGTTTATCATTATCCCTGCTTACAACCAAGAGAATTAAACCCATTTGCAAATTCTGGACACTCATTTTTCAAATTTCTTGCAAGAAATTGTATTCACTCATTTTGGAAAAAGAATATCAATAGTTGGATCTAGCTCAGTTATGTCATCTGCATAGTATCTGAACAGACTACACATGTTGAGTTTTTCCTCCTATGGAGTGAACAAGCCATGAAAAGTGACTGAGACTGTGCTCAACTGAATGTGTGTTTGAGTGTTCACATAGAGCCTACTGGCTACTGAGATTGTTCTGGGACATGTGCAAACCCCAACATGGGATTTTCTTCTTTATGTTTTAATGTCAGCAGAAACAAAAAGAGGAAGGGAGAAGGATTTAAACAAATTGATATTAAAGAGGACTGGGGTTGAGAAGGAAGCAGTTGAATGGGGAAATATAATTATTTCAAATTAAAGAAAATAACCTATACATACTGAATTCATCCATTTCCAGTACAATGCAGGGACTGTATTTGTTGACTTTGTTATTCCTGCCATCAAGGAATAATTTTCTAAGATATGACTACAACATGAAACAGTAGTGAGTGATACGGACAGAAACATTGCCCAAAAGGCTTGGCTATGAAATAATATCCACTCATCTACTTATTTCTGAATGCCTCTTAGGTACCCAGCAGGGTGCTAGGCCCTGGGGATATTGAGATGAAGCATATAAACAGTCCCTCAAGGAGCCTGAAGTCTGGTGGGGAAGATAGAGTGATGGTCCAAAGATAGCCTATTTGGTGCCGAGCCAGACTATGTATGCACATATTGCCAGAACGGGGGTGGGGGTGGGGGGTGGCCTGGCAGAGCACTAAGGGAGGTGGAAAGGCAAGCTGAATCCGCAAGGATGGGGAGGGATTAGCAAGAGAATAAAGGAGACGTTGGTAAGTAGGAGGAGGAGAATGTGAAGAAGCCAAAGACCAGTGATGAGTATGGGCAATTTCAAGAGTCTGGTAGCCCGAAGCATGATAACGATCATGTGGGAAGGATATATAAAGTGGGACCTAAGGTAGGGGCCAAAATCAGGGGGTCTTTGAGTAGAAAGTTACCTGTGAGTTTTTTTCCCTGAAAGCTATAAGGAGAGTCTTTGAAGAAGACTTTCATTTGCTGCCCACATAACTTTAAGAAAGCCATGCCATTCAGCCCCTTTCTTAGAAGGCACAGGAGGCTCCAGGAGCTCAGGTGTTGCCCTAGGTAATCATAGGAAGCCAGAGTCTGTGCCCAATGACCATCTGTCATGGCCTCCCTCCCATGGGAGCTTGAGGTCTTGAACCTCCTTCTTTTGCTTTACAGGCTGTTGAAAAATTGATTAGTCAAGGATTGCTTGTGATTTTTCAACAATTTTTCCCTCAAGCTGTGGAGAGAGAGGTCTTGGAAGGGTTTAATTATGATCATACTTACTTAATCTTTGGTAGATGCAATTCCTTCAGCATTTCCCAAGCAGAAATTCATAGTGAGGTTTTTGACAGGGACTCCGAGTCCTGTTTTCCTTGCATTTGAAGGTGGTGGGAAAATGTGGTGCATATGTGTGTGTGTGAGTGAGTGTGTATATTGGGGGGGGGGCGGGGAGTGGGGAAGATGTGGTGGTAAAGGTTTAGTTCATGGCCTTTTTAGCTTTTTCTCCCGGAAATTCACTTTATAAGATAATGTGTAGCTAAGTTAACAGCAACTCAAAAACGATTCCTGAATTGTTTTAATGCCCTTTCTAGCTTTTGAATTCTTCCCAATTAAAATGTTATTTTAAAGGAGGGCAGAAAATGTCTTTATTGCATGAATACAATATTGGTTTATTAAAACCCCTTGGATTATAACCATTTTGAATTACTTGATTCTATTCTTGGTACATACATATCTTCTAGTTTGCTTTGCATTGCTTGAGTGATAACATTTAAATCTGACCAGCTTTTGCCTAATTCTAAATATACCAAAACTACTTACACAATATTGGCATTCAATAGCTGTTAAAACAAAAACAAAATCCCAACAACAGCCCAAATTTCTGTGGGTAGGCAATGTTCTCAAAGGAATTATTTAACTTCTTCCAAAGTAGTTTTTGTCTTTCAGATGCTGAATGCATTTCAATTCACATTAGATTTGCCAACCACCTTATTGACTATGAAATGCTAAATCAGAGTCTTCATTAAACTCACTTTGCTTCCTCCTCAATAGTTTATAGTGGCAGATTTTACCGATTTTTCCAAATCAACACTCAGTGCCAATCACCAAACCCATGATAATCTTAAGTAACTGCCTTACATAACTTATAATATCCATCTATAAAGTGAATATTGGTTTTTATGAATTCATTTATTATTTTTATACAAAGCAAAATATAACTGAGATTCATCTCTCAGGTTGTTCATCAGGTATTTATAAACTTCCAACTATATAGCGCATACTGTGTTCAACACTAGAGATAAAATAGGAGAGAAGGCAAAAATCTTTCCTGTCCTCATGGAGTTTACAACACCTGAAGTTATATGTCAGTGAATCACAAGTTTCTCTCCAGGATCTGGTGTGAAAAATCCATTTGGTCAGCACTCCTTTAAAAAAACAGTGTCGTATCGTATTCTCTCAAGTTGGCTGAGAAGCACGAATCTCCATATGGGGTTGCTGAGAATCCTCTTCTCTTGTGCCACGGCCACACTCCTTCCAGAAAACAGCGCTCTCCCTTTGTTGCTCTGACCAGGTGTGGACAATAGGTCCTTGCCTCGTTTCCCCAAACCACAGCTGAGACTGGCTGCCACATTAGGCAGGCTCCTCTGGGGGATTAGGGATGGTGGAAGGGGAGGCTCTTGGGCTACTAGCTATGGCGGCAGAGTCCGTAGGCCTTGGTCCTCCACTATGGCGTCCCTATCGGGCTCCCTCTCAGTCTGAAACTAGCTTTGTCTTATGGCCCTTAGAATGACTAGACTTCTGAGCCTAAAGCAAAGAAAGCAAAACCCAGAGAAGGACTTCCCTTTCTCCCTTCTAAGGCCCGCCTTCCAAGCCCTTAATTTCTATCCCAAGGTCTGACTCACCACCAGATGATTGGCATTTGGAAGCATAACCTTGAGGAGAAACCCTGTCTTCTGTCCAAAGGGATGTGACTTTGGCCTGTGATGCCAGCTGAAGAATCACACATAACTACACTAGTCCAATACCAGTAAATGATGCCCTACAGCAGCGAGTCATGTCCTCATGGTTCTCTTGGGTCCTCTAAACAAGACATAAGCTCTATCCAATCTCAGGATTTCTGACTTCTCTAGTGTGGGTAGCTATTCTATCCTCAAAATCTCATTGGCCTACTCCATCCTCTTATAGGGTGCTCTCAAGTGGTTCCCCAATCTATAGGGTCAGAGTCTGAAAAGTCAGTCCTCTTTGTCTCCTGCTGGTTTTCCTAAGTAAGTGCCCTTCCTCATCTCAGCTCACCAATGTCACCTTGTGCTCTTTCTTTGTACTTTCCGCATACAGAAGGCTGCCTAAGGCAGAAGCCACAGACCAAGGGAGCTGGCTGTGAAGACCTAGGGACTGTACCTCATTATGTTTTTTCTTCTTGTGTCTCTTGTTGCATCATCTTGTTGTGTCAGCTTGCCATACCTTCCCATTGCACCAGCTCGCTATCCTCTTTAGGAGACACCAGGAGCTGAACCATGGATCTCTCATGTGGTAGGCGGGAGCCCAATCGCTTGAGCCGCATCTGCTTCCCTTATTTTATTTTTAACTTTATAATCAAACTCATTCATTATAAGAGGTGCCCACTGTAGGGTCATCAAAGGGTTCCCTTTGATGGTAGGACTCCTTATTTTTTTCTCAAATGCCTTTTGTAGACAGAAATTGTAAACTTACAAAACAATCATGCACAGGTGCAGAATTCCCATACAACACCCCTCTATCAACACACCACATCGTGGTGGAACATTTGTTATAGATTATGAGATAATATCACCAGATTATTACCACCAACCATGGTCCTTCATGTACATGTGGCATACTTTTTCCATGCTCCCCCATTATCAACACAGTATATCTTTGGCATAGATGCATGAATATTACATTATTATTATCAACCATAGTCCATAGGTGACTCTGGTTGTATTTTTCCCATGCTTCTCCACATTCCCAGCTCCCTGTAATATTGATGTACATTTGCTCTAGTTCACAAAGGACATTCTTGCATCTGTACCATCAACCACAATTCTCATCTTCCTCTGGGTTTACTTTGTTATTCAGTCCCTAGATTATTCTCTTTTTGTAAATTGGTATTTACATCCCTAGACTACCTTTTTCAGCCACATTCCCATTTATAAACCAGTTGCTACTCACTATAATGTGTTACCATCCACTCTATATATTTCCACACTTTTACAGGAAAGCTAATTAAAACTTCTACATACATTGAACATCAGTAATCCATCTCAGTCCTCTTATCTCCTTTAAGAATCCACTACCTACCACTAGGTCTTGAAGATATTTTCCTACATTTTCCTCTAGAAGCTTGCTTTTATATTCAGGGTTTTTTAATCCATTTTGAGTTAATTTTTGTATAAGGTGTGAGATAGGGGGCGTCTTTCCTTCTTTTGGCTATGGATATCCAGTTTTCTCAGCACCATTTGTTGAATGGACTCTTCTGGCCAAGCTGGGTGGGTTTGACAGGCTAGTCAAAAATCACTTGACCATAGATATGAGGGTCTGTTTCTGAACCATCAATTCGGTTCCATTGGTCTATGTGGCTGTCTTTTTGCCAGTACTGTGCTGTTTTTACCACTGTAGCTAGGTAATATGATTTAAAGTCTGGAAGTGAGAGTCCTACATCTTTGCTTTTCGTTTTTAAGAGGTTTCTGGCTATTCAGGACCCTTTACCCTTCCAAATAAATTTGATAATCGTGTTTTCCATTTATTTAAAAAATGCTGGTGGAATTTTTATTGGGACTGCATTGAGTCTGTATATCAATTTGAGTAGAATTGGCATTTTAATAATATTTAGTCTTCCAATTCATGAGCATGGAATGTTCTTCCAATTATTTATGTTTTTTTAAATTTCTTTTAGCAATGGGTTGTAGTTTTCTGAATACAAACATTTTACATCATTGGTTAAGTTTATTCCTAAATATTTGGGTTTTATCTGTCATATTTTATTTTTACCTCTCTTTTGACACTTTTAGTTACTTTTATTGATATAATCTTCATTTCTAGATTCTCTTCCAGGCCTCTCTGTCCTGTCTTTTCTTTTCGGACTGTAGCACATCCTTTAGTATTTCCTGCAAAGCTAGTCTCTTGGTTACAAACTCTCTCAGTTTCTGTTTATCTGTGAATATTCTAAACTTACCCCCATTTTTGAAAGGTAAGATTCTTGGCTGGAAGTTTTTCTCTTGCAGTATCTTAAATATATCATACCACTGTCTTGCCTCCATAGTTTCTGATGAGAAATCAGCACTTAATCTAATTGGGTATGCCTTATATGATATGTATTGCCTTTCTCTTGCTGCTCTCAGAAGTCTCTCTTTGTCTTTGCAGTTTGACATTCTGATTAGTATGTGTTTTGGAGTTGGTCTATTTGGATTTATTCAGATGGGAGTATGTTGTGCTTCTTGGCCATGGATATCTATGTCCTTCAGAATGGTAGGAAACTTTCCACCATTATTTCTTCAAATATTCCTTCTGCCCCTTTTCCCTTCTCTTCTCCTTCTGGGACACCCATGATGTGTGTTTGCATGCCTTTTCATGGCATTTAGTTCCCTGAGACCCTGTTCAATTTTTTCCATCCCTTTCTTCATCTGTTCTTTTGTATGTTCACTTTCAGAGGCTATTTCTTCAACTCACCAACCCTTTTTTCTGCCTCCTCAAATCTGCTATTATATGATCCCAGTGTATTTTTAATTTCATTTATTGCACCTTTCACTCCCATAGATCTGCTATTTTTCTATGTTTGCTTTCAAATTCTTCTTTGTGCTCATCCAATGTCTTCTTAATATCCTTAATCTCTTTAGCCATCTCATTGAATTTATTAAGGAGATTTGTTTGAACATCTACGATTAGTTGTCTCAACTCCTTTATGTCATCTGGAAGCTTATCTTGTTCCTTTAACTGGCCCATATTTTCCTGTGTCTTGGTGTAGATTGTAATTTTTTGTTGGTGTCTTGGCATCAGACTTACTAGATTTATTTATTCTGGGTGCAGTATCTCTCTTTAGTTTAGGGCTTCCTTGCCCTTCCTCCCTTGCTGGTTGTGTAGTAGGAGCCAAGGATGTAGTTGGTGCTGTAAGCTGTGGAGGCTCAAGCTGCCCTCAGTGCCCCAAGGACCAATGAAGCTTCTCCCAACTTTCTCCTTTGCCAGGGGTAGCGATAGAGCCACAGCTGTGTAATAATTGAAGTTGTGCAGGCCTAGACTATAGTTGCCCAGAGAGACTGATGAAGCTTCACGCTCCTTTTTCCCCTGTCTGGGGTGGGGATGGAGCTGCAGGTGTGGGCATGGGTCCAAAATGACCACAGTTGCCCTGGTAAACTTCTGACTATTCACTCTGTGCCAGCCAAATGTACCTGCAGTTACCTGGAAGGCTGGTGCAGGGCCCGCCAGCTTCCTTCCTCCTAGAGGCTGAAGCCTAGGCTAGGGCTACAGGCTGATGTGGGTGAAAGAAGCCAGTCTCTACCATCTCCGTGATTTTCAGTCAGCCCGGCTTCTCCTCATGCTGGAGGTGGAGTTAAGATGGCAGTTACCGGCCTCTTTCTGACTTGGACAGATTCAAACTTTAGCTGTTCTTAGGTTATACTTTAGCCCGCCGAATTTACTAATCAGTAGCTGAAGTCGGTGACCAACCATCTCTTCCTCCCCCGTTTTTGGGAAGTGGAGCTTCCAAGCTCCCGAGGTGGCTGGTGCCACCAGTGGAGGATGGGCACCGGCTTCCGTTGCATGGAGTGCTCTACTTATGAATCTTCTCTGCAGATGGGCAGTCTCTTCCTTCCATTCTTTCAAGGATGTTGCAGGATGCTCTTCTGGTCTCCTGGAGCCCCCAAACAGCTGCTTTATATAGCTCTGGGTGATTACTAACTGCCCCATAGCAGGAGCTGACCCTAGGAGCTCCTTACTCTGCCGCCACCTTGCTGCTTGTCCTCTCTCACTATCTTTTACATAAAGCATCCCCCTAATAAATATGAGTAGAATGAATGAATAAATCAAAAAGGAGTATGTGTTAAATAGACTTTCCTGACTTCTCTGATAGTTTATTTTTTTCTTCTTTATTTTAGGATTTTTAAAGTAGTATAATAAGCCTAATGCTAATGTCTCAATATTTGTCCCCAAAAGAATAAATTATCTTTTAAGAATAAAAATTATCTTTTTCTATCTCGAGGGTGACTAATATATTTAGAGTGTTTTCAGGCTACTGAGCCCTTCTGACCTGGCTTTTAGAAATTATAGTTGCTGATCGAATATCTTTCTTCCTATCTTTTATTCATTGATCAAAATCATATTCATTCTTCAAGAATGAGTTTGAGTTTTACCTCCTCATGTAGTAAAGGCTTTCCCTGTCTACAAGAGCTGGAAAAATATTATTATTTTTTTCTGATCTTTATTATAACCAATGAGCCATCACTCATCCAGCCTGTAAACCTGGTTCAGATCTCAGCTTTGCTATTCATTCAGTTCTACTCAACTCCTCTAAGTCCAAGTTCCCTCACTGAGATAATATACTCCTGCAATAGGTTGTCTTTCCTAGAGAGTGAAATGAAGCCATATATTAAGATCCTTTTTCCAATGCCTGGCATTTAGCGAGGGCACAATAAAAGGCCTGCTATTATCATTATTTTCCCTCATCTTATCTCACTATCTAGATTGTAAACTCAGGGATTATGTATCTCTTCTAATAATCTAATGTCTAACTTACTTGCTTTTAGTGGGAAAGATTGTCATAGATAAATAAACATGTATCATATCATAAAGACTGATAAGTGCTATGAAAAAAATAAATCAGGGTAAAGTAGAGAATGAGCAGGATAAGGGATGAAATGGTTGAGGAAGACTTCTTTGAGGAAGGGACATTAGAATAAAGATTAAATAAAGTGATAGAAAGAGCCACGTCTGTGGTTGGGAGCAAGTGGTACCTGGATGGATACAAGGAAGAGAAAGGTAAAGAAGACTCAGGCCTCCCAGTGACATGGAGACCAACCGAGTAGAGTTGTATAGAGAAGGGAGTAATCAGCGTCAAATGCAGCTGAGAGGTTTGGAAGACAACAAAAGAGAATGCCTCTGGAGTTTAGCGAGCAGGAGGCCTCTTGTGTAAGAAAGCATGAACCCTGCCAGTGGCTTTTAAGAGCAGCAGGTTCAGGAATAAATGAAATGTCATGAAGCAGTGAAGAAAAACAAGACCATGAAGTTACCAGAAGGTGAACTGGGCTAAAGGGAAGATTATGTTTTAAAGTACAGGGGTTCTTAACAAGAGTTCCATAAGCTTGAATTGAAATTCAAAAAAAACATTATTCTTGTTAGGTTGTTTTGGTGCGGGTGTGATATATTTATTAAACAGTATGGTGTGGACTTAGTAAGGGGTCCGTGGTTTTCACCTGACTGGTAAAGGGATCCGTTAAACAAAAACGGTTAAGAACCCCTGGTTTAAATTGAAAGACAATTATGTACGTAGGAAGAGGGAAAAAGAAGAGAAGTTGAAAATTTAGGAGAGCGATAACAACTGATAGCACATGGTCTTGAAAGTGGCAGGAGATGATGAGGGTAAAGGCAGAGATGGGCAATTCGGTCTTGAAAAGAGGAGACACTCCACATGTGGAGGAAATAAAGAAGGATTGGATATGGGTAAGGTTAGAGATAGCTTGCAGTATCCTAATGAAGTACAAGGCAGAGTTTTCTGCTGAGATTGAGGATGCTGCATGGTGAGTTTAAAAACAGGGACAAAGATTTGAATGAGGTAGAAAAGGAGAGGAAACCAATCAAGGAACATTTGAAAATCAAGTTTGTTCATTTTGCTCTTTGGTGAAGTAAATCATTTGCTCCATTTTTGTACACAAGAGCATCTCCATAGAAACAACCTCTAAATAGAGAAGGAGATAATTTTTCTTTCTTTCCCACATTATCTTTATTGCAAGCTTTTCTTAGTGAACACACCAATGACCCAAACTTTCTGAAAAAATGTACTCTGACTACATACACATTACATACACATATCACACACACACACAAACACACAAAACACACACCCCTCTACATCCTCGTCAGTTTATAACCCATCTGAATATAATGGTGAATATTTTAAATCTAGAGGGTTAGAATCTATATTTTTTATTTTTGAGTTTCTAAAAATAGGTATGTGATCTTTACGTGGTGCTATTTATAGTGTAATGGTGAGATTCAGGTCATACATGTCAGAGCTTAATTCTGGCCACAGGAAGCAGTTGGTAACATCATTTATAGATATATGCTCACTGCTGTGATCCAGGGATTATGCTGAGTACTTGGTATATATGAAATCCCATTTATAACTTTACAACCACATTGTAGGCTTACACATTGGAAAACTGAGATTCAATGATATTAGAGAATTTTCTCAGGGTCACCTACCTTGTTAAGGGTCTTTGATGTTGTGAATTTAAGTCTTCCTGACTCTAAATGCCATCATATAACCTCATGTCACCTAGCTACAGCTAGAGGATGAATAACAGTAGTCTTTACTCTTCCTACTGAAGATACTTTTTAGCCCATGCTGGCTTGATTTTCCTGTGTAGTGAAGAGGGGATGGAAAGTGCATTTTAATATGCTTCAATTAAATTAATTTCATTTTTCTTCTTTGGATATATGGTCTCTTAAAAAACTCCAATTCTACTGATGTTATTAAGTGCCTTCTATTCACTTGGAAAGTGCCAGACACTTGAGTGGCTCTATGGATGAGTATGTTTCAGCCTATGCTTCAAGAGCTTACAATCTAGTGGAGAGGATGGTGAGCACAATTTGCTCTAATGCTAGCTTGAATGTGATAAGCATCATAGGATGCAGCACAGACAATGGGTTCTTAATTCATAAATGCAAGATTATGTGAATAATTAGAAAATTGGCCCAGTAGTACATAAATACAGGGAGCATCACACAAAAGAACTTTATAAAGGGTCTTTATTTTAAACATGAGCATCCCTTTGTTTCAATCCAATCTGATATAATAAATGAAGAATGAGTTACTTAGTGATGGCATCATCTGCCCAGCTGAGAAGGTCAGCAGTATCAGTCCAGTTTGTGCCCTAGGGACAGTTGTTTCAAGTCTCAGAGGCGGTGCATGACCTGCAGCCGTTCTGGGTTCTTTGTTGGTTTTGGCAGACAGAAGTTGTTTAAGACCTAGAATTGCAACTGAGCAAATATATATGTTAAGTGAAGTTGTTGTTGGCTTTTATTTTATAATTTTTTTCTTTTAGGTTGTTTTTTTGGAGTTAAGGAATCTGATCTCCAGAAACCTGTGAACCCCATATATGGGTTGTGTTTTACATTTCTGGATAAACAATCCTTTCATATATTTTCTTGGGGATTTAAAAGTGGGGCAATAGATTGTGCCACACCATTCTTTTTCATGTTTATTGCAGTTTTTTGGAAGGAAACAATCGGCACTGGCCAATTCGAGCTAATACAATGTACCATGTGGAAATAGGAATTTAACAAATGCTTCCGGCTTCTTCACTTACTGATGACTTTTAGGTATATGGTTTTGTAATGGTCACTTCTGAAATACACAGCTGGCATAAATCTTATTTCTGTTTTCAAAGAGTTTATATATGGAAAATGGAAAGCTTGGGGATGGTCCCTCTATAAGTCCAAAGTATTGGGAACATAGACCTAACTGCAGGAGCCATCATTCCATAATCTTCCAAACACTTTGTACATTCTCTACCAGCCCATGGATGTTTGTCTCCATATTTATCAGAACATCCTTGCAGTATTGTCCCCTACACTCCCCTGCTGTTGTTGGCCAGTGCCTCCCTGATGGATTGCCTGCAGTGGAGCTTGTTGTTGCTTGGATGAGGTGATGGATGCTTCTCTCTCCACTCCAGCTGCTTGGAGCCAGAATGCAGAAGTGCTGGTTAAAAGGTGATTAATCTTCCCTAATGGTGCTGTGCGTTGCAAACAGGGTTTCGGCCACCATGTCTTCATTAGCTTTGATCAGAGTCTACATTACCTCAGATTAGGTAATCGGTTATTTATTGTAGAGTAAATACAATAAATATTTGTTTATTTACTCAAAGTGTCAACTGCGTGAGGTTCATTTGGAAGGGAAAAATAGTGGGGTCCCGGTTGCCAAGAATCCGTAGGAGGGCAGTGAGATCTGGCGTGTGGTCGGGCTGCTTCTCCTGCTGAGTGCTCTGGCTGATGAAGGGTGACAGGTGGCTCTGCGGGAATCACAGGGGATCCACAGCGACAGCCCTTTTGCCATCTCTTTGCTTCCTGGGCAATATTGTCTGATCCAAGAGATTTGGGAAATAGTATTTTTTAAAAGTGGAGGACAGAATTCTTAGTATTTTGGGAGTTAGGCATAATTCTTAAAGAGGAGTTTAAAGTTTGCTATATGCCCAGTGATATTCAGGATACTGGGGATAAAGAGGTTGATCCCATAGACCAAGGCCTGCCCTTGTGAAGCTTCTGGATAAACATACACCATAGAATGGAAGAGGGTAATGAATGCTATGAAGAAAAACAAAGCAGGATAAGGAGAGAAAAGAATGGGGCAAGGGTGGTCAGGAGACATCTCTGAGGACTAGACATTTGGGGGGTGCCTGCGGTTAGAAACACCTTCTGGGCAGAGAGAAGAGCCAGCCAAAGCTCATCCCTCCAGTGGCCAGCATTCCTCTTTATTTTATTTTATTGTTTTATTTTATTCATGTTTTAACATGGGATGGGCATCATTCAGAGTGAGCCGTAACATTTGGTGAGTTGGAGTAGGGAAATCACTAGCTCAGTGCCTGACACATCCTTGGTGTTCACAAATGTGAGCTTCTTTCCTCTCTGTTTGTATCTCAAGGATATGACTCAAGATTCAGCCTGATACACAGAGGATTGCTACCATCTACTGTCTAAACACCATATCCCATCACCTCACACAGGTCCCTGGGAAGCTCAGGCCTTCCTTAAGCTTTCCTTCTCCTCCTCTGCTTCCTGAAATATAAGTGCCTTAAATTCGGAAATTAAATGAATGAAATGTAACCTCATGGATCAGAGTGAAGGGTTGATTACTCTCTGTGATAATATGTCCATATATTCCCTGCCATAATCTTTTAAAACACACACACACACACATTCACCCCCCACCCCAGGAGTGAAGCCCACCCCAGTTAGGTATTGAAATGGGGTGAAAATAGAAACAGGTGGGCTTTGTGGGCAGCTGAGACTTTTGTAACACCTGGTGACTTGGTGTCATTTTGTCACAGTGTGCTGGTCATTCTCAGTGATCATCTGTAAATGGTAAGGATCCCTTTTCAGAGCCCAGCATAATGTTGTCAACTATGTAATGATGGAACTGCATAAAGCTATGCTTATATATAGCGTTCAGAGCCCTGATATCAGTATTTTGTCAGTTTCTCAAAATTCTGAAAATCATAGCATTAAGGTCACAGAAACTTCAATCAAAAACTCCACACAGCTTCTGACACCAGCTATGTGGATACAAAAGTTCAATAAGTAACTGCCAAGACTGCAGTAAGTCAATTCAATTCTGACACTAATTCTCTGGAGTTGGAAAGACTCCTCTACAAGACTGCCCTTCAGGTACCAGTTGCAAGTTCGGGGGCACAGGTCACCCTCTCTTCTGACCAGATGGCTACAAATTTGGGGGTTCCCATCACACCCCTTGGGCTTGATAATTTGCTAGGACGACTCACAGAACTCACCGAAAGCACTGTACTTCTGATTATAGTATTATAGTACAAGGATACAGATAAGAAGAAGGCAAAAGAAGAGATGCAAAGTGCGAAGTCTGGGACGGTCTCAATTGCAAGCTTCTGTGTCCATGCCATGTGGACTCAGAACGTGTCACCTTCCTGGTGCAACGATGTCATTATCAATCATAGAAGCTCTTTGGGGTTTGTAGTATCCTGAAAGTTTCTAGTATCTTTCTGGTATCCCGGTTTCTAGCATCTCATTATGTAGGCATTATTGAAAGAATTAAAATCCACGTGACTGAACTCAATCTGCAGAACACCCTCTTCTCCCAGGAGTCTGGGAAGTGAGCTGATATGGGCTGATATGATGTGGCTTAAAGCCCCAACCCTCTGACATGGTTGGTCTTTTCTGCATGGCCAGCCCCCACTCTGTGGCTGCAGCTATTGCTGACCCTGCCCTGTACCTATCAGGTGTGCTCCTGGGCCCACCACAAAGAACAAAAGACACACCTGTCACAGGAAATTCCAAAGATTCAGAGGTTGCTACCCCAGGAACTGAGGACAAAGATCAGCCAAGTTTTTCTAATGCTCATAACAGAGCTGCTATTACATCTGCCACCTCTTACACAATGGCCCAAAGAAGTAGGCTTAGTCTGTCTACTTTACAAATGAAGACACTGAGACTCAAAGAGGAATGGAGTCCCACAGTATAAAGGAAGGCCGGGATGACTCCCAGATCGGGGTACAAAGCCCGCTCTCTATCAGTTCTCTCTCGAAACATTACTCTATCCTTCCCCATTCGAAACTTTATGATCATCTCTATTATTCTCATTCCTTTTCTCCTTAATTAAGTCCTGTGGAATCCTTCTTAGAAAAACCTTTGTTATCTTTCCTTTATTTTCCAACCTTATTCCTTCTTTTCACAGGGCCTTTTCCCTTTTGTAGTGATACAATTACTTGCCCTTTTCTTTCTGTCTTTAAGCCTTCAGTTGTTTCCCACACCAACCAATGCACCTATCACCACCTGGCCACATCGCTACCCATCTTACAGTTGTTCAGGGCTCCCCATTGTTCTCAGGGTAATATTCAGGCTCTGAACACGGGCTTCCCACCTCTCAACGTCCGACCCCGCCTTATTAATTCCACTTTATTTTAGGTGTGTGGCTAGTTCACCACCCCTGGAACATGCCAGTGGGGTTCTTCCGTTGATACAGTTTTCACATTGCGTGCTCCACAGAAAGCGGAAAGCACTATCTCCTTTCTTAAACTTTCTAAAAGATCCAGATAAATTCTACCTCCTCCATGAAATGTATCCTCCCTGCTCCTGCCCATATTGATCTCTCCCTTCTAGAACACTTTCTCTAAGTTATAAAGGTCTATAAAATGGTATATTTTATTTCTTCTTTCAATAGAAATGGCCTATCTTACAGATGTCCCTTACTCAAGTTGGATTATTTTCTTCAGTGATTGGTGACTGTATTTAGTTGCAATGAAAAGAAAGCACAACTCACGTTGGCTTAACAAGTTAGAGCTTAATGGTCTTAAGTAACAAGAAGTCCAGAAGCAGCCAGCCGAGGATGGAGCAGCTGCTCAATTATGCCATCTGGGAGCCATAGTTTTTCTATCTTTCTGCTTTTCTGTCCTTTGGCTTTCAGCCTCATATTTATTTCTTTTAGTCTCAGGATAGTTTCTGTACTTTCAGGCAGGAGGAATGGACAAGCAGAAACCCATATATGTCTTATTGGTTAACACTGGTCAGAATCATGTAACAAAACAAAATGGAAAATTCTTTTGTAGAGGCAGGGCTGGAAAAATGTGGCCAAGAGGTGGTCTTTAGTGAACCAGCCTACAGTATCAGCCACAGCAAAGCTTAATAAATAAATCATCACATTCATATAATGCTACCTTTTTTGATAGCAGGCATTGGAGTGAAAAAAAAATAAATGTGAACTCTGGAGTCAGATTATCTTGTTATCAAATATTGGCACTGTCCCCTTCTGACCCTGCAGCCTTGACTAAATTATTTAATCTTTCTAAGACAGATTTCCTCATCTACACAATTGGATCAATAATAATTCTTGTCTCTCAGAGTTACTGTAATACTTAAGTGACATAAAGAGGTGAAGCCACAGCCTATTAATGACACATAGAAGGTGCTCAGTAAATGTTAATTCCATTTCTCCTTTCCTATTTGATGCCACGATGGTGTTGAGAAGATCCTAAAGACAATAAAAAACAACAAGAATTGTATCAAGGAAGAAGATGACTCCTACCAGCTAGTACCTATTTACTCTATTCCATAGGAAGAAATGTTGTCCCTGTATCAGAGCCACAGAAAGGTTTGAGATTTATTTATCTTCTAATTAAGAGTGGAAAGGAAATCTTTTCTGGAAGTTTGTGCAGTTGTTGACCCGTGAATGCTGAGGTATGTGGTAATAACTCACATGTCTCAGGTGTTTAATGAGGATCAATGACAATTTGTGGGCCCATCAGCAAAACAGTCCCACCAGCTCAAATCACATGAGTACCCTGCCTCTACAGGGACACTTGTTGGAAGGGAATGGTAGAACAGTATCCAATTAGCAAGATGTACAAAGGAAGCATATATGCATGATCCCAGGGGAGAAAGCATATATGTGTCTGTGTGTGTGTATTTAGGACTCTCACTCCCCATGAAAACAGAATGGAATTTTTCATATAATTGAGTACTTAATTTTTTTTTTTTTTTTTTTGGGCACAGAAGTGTGCACCTGTGGATTTTTAAATTAAAAATTATTTAATAAGTATATTTATTTGGGGTGTGTTGAAAAGCCATAGATTTTTCTTTTGATAAAAGGAAAAGTAAAACCCTGCCAGATGTTGAGAGAAATAGTAACCAAATGATTCAATCAGAATTCTCCTATGGGGACATGGACTCTCTCGATCAATGTCACAGAATGAAATAGTCTCAGGTTCACACAGCAGTGAGTTATTCCATCTGGTTGTGGCAATTAGGAGCTGAAGTTAAAGGGAAGTCAAATGACTATCTTTATGAAACAAAGCAAAACAGAAAAGGTAACAGATGGGGGATTGGATGGTTTGGGGATGCAGAATTGGATCTAGAATAAAGAATCCAGTTGCTAATTTTTAATACCAGTACAGGTTAATATGAATTGAAGGTTGCTGTTGTGTGAAAGCAGTAAACTGTCATTTCTCTGAAATATGACCACGGCATATATAATCTGAATTTAGGTTTCTAGCATGTAAGTCCTCTTTAGATAAGGGTTGAGCCAAAAGATTATATATGTAGCCAAGGAATCAAGCATGGAAATCACAGGGTCATAGAACTTCATTGCTAGAAAGGACATTCTGTGAAATCCAGAGTCTGTGAGCTCCCTGAAGTTCTTTGTGACATTTTCTTTGCATGAGCTATATTCTAGGGAAGTGGGCACATAGTTTTTATCAAACCCAAAGGAAGCTGTATATCCACCACCCATAACCTCCCATCCCCCAAGCAAAAAGTTAAGAAATTCATTTAGACCTCACCTTTAGAGTTGGGTAGACTTGAACTTAAAATTTTCTGCCTATTATTTACTAGTAGTGTGGCTTTGGTAACTAAGCCTCTGTATGACTTATTTTCCTAATTTATACAGTGAAGATAGTAATATTATTTACCTCATTGAGTTGTATAGAAAATGTGAGATAACATGGAAAAAATTTAACATAACATGTACTAGGTATTCAATAAATGTTAGCTATTACTATTATTAAATTATAACAACATTATTATTAATGAAAATATTGAGTTTCAGCAATGTTGAGAAATGCTAAAGATCAATCAAATCCAATTCACTGCTGCCCTGGCTGTTGGAAAACATGACGACCCCATCCCTTCTCCTATTTGTTATGTCCTTCATGTTTTGGCAGGGTTACTAGGTAAAATAAGATACTGACATTAAATGATTAATTCTCCTATTGCATGGCAAAACAATCTACTTCTTCATTTTGAATCTCTCCTTTAATATGCCTTAAAATTTTTATCTAAATTGAAGACTGGGTCAGGAAATCACAAAGGCCAAGGAGGTCACACTTTGGCTTTACAATATCCTCCACCCACCTTTCCCAAGAACAGACTGTGAACAAGCTTAGAAGTCTGACTTCTCATAAGCTATTGGTGAAGGGAAAGTCTTTTCAAGCAGCCCCTCTTTTGAGTAGATAGAGTGGATCTAACAAAAAGGATGACATATTAGGAACTGTCTGGTGGCTAATGTAGTGTTTACTGCAGTATAAATGACTGCTGTTTGGGAAATGACAGATGAGCCAAAACACAAGTATAGACTTAAATGATTTCCAGGTTTCTACAGTGGAGGAAAGTCATGGTTGGCTGGGAGGTTGATGGGGGAGAAGGGAAAAAATTGGTGGGAGTTTCAGAGGGATGAGAAGAATGGGAAGAGGCTTTTTAATTAGTCCTCTGATCTAGGAGCTGCCAAAGCTTTTTTGCCATATACAGAAGGTGCCTGTAAAGGAATCCAGGTCACTTGCTCTTTTCTCACTGCCTAATCCACCCCAAATGTTACTCTGGTTCCAGTTCAAGTGCAGCAATCTCCCCAGAGAGAAAGCATAAGGAGTAGGCACGGAGCTATGCTCAAGCAAGCTGGCAAATTCATAGGGGAAGGTGACATAGGAAAAAGAATAATAACCTAGATTGAAAGAAAGTAAGAAAGCAAAAAAAGCAAGGAAGCAATGGAAAGGAAGGGAGGGAGGGAGGGAGGGAGGGAGGGAGGGAAAGACGGAAGGAAGGAAGGAAGGGAGGGAGGGAAGGAGGAAGGAAGGAAGGAAGGAAGGAAGGAGAGAGAAAGAAAGAGAGAGAGAAAGAAAGAAAGAAAGAAAGAAAGAAAGAAAGAAAGAAAGAAAGAAAGAAAGAAAGAAAGAAAGAAA